>JASCZW010000070.1:702182-1219088 GCA_034211315.2 Aedes japonicus | reverse complement strand
ACATAAATCCAAAAAATAAAAAACATGTTTTCATTTTTTAACAAATTTTGAAAGTGTATCCGAACTTATTGAACACCGTGTATATATATATATATATATATATATATATATATATATATAATATATATATATATATATATAAATATATATATATATATATATATATATATATATATATATTTATTTATATATATATATATATATATATATATAAATATATATACATATATATATATAAATATATATATATTCATTGATTTTTTATTTATTTGATTTAATTCTTAACAGACTAACTAGGTATCCAAATTTTTTATTAAAAAAACTATCTTAACGCTATCAAAAACTGACTTCTCGTATAGTTTCGCGAAAAAATTAATTCGAAAACATACGACACACAATTAAAGGCACTTTACAAAGCAATCATTCGAGCGTTCGTCCCGTAGACGGTTTCCCTGTGTGAAACTCTAACAAGGGAGGTGTTTCGTAAGATACGGCTACGAGCCTGGAGTGGAATATCGGCTAGCAGCGAAGGTCAGTCTATTCGATCAGACAGCAAATCCGCGACGATAAGTGCCTTCGCGGCTTTACGACAAATTTGAAGAGTGTCCAAATGAATTTTAAGGCAGCGACCCTCGTAACTCGGAAGGTTGAAAGGGTCCCTCCAAGGCAGTCTACAAAGAGAGTATTACATAAAACGACGTTGAATTGACTGAGTACGTTCAAAGCCATTTTGGAAATGAGTGTTCGAGTCTGGGAAGCATATTCCAAGGTGTACCTCACCAACGATAATAGAAGACTTCTTCATAAAAAAAAGTGACAACGGTACACTTTCCCAGACTCAAGAGCATACAGTTCACCTCGCACCACTTTTGTACTGTCGCTAAATTTTCTGGCAACTGTAAGGCGTATCGTAACAAATCTACGCGAATGTGGATTTTAAGCAAAGCATAGCCAATGAGGATTCAGCAACAGGTAGACATCGTTGAAATACAAAAGAAAAATCAGCGACTCAAGATGACTACCTTGGGGAATGCCGGACAATGCGGAGAACTAAGAGGACACCATTTTTACCTTGAGAGTCTTACCACAAATATACGATTTGAACCAGTGAAGCAAGGAGGTGCCAAAGCCAAGCATTTCCAGTTATGCCACAGCGTCGTAGGCAGCAGATACAGGTAGGTCCAGATAGATATCGTCCGTTTGTGAACCAGCTGAAATCCCATCCATGACGTGGGAAATGATTTGTGGGCGTTAAATGCTTCGGTATGAATCCATGTTGATCTTCGGTGATACATTGCTTCACGTGAAAAAACACGGGTTTCAAAACGACCAGTTCAAACAGCTTAGAGGCAATACAAGCTCGAAATTCCGCGGTAGTTGTCAGCATTTCTCCTAACTCCCTTTTTGTACACGGGAAACATGTACGCTTCCTTTCATAGTGTTGGAAACTTACCGGTCGTCAATGATTTTTTTTTTACGAATTCATTTATTTGTACAGGCTCAATCGAATCAACTTTACAGAGCCAAGTTTTCATGTTTATATACATCAGTTATCTTAGAACTAAGGTTAAGGGGATAGAACCGATTACTCGCGGTCGTCTCGAGGTTAATAGGAATAACAATTTTAAGGATGGGAAAATTGGGGTGGAAATTTTGAACAAAGCATAAGGAACAATGGTTTTCTTATATCTAGAACTTCAAATTACAATTTTTTAATTGAACGTTTTTAATTAAAAAAAAAAAGAATAACTCACTCACACACACACACAATCACACTCACACACACACAACCACACTCACACACTGGCGCACACATTCCTCACAAATTTAACCTAAACAAGTAAGTTAATCAATCTACAATCTAAGGCTAATGTTAGTCAAAAACACATAAATGAGTTTCATAAACTCCAGATCGCGCGCAGCCAAAATGTCTCGAATCGGTACATTGGGTTGTCTACCTCGAGCCCGAAGGGAATCATACAGCTCAGATCTGACTCCACGGTGCTCAGCACAAAACCAAATAACGTGATCTGCGTCCTGGTAACCTTGTCCGCATTCACAGAGATTGCTGTCTCCCAGCCCAACACGGAACAAATGAGCGTTTAAAGAATAATGATTGGACATGAGGCGAGACATCACACGAATGAAGTCTCGACCCACATCCAATCCCCTGAACCAACATTTCTTAGACACCTTTGGAGTGATAGAATGTAGCCATCGCCCCAAGTCTCCTCTACTCCATTTATACTGCCAGCTATCGAGTGATATCTGACGAAAAATATAGAAGAATTCGTTGAAGGCGATTTGTCGATCATAAATATCGCCTTCCATAGCACCCACCCTTGCAAGCGAGTCCGCTTTCTCATTGTCAGGAATCGAACAATGAGAAGGGACCCACACAAAGGTGATAATAAAAGAACGTGAAGATAAAGCACTTAGAAGACCTCGTATTTTCATAAGAAAATAGGAGGTGTGCTTTACCGGCCTCAAGGAGCGAATAGCCTCTATAGAACTAAGACTATCCGTGAAAATGAAGTATTGATCCGGTGTAAAAGAGGCAACAGTTTCTAAAGAAAAATAAATTGCTGCCAATTCCGCGACAAAAACAGAACAAGGTGCTTGAAGTTTACGAGCGACGCTATAATTTTCATTGTATACACCAAAGCCAGCGGAGTCCTCTATCAAAGACCCGTCAGTAAAAAACGTTTTAGTGGAATCAATTAGGCCAAACTTTGCAGCAAATATCACCGGAGCAATCATAGGACGATGATGCTCTGGGATTCCACGAAGCTCCTGTTTCATGGATAAATCAAAATGAACCGAATTTCCGAAGTCGGAGAAGCAAACACAATTGGGAATATTAAGCGAAGGACTGACATCCTGTGTTATGTACAAATGGTACAAGCTCATGAAGCGGGTTTGAAAATTCAACTCTAGGAGCTTCTCAAAATTTTCGATCACCTGGGGGTTCATAACTTCACACCTGGTGAGGAGCCGGAGAGATAACTCTGTAAACCGATCTGAGAGTGGCAACATGCCAGCCAGCACTTCAAGACTCATGGTGTGAGTCGAGTGCATGCAACCTAACGCGATACGAAGACACCGATACTGAATACGTTCCAGTTTAATGATGTGCGACCGAGCCGCTGACTGAAAACAAAAACTACCGTATTCCATAACCGACAAAATCGTTGTCCGGTACAACGTTAGAAGATCTTGCGGATGCGCTCCCCACCAGGTCCCGGTAATTGTGCAGAAAAAATTTACCCTTTGCTGGCATTTTCGCTTCAGGTACTCAATGTGAGATCTCCAGGTGCACTTTGAATCGAACCAGACCCCAAGATATTTAAATGACATGGAATGAGTTATCGGTGTACCCAAAATTTGAAGTTTCGGTTGTGCAGGGTTATGCTTCTTAGAAAAAACTACCAACTCAGTTTTCTCCGTAGAGAATTCGATACCTAGCTCTAGCGCCCAAGTAGACAAATTGTCTAAGGTATCCTGCAAGGGTCCTTGTAGATCGACCCCATTGGGTCCCGTGACAGACACTACGCCGTCATCTGCAAGTTGTCTCAACGTACAGTTGTCACCTAGACAACCGTCAATGTCTTTGACATAAAAATTATACAAAAGAGGGCTTAAACATGATCCCTGGGGAGACCCATGTAGCTAAATCGAAAAGCTGTAGAGTTTCCATGAGAAAAGCTCATATGTTTCTCTGACAGCAAATTGTACAAAAAATTGTTCATTAATGGTGAAAAACCACAAGCATGGAGTTTATCTGAGAGAACTTCAACAGATACTGAATCAAAAGCCCCTTGATATCCAAGAATACAGAAGCCATTTGCTCTTTTTTAGCAAAAGCTAACTGAATATCTGTGGAAAGCAACGCGAGGCAGTCGTTCGTTCCCTTACCCCTACGGAAACCATATTGAGTATCTGAAAGCAGGTTATTCGTCTCAACCCATTTGTCCAGACGGAAAAGGATCATTTTCTCCAACAACTTGCGAATGCAAGATAACATCGCGATGGGTCGATAGGAGTTGTGGTCGGACGCGGGTTTACCAGGTTTTTGAATGGCAATAACTCTCACCCGTCTCCAATCATCCGGTACAATGTTGAGTTCCAGACACTGATTAAACAAGTTCAACATGCGCCTCTTCGCGACGTCTGGGAGGTTCTTGAGCAAGTTGAACTTGATCCTGTCAGCTCCTGGAGCCGTATTGCCACAGGAAAGGAGCGCGAGAGAGAGTTCTACCATTGAAAAGGGTTGGCTAATCTCATCTATCGAATTCGTTGTTTCGCGAGGAAACATTTGTGCTGGCACAGAATCTGGACAAACTTTTCGCGCGAACTTGAGGATCCATTGGTCCGAGTATTCCTTGTTCTCGTTGTTCGTAATTATGTTACGCAATCTTCGCGCCGTATTCCAAAGGGTACTCATCGACGTTTCGCGTGATAACCCGTCCACGAATTGTCGCCAGTAACCGCGTTTCTTGGCCTTGATGAGGCTCTTAAATTCTCGTTCGAGAGCCGTGTACCTTTCAAAGTGCTCAGGTGTTCCACGTCTACGAAAAACTTTAAACGCGTCAGACTTTTTGCGGTAAACCTCGGTGCATTGCTGATCCCACCATGGGGAAGGAGGTTTCCTGCGAAATGACGTCCCTGGAACTGGTCGAGTTTGAGCTTGAAGCGCGCTTTCCAAAATCAGGTTGGAGAGGAAGTTATATTCCTCCAGCGGTGGAAGCCCTTCTACCGTTGATAAGGCTTCATCTACTGCTGTCTTGAACCTTGTCCAATCGATATTACGAGTTAGATCATACGTGACGTTGATGGATGCCGGTGGAGTGAGCCCGGTGGCAACCGAAATTTTTATAGGCAAATGATCACTACCGTGGGGATCCTGGATCACATTCCACGTGCAGTCCAACGATAATGAATTCGAGCAAAGTGTGAGGTCTAACCTACTACCAAGTGAGGATGGACCAGCCAAGCGTGTAACTTCTCCATTGTTGAGAACTGTCATATTGAAGTTTTCACAGAGGTCATATATCAAAGAAGACCGGTTGTCATCGTACAGTTCTCCCCAGCCTGTACCGTGAGAGTTAAAATCTCCCATGACCAACCGCGGAGCAGGCAGAACCGAACAAATATCTGAAAGTTGTTTTCGGTTAATTGGTGCTCTAGGAGGAATGTACACAGAAGCAATGCAAAGGCTTTTATTTTTAATAACAGCCTGACATGCGACAACTTCAATACCTGGAATTGGAGGAAAATTCACTCTATAGAAGGAGTAGCACTTTTTGATCCCCAAAAGTACTCCTCCTCCACGTGAATCCTCACGATCAAGCCGAATAATGTTGAAATCGTTAATCGGAAGATCGATTTCGGCTGAAAGCCATGTTTCATAAAGAGCAAATGCATCACAACCGATATTGTGAGCTAAAAATTTGAATGATTCCAATTTAGGAATAAGACTTCGACAATTCCACTGCAGAACAGTGATCAAATCCCCGACCTCTTTTGGCAAATTATCCATCGAAGGAAATGATAGCTGCAATGAGGGGCCACTTTAATGTTAATTTCTTTAAAAAAGTTTTCACAGTGGGAAGCATTGCCATAACAATGCTTTTAAGAGGGTCAGACATTTCGAGGTACTTGAAAATACCTTCCACAATGTCATCGAACGAGAACAGCCCAGATGAAGGGGGGGCTACTGTTCTTAAAATCGGGGCATCAGGGGATTTAGATGTCCCCGGGAGAGATGGGAAATCCTGTGTGTAGTTGGCACAACGAAAACCAGGAGGGTTCGGATTATCCTTCTTTTCTCTGCTCTTTGTATTGGGCATGTTGATTTGAGGCTTCTGTTCAGCTGCTTTCACAGCTCGAATGCGTCTTCGCTTCCGTGGAGCACCTCCCGGAAAACTAAAAGATGTCCCCTCCTCAACCAAATCCGAATCAGACTCGTCATCTGAAAGAGGAGCGAAAGGATTTGTATTGGTATCGGGTGGCGAAGCTTTCTTAAGCATTTCTGCAAAAGATTGCCTTGAACGTTGTTTCAGAGAACGTTCCAATTTTTCCCCGCGTTGTTTATACGCCGGGCACGACGAGAGAGCATGAGGAGGAGTTCCCTTGCAGAAAACGCATTTTAGTGTATTATCTGCACAGGGACCAGCCTCATGTTTCTCCCCGCAAGTTGAGCAGCGTGCCTTATTGCCGCAATGGGAGGCCGTATGCCCCATCTGCTGGCAGTTTTGGCAAATCATTACCCGGGGTACAAATAACCGCACAGGTAGCCGAAGTTTGTCCAGTTCTAAGAACTGAGGAAGGGCAGAGCCAGAAAAGGTTACCCGAAACGAGTCTGTGGGGGTAACTTTTTCTTACCCTCGCTGTGCGATATTTTCACTAATTTTGTCACTTCCAGTATCTGAACTGGGGAAGCAGAGGGTTCTTGAATCGGCCAACCGCTCGCTTCTTCAAAATTTCAGGGCACAGACTCGCCTCTGTGACCACTCCTACAATCTCCACATCACGAGCTGGAATATAAACTCGATATTCGAGTGTAAAATGCTGGGAAGCAGCAATCTCATTAGCCTGCTTCAGGTTAGAGACGACAACACGGAGTTTATTAAATTTTACTTTCGTGATCTCTGTCACAGCTGAAAATCGCTTCGTCAGATCAGTAGTGATTTGATACACATTCAAAGGTTTCATTTTGGGCTGAAAGTAGACAACCCATGGACCGACCGAGTCAACCGGATACGATCGCGGTCTGAATATTTTCTGTGCCTCCCCATCATCGGGTGGCAAAGAAACTTTTTCAGCCAAACCGTCCATGTCGAAGAAACCTCTTCAACATGCACGATTTGCCTTACTCACACACACAAACACAAACAAAGATCACACAAATTAAAGCTAAACTCAAGTGGGATGAGCGACAGGGGGAAAGAAAAAAAAACTTAACTAATATTACTGAAAAGTTGCTGCTGCTGCTGCTGCTGCTGCTGCTGCTGCTACTGCTGCTGACGCTCCGTATGCGCGAACGTCGCACTTCTATGCAGGGAGCGGGGAGCGGTGCGCTGATGCGATCGCCTTCGGGTGCACTCGCTCAACGCTGTCGGATGACCGTTGGCGATGTAGTGGTGTATCGCTGGTTAGCGTCACCACGCAGAGGTGAATCGAAAATAAGCGGGAAGATAATTTGCCAGCTAGCACTGTTTGATTTTTTTCTATTTCACTGGAAAACCACACTGCCTTCTTAGAAAAAAAGCTCACTTTTACTTTACTCACTGAAGTGAGTATATTTTGAGAAGAAAAACTATTTTTTTCCAACGATTGCACTCGAATAAATCTTCCAAAATAACGGAGCGCTGGATCGAACGAACGTTCTTCTTTCGCTGAACGAAGTGGGGTGAGGTCGTCAATGATGACCGATAGATGTGGCCTACTGGTGCGGGAAGCGAAGCAATGCAATGCTTTAGAAACACGGATGGAATACCGTCCCACAGTGGCACAATTTTGAAAAAAGACGGTCAAAAACATTTTCATCATTTTATCGAGTGTGCATGTTCCCTTTATAAAGTTATCCACAGCGAAGCGCAAGCAGCAATTCAAAGCATCAGTAGTGTCATCAAGTTGAAAGCTCAACATTCTATCTACAAAAGTGCAAAACTTCAAAATACAATAGTTACAATTTGACCTTTTACTAACAATATATCGCATTTTGCCCAGCTTTCTTCAAGCTTGTAAAGCATTGCGTTGCTATTCATACCATTTCAAAATAAGGATTTACCAGGTACCCTTTGGTACCCAACGTTGAAAATTTCAGGATTACTAGTTCATAAGATACTCTTTCAAATACAATAAATTTGAGACCCCGCCAGGACTCGCATATATAATTTTAAGTTTGTTAAACATTACGTTACATGTGATTTATAAATTGGCTTATAAGCTGTACTATTTCAAACTGACGTTTTACTAGGTACCCTTCAGTACCCAACTCTGAAAATTTCAAGAATACTTGTTCATTAGATAATCTTTCAATTACAATCTGTTTTAGACCCCGCCAGGACCCGCCCACCCTTTTTGAGGCGGATGATTATGACGTCACACAGACACTTCAATCACCATATATCAAAATGTGGTCATCAGAGAGCAATGTTGTATTCAGCAAAAATGTTTATTTTAATAATTCCTACAATTTCATAGAACATATTGAAATCGTCAAATTTGAGCAGAGCACTAATTGTCTTAAAAAAACAGTTTTCAGGTAGTGCTGAAAGAAAACCATTTATATCTCATTAACGTTAGGCTCTACAAACTTAATGTTTCAGCAACTTTCCATAAAACTACTTGCTCTAAAACTTTGTAGAAGACAACAACCCGTTATCTCGTAGCTGGAAAAAGTTAATATTTGAAAGTGTAGTTAAGCCCTTATGAAAGGTTAGGCGTGTTTTTTTTTCAAAAGATGCGGAATAACATTTTGAGCAACTCTTCTGAAGACACCTACTCGATAAAATGATGACAAAAGGGTGAAAATGTTTTTGACCGTCTTTTTTCAGAATTGTGCCTCTGTGCGTCCGGTCGAGCAGTGCTTAACGTGTTCAACTTGTTTGCAGCAGCAACGATATCTGTATCGTCGATAGGGATTGCGTTGAAATATTGGTCAGGCAAAGAGGCGTCACGTAATGGTTCCGTAATGCTATCAACTGGTTTTTCGAAAACCGCCCTCTTTTTCGAATTGAGCCTGCGCAGGTCATCTGTCTGCCATGGTACTTTTTTGAGGCTTGAGGCTTGAGGCTTTCTTTGGAACGTATCTTTCGATCAAGTAGCTCAAGATGTTGGAGAACGTGGTAGTGACGTTATCGCCGTGGTTCATGTAGGGTTTCATTCCAGTTAATACTGCTAAGCACATCAAGAATACTGTAGATAGCGGTACTATAGGTAATTCGATTAATTTACTATAGTCACGAGATTTAGAAGAAGTGGTGGATGATGAGGCATCTGTTTTGTATTTGGCTAGCATGATACTTGGCGAAGTGTCAGCATTCACGAAGCAAAGGTCAAGAGATCGTCCATTTTCATTCATAATGTCGTTAATCTGACGTAAGGATGCAACGGAATAATGATCAAGCATCATATCTAAAGGAGGCATTTCCAGATGTATGTGGAACTGACTAAAGGTGCACATTCATGAAATCATCGTCGCTAATTTTGACATGAGGAAAGTAAACGGCACATAGATGCAGGGTATGATCCTTGAGATTCAACGATATCCAAACTTGCTTCGCTGACTACCATGATTCATCTCAATTTGCGATTCTAGGTCACACAGTACAGTGATCAAAACGCCTCCACCAGAAACCTTTCGACTATTCAGTGCACTTTGGTCGCACCAAAATTCCTTGTAGGACTATCCAAAAGCATCTATGAAGGGAGTATTATCATTGAGTAATATCTCAGTAAGGACGATTATGTCGTACGAATAGTCCGAGCTAGCCAGAAAGTATTGGAATAGATTAGAGTTATACGATGGGAGGTGCCCAGAGGAGTATGCGGTATTGAAAGAGGTTCGTGAGCGGCCGTGACAGCTGCTGATCGCCGTTCCGTTAATATGGTCACAGTGAGTCTGATAGCAGATTCAAGTCGCCAATTTGCAGAGATAATGCGACGTTGCGTCGATGAAGGTTGATTGCAAACGGCGAATTGATCAGCGCACGAAATATTCGAGATAGCAGCGTCCTTGCCTAGAATGGAATTCTGAAAACCCCATTTTCCAACTCAAACGCAGGGCGCGGGACGGCTGCTGGTCGCAGACAGCGGAGGCTCGACTGCGATGAGGGCAGAGCTTAGGCAAATGTGCGTCTTGATGTCCAAATTGTAGAAGTTGAGCGTACAAATTTCGACAAACGTAGAGGAAGGTCAGGGAAAGGATTACGATCTTCGTTGAGGCTTGTGTCAGGTGTGCGTTCCGGCCTAAACCAAACGCAGGATTTATGGTTGTTTACTCCATTGATGCAATCTCTTCCACTGAGAGTCTCAGTGGATCTTTGGACGCGGCAGCAGGTGGTGGTTGCCATAAATTTCCACTCGTTTTGTGCCGGCATACATCCTGGATAAAGTTTTCGAGCAAACCTGAGGGTCCATTAGCCGAGTACTCCTCGCTCACGTTGATCGTAGTCCGGAGAGATTTTTCTCGATAGCCCCTCCACGAATTGTACCCGCATTTCTTGGCCTTGATGAGGTTCTTAAGTTCGTGTTTGAGTGCCGAGTGTTCTTTAAATTACTCAAATTTTTCACGTCTACGAAAAACTTCAAACGCGTCGGACTTTTCAAGGTAAACCTCGATGCATTGCACCATGCAGAAGGAGGTTTCGTGCGAAGTAAAGTTCCGAAAACTGGTAGCTATAGGCCTCCAGCAGTGAAAGCTAAAAGTGGAAGTCCTTCTTTCGTCGTTACGACTTCATCTTTTGTTGTCCTGTACTTTGCCTAATCGATAGAACAGGTTAGATCATACGCAACATGAAGAGTGCATACAATATATCGCTAGAATAACCATCACAAAGCCATCAGTGGTACATGAGCGCTTTCCAAACGTCAATTTTTGCCTGTTGAGGTGGCGGATTCGTCCGTGCCTCGACCTACCCCGCAGTGGGATGTTAGGCAAACGGTGACGTCTTTGGTTCGAGTACTACTTTCCCCATGCCCTTTCGCTCGATTTTCAATACATCTGTTCTGCGGAACAGACGGACTTTCAACACTTTCTCTTTATCTTTCATTCTAGCAAAACATTACTGTCCACTCTTGGTGTCTCATGGTGATGAGCGAACATCACCTTCTACATCATAATCGTTACTCCACGCACGGAGAATACAAAAACATAACAATTAGAGTATGGATTTTTTTTTATTATATCAACAAACTGCATTTTATTGTTATATGTATATTATTTAGTATATCATGCGTATTATTTTCATTCGTCTATGTATAATTTTCTTCATATCATCATTGCATATTCTTCACAATCATACCGGGTTTTTAGAATATAGAATTGGATCTGTTATGTACATGTAGATGTATTTTTGGTTTACATATCAAAATATACTTTTATTTTTCATATAAATGCATATATATTGTTAAATGGATGCATACATATTTTTACAAACATGATTTCGTCTGTAGATTGAAGGAGATATCATCATTCAGTAGTCATCGTCTGGGACTCAGACAGGTTTTTTTCCGTAATTATAATATTAAGGAAATTTTATCTGCTTCAAAGTAACAGCTAAGGAGATTACAGGTAGTATAGATACATCATTGCATTGTATCATATGATATTTTTTCTTTTAATTTAGATAATTTAACCATGTCAAAATATACTAAATATTTATTACATATAATATAACCAGGAACGGGAGGGACCATCAAGGAACCCAAGTAAAAACGATTTGGATAGGGAGCATGGGAATGCCTTCTCCCTATTGTTAACATTTCTCGGAATAAGGGCGGGCTCTTTTTGTTTATTCTGTCAATCGATGGATCGATTCTAGCGCTGTGAGTATGAACTTCCTTTTGAAAGGAGATTTCCTTCCCTATATTCGCGGGTTTCGGGTAAGCGCCTCTGCTGACGGGCCTGCCTAAAAGATGTTGGCACTTCACACAGAAGCTTGATGATCACAACCAACATCATAATCCTGATCAAATAGTTATTCAGATTATTCCACTGCTATGGAAAGTTAGCTTGCTACAATAGATGGTAGTATTACATCATCATCATCATCATCATCATCATCATCATCAACAACAGTGGCATTTTAAAAGTATTTTCCAAACCCTAGAAGCATTGCCAAGGTTATTAATTGCAAACATTCAAGAGCATGCCTACACTAATGTGTATATTGTGTAGCAAGCACAATGATGCCCATGGATGTCGAGAAAATCAACCCGAAAGATTCCTTCCTTAATCATACTGAGAACCAAATCCACCACCTCCGGATTGGTAAGCCGTGCTCTGACCGACTGAGCTATCTGAAGCCTAGAGACAGGATAACTATCACAACTGTAACTGTGTTGCAATATTTTAAATTATAAAATGAACATCTTGCAACCAGCATTGTCAAACATCAAGCCTTATGTGAAGTTGGATCGGCCAATTTTCCCTTTAAAGACCCTACCGGCTCTCAGCCACCACATCCAATCAGACGGATATTTCCCTACTAATCAAATGCCGCAGCCAGGCAATGATCAAAATTCCTGTAGTCGTCTTAGCAGAAAGAAAGGAAAAAACGAAATATCGCTAAACGCAGTAACCAAAAGTGAAGAACGGACTTTTTTCTTCACAGAATACGACATGCCAAGTCTCGTTGGAGGAGACAGAGACAGAGACCCTCGGAAAAGTGACCCAAGAACCGAACCCGCTACAAATGAGAAAACAAAAAGCATAAATTGGCTAAAATTATCCGTCCATAAAACGTTACTATTCATTAAAAATAACGAAAGTACAAGCGCGTTAAACATGCAAAGCTTGGCGATCGACCCTCTTTTTTTATGATCCTGATGCCTCGATGTTGAGGTATGGTTCTAAAGCGTTTGCTCCAAATTCTCCGTTTTAATCGCCGCATTTCCAGAGCAGCTTTGCAACACAGAAGTAAAACAAAAAAAATGAAATGAAATACCACCGCATGCAAGCTTGCTTATCCTCCTCTCCCGAAAGACACGGACGACGGCAGCGGTGGAGGATGCAATTTTGAGCATCATCAGACTGAAAAATTGGCTGTTAAACTTCTGCGCCACCCTGCCACGCCGGATTCGCCTGGCATCGATGCTGTGCTTAGCCAGATGAGGATGATCATGAGGATGTTGGTGAAGGTGATGAGCTGAACTGGGTACCTTCCTTGCATCGCCCTTGTATCGCAAGCGAGTCTACAGAACATGCCAATCGGAACACAACCAGAGCACAGGTGTTGCAAATGATGGCGGCGCGACGCGACGAACGACGGTGGGGTGCTCCTACTGAAAACTGCTTATTTGAATACCGCACTAATAGGGGGCTCTTCACTTGGGCATGTTGTTTAGTGAGATGAGTTGGGTGGAATGCAATGAAGATTAAATGTTCTGTTCTTATAGGAGATGAAATTGATTCCCGTACAGGGTTGTTATCGAAAAGTGTTGTTATGAAATGATCGATTGAAATACTTTATAAAGATTACATTCCTCCTTTTTACCCTGAATAGGAAAAGTCCCATCGGAGGAACAGAGTTAATATTATGCGATCTTCAGCTCAAGTCTAACAAAAGTAGTAGTTAATTAGTAAACAAAAAGAAACTTGAAGTTTAAAGAAGAATTTTGTTCAAAGTCATGTCAATTCAAAATGCAATAGCAATGTAACCGTTGAATCCATGCACTTCTCGTTTATTGAATTTACGATCTATCAAAAGGGTTTTGTCAAAAGGCTCTCTTACGTGTGATGAGTATTTTTGAAAGTTTTGTTAACAGTGGCAATGAATCAAGAAGAGCGGAGCAAAATCAGGAGCACCCACATCATATCATCGCAAAGGAATTAAATATGCCGAGCAGTACCGTCCATGGCATTTTTTAAACGGTATTCTGTACGCTTGTTAATAACGAGGAAGGACCGAAAGTTTGTTCCTTTAGGACCTCGGGTTCCTAGTTTGGAAAAAAAAGTTTCTACCACAATTTTCCGTAATTGACAGTCCCTTACGCTGAACTGGCCAGCTTGTCATGCCGCAAGGGCTCAGTAGGGATTTTTGGTCAAGACCAGAAGCTAAGAGTCAGTTCCATTGTGGAAATATCACATCAAGTAGTTTTTTCATCTGCTACAGAGGATCGTGTGCCTGAAGGTACCATTGAGAATTTTACTATTCACCTTAGGTTTGTAGTTGCAGTGCGCTTTGGGATCATCCTTGCCTTAGATTCATCTTAATAACATGAAAGGACAAACACATGTTTTATCCTTTTTTTTTTTTTTGATATGACAGTATATTATTTCGTATAAATTAGTTTCAGGTTAACGAAATTTGGGATGTATCAGAGAACCAAAAATAAAATCTGAACTAATCTGATTCAAGCAGCGCTGTGTGCGATTTGGCTAGAGTAGGGTTTTACAGTTTTATCTTCAATATCATTATATTTGGTAATATTGTTTTATTGATTTAACTTCATAGATGATTTAGACATTACTTATAGTATTTTATGTTCATTTTTCTATAACTCCCTTTCAATAAAATCTTACCTGTTGTCCTAACTCAGCAGCAATAACTATTAGGCCAGCAAAAATAAAGCGGATTGCTGTTATAAAATCAGCATCAAGCAGCAAATAGTGACCATGGAAACAGTAAAATTAAATTAACAAATGTTAGTTTTGTAAAAGTTCAATAGAGTTAGCATTTTTTTCAGGATACAGAATTCTACACCTTAACGCTTTATAACATTTCTTGCATTTCAGGATTAATCGAATGAAGATTATTTATAATAGACACGAATGCTTGTAGTATTTTTCATTCACATAAATATATACACTATTATAAATATATTTCATGGGAATGGGAGGGACCATCAGGGCACTCGATTGACTCACTCTGGATGGGGAGAGCGGAAATGTTAACTCCCCTTTGTCAACAGTTTGTGAATAGAGACTCGCTCTTATGACCAATTGTTCAATCTTGTTGTTGGAAGGAGATTATTTATATCCTTGTAAAAACGTTTAAGTGATGTTGCCTATGGTGGTTATTAAAGCGTGATCAAGTCTTACAGCGGGAATAGCCCATTGCTGTCGGACTTAGTTTCCACTTCATACATACAATTCTCCGAATTCGAAGGTTGTCTGTGAGAGATGTTGCAATACAAAGTGCAGAATTATTGAAGCAATGGTTCAAAGAGTCTGGAGACGAAGTTTTATAAAACTTAGAAGAAGCAGCAAAAACGTCAGAAAAGTAGAATGGCGTGTTTAAGACTCGCGCTCAAAAGCCTTATGATTTATTTTTTTTCGCAAAAGGCCATTTTCATCTGATTTTTGACGAAGAAACATTCGTTAAAGCGGATTTTGCAACACTGCCTGGACCGCAATACTACACAAAATTAAAAACTCCACGAATACCATTAGCTTTGAAAAGTTTGGAGGAAAATGTCTTGTTTCGCGGGCAATTTGTCAATTCTGAAGTTTTTTCATGACGAGTGGAACAAATAATTGGGATGTATACATACTTATACTTATAAACAGGGTTGCGGCTTATCATTTTTGACTCAGGCATATTCATTTGCCAATATCTCCATTCAGAGGGTCGATTTGATAATATGATGTATGATGAACTTGTAGTGCACAAGTAGACCTACAACTTTGTCTAACAATACCTTGCTCTAACTCCTATATCTTCGACATGAGAGCGTATATTCACAGTGATCTTCACGATGATAATCGCGTGATCTTCACCGCGAATATCATCGCGAAGATCACTGCGAATATACGCTCTTATTCCTCAGATATAAGAGATAGAGCTATGTATTGTTAGACCAAGTTGTAGGTCTACTCAAGCACCATAAGTTCATCATACATTATATTTTGAAATTGAGCTTCTGAGAAGAGCTATCGGCAAATGAATATGGATAAGTCAAAAATGGTAAGCCGCAACCTTGCTTATAAATACGTTTACTTCCCTTCATTCGAAGGCAAACATCCGTGGGTTCCACAGTGTCAACCTATAAAGAGATACCGGGCAATTATTAAGGTGAATCTTCGCAAAACTGAATAAATTTGAAATCAAACTATTCATTAGGAAGATATCGGAGAGTACCGCCGTGAACCTCATGGCAAGGATTCGAACAAAATTGCGCTGCGAATGGAAGAGGAACAGCAAGTGAACTAAACTAAGCTGCAATATTTCTGAGCAAGCTATCAAACCATAATGATTGTCCATACATTTCATATGGGAGTTAAAAACCACGATCATTTAGAACCCATACTTTGATTTATTGTAGAGAGCACATTTTTTATACAATCCTCACAATATTTTGGAAAATGATATTTCAAATAGAGTACAATGTTACAAAAATATATTCAATATAAAGGAGGAAGCGCCTTCCAGCAGGTAACATTGAATCCCCAAATTGCAAACGAAACTTCTGTCATATTCAACACATAGTTTTCATGTTTCATTTTAGTAATTCTTCAGCATCCAAAAGCAAATTTTGTTATAGCAGAGTTTTTTTTCACATATGCAAGATACGCGATATTTCATTTATGTTGCTCAAATGGTTTGCTTAGACCATTCAAAACAAACGTTGGAGTGATTCGAGACCTTTTTATACTTCGTTTATATTATGAAATCGGATGAAATGGAGTAACAATCCAGAGGCTTTCAGTTACATTTTGTAAATACATGTATTATATTCTGTTACGTACATTATATACATATATTCTAAAGGGTAAGGGGGAATACAGGGTGCCAGACAAACTGTAAGCTGGATGAGGGATTCGTGGTTATCTGGCCCAAGTGATGGATGACAATTATGCCTTCCTTGATGTAAATCATCAGATCGAGATCAGCGAAGGCCTAATTATTTTCCGACAGTCTACAGTGAGTTTGCAAACTCTATTTTTAACAAACCACCAGACGGAAATCCTAATGTGTATTGCTTACTGTTCATTGCCTGTAATAAGAGCGTTTCGTTGGAAGGAGATTCTCTATCCTTTGCGTGGGATTCGTGTAAGTGCTTCTGCTTACGGGTCCACACTCCCGTTTTTGGCCCTTCATACAACGGAATAGTTAGGAATACAGGAATGTACAGTTTGATCTTGCCATTAGGAGGAACTGTATGTCATGGCAAGTCCTGCACTGGTGGTGGCTTACTATCACATCACATCACACATCTCGATGAATTTGTTGTACAAGATTGTAGTTTCACTGTAAACGCTGGCTAATCAAAGAAGCTGCAAATCTATCACGCCAAGGACTCGTGTTAAAATCTCACGCTTGGCAATGCTATATTTTTGTACGAGGATATTTTTTTTCCATTTTTTGTTTTATAAGACTTCACTTTTTGCGCTTTTTGCGTCATATTAAAGTATGAAATAAAATATCATGCACCAAAATTTATAACCTGTATTTGTCATTTCCCAGTACTTTCAACTTGTTTAATACAAGCTGTGTTGCTTGGGTGACATCTTGTGTGTTCCCTATACGAATAACAACATCAAACTTTTTTTTCGCGGTTCAGTTCGAAGTTGTTTCAGAGAAATACAAGATGGAAGAAGAAAGAAGAAAAATAAGTCGCAATCATTTGGAAAACCCTTTTTCGTCGGGGCCAAAACTTGCTAAAGTGTTGGGTATTGCCCCACCATACCGTGTGGCGTGTTTTAAAAAAGTACAGAGAAACTTTGTCGACGAATCGCAAGCATCAAAACAAGCGTCGGGTGGGTGCCGTCAACCGTCAACTGCGGAACAAAGTCATCAAGAACATTAAGGCAAACCCCAACATTTCAGACCACGATTTGGCCAAAAAGTTTCGCACCGCAGTACCGTGGAACGAATTCGTTTCCGGGAAGGCTATAAGCTGTCAATGGCTGTCTCCTCATGGATGATGAAACCTATGTAAAGGCCGATTTCAAACAGCTACCGGGACAACAATTTTATTACGGCTCGGGAAAATGTTCCTGCCAAATTCAAGTTTGTGTTTACAGATAAATTTGCACGTCAATACATGATTCAGCAGGGCATCTGAAGCTGCGTTAGGAAGACCAATGTTTTCATCACTGATAAGACATTTAATTCAGAGCGGTACAGAACGGAATGTCTCCAAAAGGGGAATATTGCCATTCTTCAGATCCCACAATGGACCTGTCATGTTTTGGCCAGATCTTGCAAGCTGTCATTACAGTAAAACAGTGCTACAGTGTTATGAAACCAAGGGGATTCTGTTTATACCGAAAGAAGTCAATTCACCAAACTGTCCCTAGCTCACACCGATAGAGAGATTTTGGGCTATTATGTAGAGGAAGCTGAATGGCAGTGTCGTCAAAAGCATCAATGAATTGAGAACCAAGTGGAATAAAATTGACAAAACGATGGATGAGAATAATGTGCGCCGGTTGATGAAACTTTTTCCGAGAAAAGTCCGCAAACTTCTACGATGTCGAGATGATAATTTTTTTTTTGAATTTTCTCTCTAAAGTCGAACATTGTAGTTAAAACAGAACACTATTTTGTTAATGTATATCCGAAATATGCGCAATAGTCAATGTTCCAATTCTAAATGGGCCACATTTTGGGCCTAACAAAGAAAATGGCTTAAAATGCATATTATGCAACCTCTATAAGCTATGATTTTTATGGTAGTGACTATTTACTCTTCAACTTTTAAACATTGATCACTAAAAGAGCATAAAAGCAAGATATTTTCATTTTCGGCTGTCATAACTAAGTTATGCAATGTATATACCTAAGTAAATCTGAAATAAATTATCTTCCCAAACAAAATAAAGCATTGTGTGGTAACTAGTAGTGCGTAATGAACATAAGCTGTTATGTTTTTCTAATAAACTCTGTCAACAGTTAACATAGACACAAAATCAATGATATCACAAGAAATCAGTAGACACAATTTTAAGGTCATAAGTTTTGCTATATTCCCAGCTATAACCTAATGTATTCATCACATAGTTTTGGTATTGGTAAAATTTTCAGTGTATCATTACTTGATTATGTATTTTTCAATGCCTTATTTTAATCAAAACCTAAGCAAACATATCTTTATAGTAGGGACTCTAATGTTTTGATATGGAAAAAAAATTGATCATATTAAAAAATAATCAGAATACAGTTGTTTTAAAGTTATTTAGTATTGTTAAACTGTCCACGTTAAATATCGGACACTATAATAACAGCAGCAAATAAAAATTACAAATTTTAACAACCAAAAAATCAATAGAGTTATATCTTCATAAGAAACAGTTGCTAAAGATGTTAATTCTTCTTTGTGTCAAATTCTCGAACTTTCTGTAGTACACTTGCCAACAGGTTCCATCCGGTATCCTAAGATACGCGCGCCATGACGATTCTCCATATTCTTTTGAAATCATCGGTACTATTTACTTCCATCTTAGTTTCGAAGAGTTTTCGCTTAACTAGAGCCCAGTACTTCTCTATTGGGCCAAATCCTGGACAGTTTGTTGGATTGCCTGTTTTTGGCACATATTTGACCTCTTACCTTGTACCAATCCAGGAGGGATTTCACATAGTGACAAAAGGACAAATCAGGACAAAACCGAGCTGGAGAGTAGTGGCTTCTGATAAACGGCAGTAATCGCGTTTGCAGACATTTTTTCTTATACACATCCTTATTGATAGTGCCGGTAGAGAAAAATCTCATCGATTTTCGACCACAACTACATATGGCCTGCCAAATCAAATACTTTTTCGGGAATTTGGCCGATTTGCTTTGTCCGGAAATGCTCGGCAACGGCGTTCCTCTGGATTGCGGTAAAAAAGCTAGCCCTGGTAGCTGTTCAATGTCTTTGAGTACGTACGTTTCGTCGTCCATTATGATACAAGAAAATGTTTGCGAAAAACTGGTGTGAAGCTCTTAGCACGACTTTTTTGAGTGAAATTTTGTTGGGCAAACAACGTTGTCTGTGAATAAACAGAAAGTACACAATCTAATCTTTTGTACTATTTAAGCTAACTTATCATAAACAGTTGCATGAGATTAATTTAAGATTTCAATGGAGTGTTAAAAAAGAATATAAAAGCCCAAATGATTCATTAACACAAATAACAGATATGCTTAGTCTATGATCATACACAACGTAAATACATGCGTTATGGAACCAACGTTTTCTGATTTTTGCTGTATAGTTTAATCTTCAGAATCTTTAGATCGCAGTGTGCGATGCCCAAAGCGGGGCACGAAAATTTTCTTTTGTCATTTTTCCACCGCTTATTTTTCCTTATTATAAAAGTATAAGTTTTAACAAGTATAATGTGAATTTTGATCCGTGTCTTTATCCCTGTCTTGTGCTGAGTCACACCAAGAGCAGCATTGTGGGAAGCACATCAGTTGTGATAGGGAGAACTTAGCTCGGACTTCTTGGACTGGATGCGGGATCAAGTGAAAGTCAGCTAAGTACCTCTTATATGTTTGAGACCCATATAGTTTCAGTTCTAGCAATGCATTTTCTAGTTATGTAAAATTTTAAGCTGAATATAAAGATAGACGATAGTCATTACATAAGTAGCCTGCGGTAGTGAGATTGCGGCTCTCCGTTTCTTGTAACGTGCCAACCGAGGAGTGACAGCTACATAGCTGTATGATGTGGCAGGGGTGACCAGGGACAATAGACGCGGGCCCTTGGGCTTGAGACCCCTCCCCTTCATTGCGAGTTGGTAAATCCACTTAGAATGTCAAAGTTTGATAGTGAGCTCCATGAAACACTTTACGGAAACAGGAACAGCTGTCCGCTAGCACCCCGGTCAATTTAATGCCGCTTTGGGCACATTAGTCCAACCACTGTGGAAGTGCTAACTCACACTTTGTAAGTCGCCCAACAGCTTCTTTGCTGTTGGTTTAAATCGGTTAATTGGTTTTATGTTGTGTTTGTTTTGTGTAACAGTGCAACTGTTCTGTTTATATTTAAAAAAAAGTTCTGTCAAGTAAACAAGCAAAGAATCATGTTGAAGATGATGTGGGAGAGTTCTTATCTCTTATTGTGAAGCAGCAGAAGCCTTTGGCGATGCTGCAACTAGATGAAAATCACAGGCAAATGGTATGTCACAAATGAGAAATACAAATGATTATTAAGTTAAACCTGTTCAAAACCTGGTTGAAAATTATAATAAAAATTGTAATGGGACGCATATGCGGCTACGGGATCGGCCGATTGTTTGTTTGAGCATGTAGTTTATATTCTAGATTTCGAAATTTCAAGTGTACACCATCTAACCGATTCAATACGGATTTCTTCTACACCGTATTTTAATCTAATTTATGGTCTACTTGCTTGACAGCATGGAGATCAATTGAAGGCTCAATTTGTTTCTTGTTTCTCATTTCGTCATATAAACTGCACTGAATTTGTTTTTGAGCATTTCGGCGTGTACATGTGGATTGCACTTCTTAATTTCAACTGTTGTTTTCATAGAAGACTGGCATGCGACCTTGGGCGGTATTGAACTGTTCGTTTATTATGATTAGATAGGTCATTTTTTTCGGATCACTTCGATCACTTGTACTGCTGTCCTTGGAATGTGGCTGGAGGATTATAAAGGGGGCTTTTTGAAGGATGTCTTTGGGAGTGGCTTTTCAGAAAAAGATAAGCGTCCTTGGTTGGGGTTCTGTCTGTGCTGGTTGTAATGATCTACTCTGGAGGACCTTCGAGATATTGACACGTATATTTTTCTTTTCAGTGACAAACCGTCGGATGTCAGATGTGTTTTGTGAATACATGCTTTACATTTTAGCATTTTTTTTTGGTGTTTCATTGTAGCATCGATTTGTTTTCATCATGTCGTTGTGTGTTAGTCAATTTAATCACTCTGAATTTTCAGGATGTGGGGTTTCAACTGTTATATACACATTAAATAAAATGCTGGTAAATTCTGCGTTTGTACTGGATAATATACGACTAGATCGCTGATCAACCAGTGGATGTCACCATGCATATCTAAACTTTAAGGTTCATAATACATACGCAGATCTACAAATCTTCTACAATCGAAGCAGGACAACAATCTGCAGACATGTGTAATTATTATTATCATTTTACAGTATCATATCCCTTCACTACTGATTTTTTTTTTTTTTTTTTGTAATTATTATCATTAAACGGATTTCCATGATTAACACCAATATTAGTTTATTATGTTTACCTCGGAGTGTATGGTACGGTATGTCCACGCATCCTTCCTTCCCTGTAGGTTCACAAAATGCGTTGTAGTTCAAATCTAGTTGTTTGAATTCAACTCATTTTTTTTTGCGGTAAATGCAACGCAGTAGACCTGGCCGTTTTGATGCTTGTATCGTGTTTTTGATATACTGCAAGCATCAATATTTACAAAAAATAATAATTGGGTGTCATCTAAGTCAATTATTTCCAGCATGCTTTCAGAATCTTTAGAACATTCAGTTAATAACCAGCTATGTACTTTATATTATGGCATAATTAATAAATACATTAACAACAACCAACTTGGAATTTTACGTATAGGACATGCTTCTTGTTTCGTGTTCAATGCAGTCTTGCATACTTACTTCAATGTTAAACATAAGAAAAAATCTCGTAAGCAATGTATCGAAAATAAGCTATCCACGTACATTTGCGTTGTATGCGTGTATTTGTGATGGTTTTATCGTAGCATGCTGTGCGTTAAACTGTCATCTTTCGTTTGTTTACTTGTTTGCACGGTTTGAATTCTTCTTTTTCAAAATGTCGCGCATTGAAAAAGACGTGAAAATTAAGGTTTTGACCACATGGCAACATGGAAATGGTGTAACTATGCGACAATTGGCGATGCGCTTTGAAATTAATCAAGCGAGTGTAAAACCCATCATAATCAAGTTTGGGGAATTCTTTTTTTAGATGAACTGCCAGGAAGAGTGTGGCAAGTTGGCTACTTGTATTATGCAATTAGATTGAATTGGCAGAAATATACTGCAGTTAAATGAAATGTTTGTTCATATTAGCTAATATTATTATTCATGTAAGTTATATTATTTGTCCATCAACGTCGTTTGCCTTTGTCTTCGAATATATGTTCACCAATAATCGATTAAAAACGCAACAATTCTGTACCCACTTTCAACATGCATGTATCCTAAATTATCCTACCTCCAATATGTTCATTCAACCCGTTGGTTCGTTGGTCATTTCATGAGCTGTTATGACCACTTATTTCACCAAGGGGAAGGACTATCTGAACGTCCGCTAAGGAAGAAGAAGGTAAAGCATTGGTTCCGTTTATGCCATTTCATGATCGGGTTCATAAGGTCGTTGAAGTTTCTAAAGTAGTTCAACAACCGTCGATTACCACTGACTACTAAAAGAGACCTATCTGAGGGTACTTCAATCGGATTTGATGTTGACGCATTATGATCCCGCATTAGGCATCATCGTTGCTGCTGACGCGTCGCAGTCCAGTATCGGGGCATGACTTTTTCACAAGTTCCCAGATGGTACACTCAAAGCCATCGCTCATCCCGCTCTCTCACTCCCGCGGAGGCAAACTATGGACAGATCGAGAAGGAAGCTCTTACGTTGGTGTTCGCCGTGAAATTCCATCGCATGCTCCTAGGACGCAGGTTTACTCTCCAAACGGATCATCAACCACTACCGCGGATCTTCGGACAAAAGAACGGAATTCCGGTTCACACGGCCAACCGCCTTTAATGATGGGCATTGACACTGTGCTACAATTTTGGAATCGAGGACGTGTTCAGTATGCAATTTGGTTATGCCGACGTTCTATCTCGCCTTATCAACAGTTACGTTCAACCGGATGAGGATTTCATCATCACCTCCATTGAACTGGAAGATGACGTCGAGGTTCCACTCCAAGAAGCCTTTACCTCGATACCTGTGACATTCAACTCGGTACGCGGCGCCACTCTCAAGCGCCCCGTTCTCCAACAAGTGGTCCAGTATATTCGTCGGTAGTGAAGGGCCAGAAAATGTTCATCAGGGAATGCTCAAGCAAGTCCATAGAGGACATCCTGGAATGGAGCGGATGAAAGCTGTTGCTCGTAGGCACATGTACTGGCTGAGAATTGATGAAAACTTTGCAGACTTCGTCAAGAGATGTGACAGTTTTGCCATAAATTCCAAGTCACCACCCAAGGCTTCGTTGCAGTCGTGACTACTCACAAAATCTCCATGGGAACGAATTTAGATCGACTTTGCTGGCCCACTTAACGGTCTATCCTTCCTGGTAGCTGTGGACGCTTTCTCAAAGTGGTCAGAAATTTGCATCGTACGATCCCCGACTACAGTAGTAATAATCAAGTTCCTGAATGAGCTATGTGCACGCTTTGGTATTCCCAACGTCATTGCCTCCGATAGTGGCACCCTATTTACGTCGGAACAATTTGCGGCTTTGTGCAGGAAGAACGGTATTCAACACTTCCGAATCTGGCTGTATCGTCCACAATTCAATGGTCAGGCGGAACGATTTGTGGATACCTTGAAGAGATCGCTGCACAAAATCAACGAGGGGGAAAACATCACGGAAGCGCTCCAGTTTTTCCTCCAGGTATACAGGACTACCCCCAGTCGTGTTCTTAATGGAAAGACACAATCGCAGCAGATGCTTGGCCGATACATGAAGGCAGTCCTGGTTCTCCTTCACCACAATCAACCGAAGCCTGTTCTCCTCAACCATCGCCAGGACGAGCAGTTCAATCGGAAGCACGGCGCAACTCCTCGTGATTTGCGTAAAAACTACAAGAAAACTGACTGTAAAAACTGACAAGAACTACAGCAGCAACAACAATTGACAGTGGGCAACCAGCATGATCATTAAAGTCATCGGCAAAAGGGAGATGCGGAAATCCACACCATCACATCGATATCCACAACTGGTTCGCCAGCTGCAAATAGAAGCAGACAAAGAAGTTCTGTCGGAGAACTTTTAAACACGTGTAAAAGGACAGCCAGCAGAGAGTGAGTAACCTATTGCGCATCTGAACAGCATATTGAGTCACACACACTACCGAAAATATACAGCTAGAAAGTAGAAAATCCGCGCACTCAGGAGGCATTGGGCAAAACAGGAAAAGAAACATAATGGCATAAATCTAGGTTAAATCAAACAAATTATAATTAAAAAAAGTTGTTTATTCGTTTCTACCACCGCCATTGAATGTCTTTTTGTTTAGCCGCCATACATTATAGTTTTCTTGTCGTTCAATTAATTCGGTTTTCCGTGTTAGCTAGTAGCTTTTTCCGTTTTTTACTCCAAGTGTAGACTGCTTGTGAATCTCAGTCTTCCCACTCTCGTTTCAATGCGAGAAAGGTATATTTGTTTGGTGAGTTCCATCTGTGATGAAATAGGCACTCATGCACAGGAGTTTTTTTGTAACTAATCGAACAACGATCATATTGTAGAGCCATCTTGACATCGTTAGCAGAGGTACTTGACCGTGCGGTGACGCCAAATCTTCCATAACTGAATTCATATGTGAAACCTGCCCTGAGGTTGGAATTTCTTGCCAGGCATAACAACAGACGAGTGACCGTTCCAGGAGGTGGCCCTTAAGTCACTCGTTTTCTTTTCAATTCAAGGGACCCGTAGCCATACTTTGTGTATTATAAGAGGCAGAAAACCCGGATCTTCCAACACTAAACTGGATCAGAAAGTAGGAGCTCTAATTCGGAAGAACAGATCAACGTGATCATACGTGATTTGACCTTTAAAGCGGAAACCAGCGTGTGATTCAACGTATCAAGAAACGGAACAACCTGAAGACCTACAAGAAGCAGAAACGCGCCAAAAAAGAGCAGAACAGAAGCAACGCGCAGAAAACAGGGCCCTTAAAAATTGTATTCGCGAGTTTTGCAGCGACCGGATGTATGTATTTTGATGGGCGACGAGACCTAAGTAAAACAAGATTCATAAACCCTTCCAGGTCCACAATATTGATCTACCGTCGTAGGGGAGGATGTAAGCGACAC
This sequence comes from Aedes japonicus, assembly GCA_034211315.2. Classification (NCBI taxonomy): domain Eukaryota; kingdom Metazoa; phylum Arthropoda; class Insecta; order Diptera; family Culicidae; genus Aedes; species Aedes japonicus. The sequence goes on along the minus strand of JASCZW010000070.1, from coordinate 1,193,413 downwards.
AGACAGGTCGATTCATGTGAAGAAGTTTGGTCAAAAAGTGCTGGTATGGCAAACAATACTTTCCTGCGGTATGAAGTCTACTATTTTTTACACTACCGGAACAACTTGGCCGGACTTAGAGTCGGCTCATGACGCCAAAACAACTCTCAAACTCAAACTCTCAAACAATTACACTCAGCTTTAGCCCATCGAACGGTATTGGGTCTTCAAAAAGATTGGTAAAGCAGCTGAGAATATGCCGGAGTTTAAAATTGGGCTAAGGCGTCCAAAAAATGTGATGAAACATTTGTCCGGAACTTGTTAAAAATTGTTCAGTCAAAAATTTACAAATTCGTGAAAGGATAATATTGATTTCAACCTGTCTTCACTATGTCCAAGTTCAATCCCGTACAATAAAGAATCATTCATTTGTCTGAATAAACGTTTTTTTATATTATTTCAAAAAAAAAATATGTGGATAACTTATTTTCAATACAGTCCTTGATCGGACTTCTTGGACAAAATCAGATAAAAAAATACTTGCTGAAAAATATTTCAAAATCCCAGAACACGAGAAACATTATTTTACTTGCTGATAAAACTAATTCGTGATGTGGAGTAATTCGACGAATGCCGAATACTAACACAACCATCGTAGTATTCACGTTCATTTTCGCTCAACAAAGACATTTTCCATTCGCCACCTCCCCGCAGGGGATTTCCTTCCATTCTTCAGGGGGACCGCCTGTATTCTGAACCACAGTAGCCACATACTTTGTACGAAGCCGGAACGAGTACGGAACACAAATCTCACTCGCTGTTTGAAATCAATCAATCGAAAAAGTAAATAACTCCATTAAACCGGTATCAGAGAATGCGTGGGAAAATTTATCCCCTGCCGTCGTTCTCTTTCTCTCTGCAGGCCTTTTGTGGAACAACATAAAAATCAACCGCACCGAAAAAAAACACAAGGTGCCCACAAAAAAAAAGTGAAGAGTACTCCGAAGAATTCGTTCAATGAAATCAAATGGTGCCGGTTCAATTAAATGTTATTACATACTTTGGCTCGCATTATACATTTCATACACCTGATCGAAGAGCGTGAGAGCTGGCAGCGGGATTCACAAACATCATCAGCGGGCGGACAATCGGGGGTATATCGAAAGGAAGCCCTCGATTGGTTGGACCCGCATCTGCGGTCAACGCTTCTCCCCTCGCCAATAGCGGATGGATCTGATTGGTACGACCTCTGTTCAGTTTCTATCCTGGAACCGGCGACACAAAGTGGTCAACCCGCATCACGATGGTATTCTCCGGCGCGATGAAAGATCATGTTGATGTGTTCGATTCAATTGGATTTCGTCAATTAAATTGCATGAATTCAATTAATATCCGTGATTGATTGAGTGAACTCGATGCTCTTCCTTTATTTGGTCATTACTCGGCAATCGCGTTGCTGTGGAATGAAAATTATACGGCAAGACTGCACGTTGAACTTAATTTTGGGATTTTTTCTCCGATTATGTTGACCAGTAAGGAACATTGGGGCATTCGTTGCAGTCGACATTGTAGACCCAAGATTGCACCTCAAAAGATAAAAATGATTACATCACTGTCTGCCTGACCGATCAGCAAACACATTTTTGGAAGTTTCCTTCAATTATCTGGATGCTTCGAAGGGCTTCGATTTCACTGGGTATGCGCATCAATATAAAATCAGCACCTAATTATTGGACCATTTGAATGACATGTCTGCACCGTCACCATTGAAATTTCGGATGAATGCATTTGGCTACCGTCATTTTCCAAAGCACCTACCATCATGTATGGCCAGTTTTAGTGGCTTTATTCGAAACGGAATGGGAAACCCAGGCGGTCATACACAAAATGAACTGTCATTCACAATTGGCGCACGGTTCGACTGCCAAAATTAATCATTACAAATGACCTTCAATCTGTGTAGATGTGATGTTGAAATCATAGCCTCGTGAGAAATTTAGAGGAATTTTGTGTAGTAACAATGCATAAGCCAACGATATTTAGATGAACGAATCGCTATGAGGGTAATTTATTTCAATAAAAGCATTTAACTGACACCGATGCGCCAAGTCAAATAGGACCAAAAAAATTAAACAACCGCCTACAAAAAAGAACCCTTGCGCTGCATTCAACGGGCAGAAATTCAAAAGTGCATTGAAATTCTAAGACCCTCCAAAAACGTTCGCCGAATGTACCGTTAGATTCGCCGTCTGCATTGTTTTAAAATTTTGGCATTCTTCTGAATATTTTGACTTGTGGTGTGTGCATGTTGCACTTGGCTTTCCACGCCGCTCGGGCCCACACTGCACGGTGTTGAGCTGCAAATGCAGGGAGGATGGACGGATGGACGGACGGACGGACGAACGGATCGTCGACGGTTGTTTAGTGTTGCTGCTTTCTGCGACATATGGTGCAGGACAAGACCCCAAAGCGAATGTCTCGGGACCGCGAACGGTGCATGGAGGTGCCTACGACCTGTTGGCACCGATTGCAATTTGCCTTCATCTATTTCTGATACTTGCAATTTATTTAAAACATAACGGTTATATGGAAAAAGGATTCGTATGATCAAGTTGCAAAGCAACTGAGAAAATAATAATTTTAAAACTGTAACTATATTCTGCATACTTCAGTTAGGTAATTAAAAATTTAGTACTTAGAACAAGTCCAGATATATTTTTGATTTTATGAAGTTAGTAATTCAAAGTTTGAAATAAAAATTCATTTTTTATGCTGTATTATGGTGACTCTTAGTCTCTTGGGCTAGTTTGTCACGTCAGTTGAATACTTTAACACATTGGCCGAAAAAAAACAGCTCTACTTCCCTTCAGAAGGAAGATATGATCAGAAATGTTTTGTCTCAACAAATTCCAATGGTGCTGACTGTAATTGATACCAGACCCACGTATCAAGAGGCTATTGCGCTTTCAACTACACCACCGGCGTCGTCAACAAAGTAACATGAAAAACTGGTCAACTGGTGGTTAAATCCAACTGTGCCTTTAATACACCTGAATCTTTCTTGTTTGGTGAATCTGGAAAGGATGATTTTTGAGGTATCGTTTGCATTAAAAAAATGGACTTTTATCGGATGTTGCTAAAACAACAAGCTTAGAATGATCATTGCATTTGAAAAATTTCCCATAAAAGGTTATTATTAACAAACTTGCAAAAAAAATTCTACGCCCTTGTAAGCGGTCTTCAGGCAGTTAACCGGAACTTTCGCCATGGCGGACGGAAACATGCGTGCAGCCATGTTTTTGAGTTCTTTCTTCGTTTTATATATCAATTCCTCCTCAGTTTTCGCGACAAAATTGTTGGAGTAGATCTTACGCTTCAGATTGGCCCAGAAATTCTCGATTTGGGTACCACATCGATATTCAGCCGCTCAATCTCCTCCAACGATCGCTACAAGTAGTGGGACGACGCCAGATCCCGCCAGAACACCGCTTCTTTGCCCTTATGGTATTTCTTGATGAACGACGAAACTTCCGGCAAGCATTTCGTACTATAATTTTCCCTGTTCACGGCCAGTCCAGGGCGAAAGAAGATCGGCTTTGACATTCCCTTCTCGCTGATTGTCAGCCACAGCAGCACTTTCTTTGAAACCTTGGTGTGTGAAATGAACTTCACCTTGGAGCTCATTTCCTTCGTGGGGGAAGTAAAATATGATGTGCCCTGTCAGTCGTTGCCATCCAGGGTGAGATAGGTCTCGTCGTCCATCACCACCGCCACGTCTCGATTCGCCGGGAAAATCGAGATGACCATCTTATTCAGCCGCTGCCGCTGCGTCATAGCCTGCAGCTCCGAAACCAGTGGACGCGACTTCCACTTCCTGACATGCATGTACATGTATGTTTGGCAGGTACTTTTTCACTGTTTGGCCGGTTGAACCGACCTCCCGGCGAAGCGCACGCAGCGATGTAGCCACTTTTTCCTCGGTCTTCCTCTTAAGCATCCTTTGGAGCTTCTTGCCGCTCAATAGTGAATAGTGCCAAGATGTTGTAAATGCCGGAACGGGTGTACTCGGCGTCCACAAAGAGCCGCACGATGTCTGTTTTCGACGCGGCGGGGTGCCATTCTTTGAACGCGCACACTTCTGAACGAAGATGCTTGACTGTTTTTGTCATCACGGTTAGAGTTCGACTGATAGAGTTGTCAAATTTTGTCTGCTGACTCATGGGTTACTATGATTGATGGGTGAACCTGTCAGTGCGGGTGAAGGTAAACCCATGAAAAATCGTCAATTTTTGTCCATTTTCTTAATGCAAACGTTATTTCAAGATTGAATTTTTAACCAGGTGTTATGATACAAAACTTTTAAAAGCGTTTTTAAAACCAACCTGCGGCAGAACAATGTTGATAGAAACTAAGAAAAAAACAAATTTCCTTTGGGAAATTGAAATTGACGGAATATATTACAATTGTTTTTGTTAAAATTATAACTGTACCCAACCTTACAGACCCAAATTACTGACGAAGTTTTAATGTTTAGGGTAGGATCCGACCAGGTTAGATCCTTCTGCTTGTCAGTACTTGAAAAATGGAATAATTAAGGATAAAAATACCTTGTCATTGTATTACATCAATACCCGGGAAATATTTTTGACGTGGAGTACGTCTTACGGCAAGGGCAGGAACAGCTCAAAGCCGCCACATCCGTGACGATGAAATATATTTTCAAATATGGACCATAATCGCACCATAAACATCGTCAATTGGAATGCTTGTTCCATCCGGAACAAAACAATCGAGCTCGGTGACTTCCTAAATAGGAAGGCCATCGACATTGCTATCGTCAACGAGACACAACTCAAGCCGGAACGCACCGTTTTCATCCCAGGATACCGGATTGTGCGACTTGATCGTAGCGGCTCTAGTGGAGGAGGAATTGCGATCGCCCTGCGCTACAACACCAACTACCATCTGCGTACGAGTCTTCAGCTGCAGTCAATCGAGGTCGAAACTGTCATCGGCCCTATCGCCATCATCGCGGCCTATTGTCCCAAGCAAGCCAGCATCGCTAACGGAACAACAACGGTCCTATGGAACGACATCCGTAAACTGACTCGGATGCAGGGGCAGTTCATCATCGCCGGCGGCCTGAATGCGAAACACGAAACCCTTGGTAATACCCGGCGGAACCGGAACGGAATAATCCTGCAGAAAGACCTGGAAGAGGGACATTACACCATCCTGGGCCCGGATACTCCCACCCGGTTGAGCAGATCCGGGGCCCATTCGACAATCGACATCTTCCTTACCAACATGGGGAACAACATCGCCCAGCCGATCGTACACCAGGAGATCAGCTCGGACCACTATCCGGTGGTGGCTGAAGTTGGCTCCTTGGTCAACCGGCATCGAATCACCAGACGGAACTACCATCGCGCCAGTTGGGAGAGGTTCCGAGAACACGTTGACGACAACATCGATTTCGACATGCACCTTAATTCGGTTGATGACATCGAACGGCAGCTGCAGAGCATCGAGCAAGCGGTCTCCCAGGCCCGGAAGCAACCTGTACCGGTGATTGATCAGGTGAGCAACTCTGTACCCATTGCTAGACCCGCTAAAGATTTAATACAATAAACAACGCGTTTGCCAACGCTAAAAAGTCACTGTAATCGAGTGACAAAAATTATCAAGGCCTTAAGAATGACAATTTTGCCGACAAGATCCGCTCTCTCCCAGATTGTGCAAAGCCGTTCTGAAAGTTGACAAAATTTTAAAAAACTAAGCAACCCAAGTAACATTGCCAAAACCATCCAGCTTTATTAAGTTTTGTTAAAGTTTTATGAAAGCCACAAGAAATCAATTCAGTATGATTATGGCAGCAAGAGGTGATTTCAAATTTTAATCAGGTTTATAAGAACCTACACGGCTTCTTTACAACGATCTTAAAACCTTGACTTTTAAAATACCTTTTACTCCTGTCAAAGGTTTTATTTTGACTAGATAAACTCATAAAATTATGTTTTGAAATGCCGTTTTAGGACTCATTCATATTATCTTATAATGGTCAGTTGAAAAAGCATTTTAAAACAATTTTGCTTCCAGTAAATGCATTAAACGGCTGATTGGCATGGAGGAAAGCTACCAAATGACCAGATAGTCTTATAGTAGCCATTGGTAAGATAAATTGGCTTTTTGGCAATACCGTGATTTCTTCCAATCACCATATTGGAATAAATTAAATAATTGAAATGTGGAAAAATAAATACACCAAATTTAAAGTGTAATATAATCGAAGATCAAATAACAACTTCGGTATTCTTTAAGATAACCTCATAGAATTCCATCAATTTTCAGGAGATTCATGATTAATTTATTGAATATATTTCTTTCAGTTTTGTTTTTGTTGTTGTAAACTCGCATAATCTCCGAGGCGCATTAATTTTCGGCTCTTATCGTGACAATATCACCATAAAATTAAATGCGCATATGATTTGGAGCATTCTACGCGATAAAAAAACTCCTTTTGTTTTGAATATTTTGCTATCAAACATAATTTCCCGCAACACTAGAACTTTTTTCTTAGCCATTATTTACTGTTGAATGAATCAGAAGAGAGGAGAATCGAACAAACAGAATGTGGCCTTTTGGCCCTATGCTGGTTTGGATGGCAGCCAATAGGTTTTATAATGGTTCTCAAGTGGTCATAACATCTTTCACTAGCACATTTTCAAAATCTTTATGGTCTTAGAAAGGTTTTATTAATTTGTTTTCACAACCGTCTATAGAGTGGGCCACTTTGTACACATTTCGGCTTTAAAGATGCATAGAGGAGGTGTTGGTGAACAAAACAGTTTTGAATATAGTTTCATCAACAAAGCCGGGAAGAGTGCTATACGGCTGGAATAGAACCGAAATTGTGACTTGGGAAAGGCCCATCCCACCATTGATCCCACTAGACAGCAATGGATCTAAGGATCGCTTGATAACTCCTGCAGAAAAAGCTGCTGAGATAAGTCAACACCTCGTCTGCTCCCACAATTTCGGACAAAAAATTGTCAGTCTACACGAAGCTGCCATCCATTTAAGCTCCAACAACTTCACAGAGGAGTTGGAGATCTCAGTTGACGAATTGTTGACTTATATCAAAGCATTAAAGAACATGAAGGCCCCAGGTTTCGGTAGCATCATGAACTTGGAGTTCAAGAAATGAAACTCCCAGTTCTCGAACCATCTGGCGATGATTTTTTCCATTCTCCTCGTGTTGGAAGTCTGGGAAAGATCCTTCATGTTCGAAGAGCTATAGGCTCATCAGCCTTCTCTCAGGAGTATCGAAACTATTTGAGAAAGCGATCCACCGTCAGCTTCTCTCGTCTGCCAGCGAGCTTAACATCTTGCAGTTCGGATTCTGACGTGGTCGCTCAACAGGGCACCAACTTAACCAAGTAACCAACATCCTCAGGAAGAACAAGTCTGTTGCGTAATCATCTGCCATGGCACTTCTAGCTATCGAAAAGGCCTGCGTTAACGTGTGGCACGATGGCCTGGTGTATAAGCAAAAAAGATACAAACTTCCTACTTTCCTGGTGAAGATAATTAAAAATTATCCGTCGGACAGGACATTCCGTGTTTCAGGGAAGTAAACTAGGTCCACTTCTGTTCAACCTATTCACCTCGGACATACCCCCCTAAAAATGAATCTCTGTCGTTGATCGCCGATGATACATCAGTCGTCCACAATGGTAGGGTAACAAGAGCGCTTACAGCGAAGCTGCAGCCTGAATGTTCCGCCAGAATACTTCACAGAATGGAAGATCTGTATCACCGCGGAGAAGACACAGGTCATCCTTGTCCCACACTCTAATTCTCCCAGAATTGTTGCGCCTGAGGGTTGTAAAATTAGCCTTAACAACACATCTGTGGAATAGGCCAAATCAGCTGTCTATCTTGGCGTTACCATAGACAGCAAGTTTATTTTCAGGAAGCAGGTTGACACAACTGTCCAAAGTGTAACGTTCTGTTGAAACTACTGTACCCATTGACCAACAGAAGGTCTACATAATCCCTGAAAAACAAGCTTGCTGTCTACAAGCAAATTATACTTGCAGTCATCGAGTACGGCATGCCAATCTGGGAGAGTTGCGTAAATAACACATCACCTGAAGCTACAGCGTAATCAAAATAAGTTTCTCAGAATGATCCTGAACATCCCTCCGAGGACAAGAACATCTGAGGTCCACTGTCTGGCCGAGATAAAAATGCTCGATGATTGCTTTAGCGAGTCTATCAATCGGTACAAGGCACGCTGCCTGACATCGGATCACGAGATCATCCGGAATCTGGTTCCCCACCCCTAGGATTTTCAAGTTGTAGCTATAGTTTCAGTTTAAGTAGGTTATCAAATTTTAACTAACACTGCCCGAAGGGCTGATCTAAAAACTTCATTATAACATAAAAACACTAAACACACCAAACACATAAAACACTTAAACAAATCTGCAGAGCCCATTGGATCCGTTGCTTGGGCCAGTGTTGTCTTTGTAGCCAGCTAGTGGGTGGAACCACGAGGAGCGAAATAAGGTGCTTGTGTGTGTTATATTTGGTAGCCATCTTATGGAAATAACCTGTTTCAGCAAAAGACCGAGAAGGTTCGAATGCGGACTATTTCAAATCTGTCCTTTTCAGGACGACCAATTCAACTTTGAAAGAGTTTGTTTGATTTGAATTTATCTAACATTACATCCCAAGTTTTTTACGAATGGGCAGACAGCGGTGGCTGTCACCACGAAATACCCAAAAAATGTATAGTTATAAGATTTAAGACAATTTAAATTTTAAAATAAATGTGTAAGCCATATTTCAAATTGCCGCCCATCCGTTAAATTGTTATTCCTCGAGACTAAGTAATCGGTTCTATCCCCCTAACTTTGGTTTTAAGATTATTGAGGTATATAAATATGAACTTGGCTAATATAAAACTTGGCTCTGTAAAGTTGATTTTACTGAGCCTGTACAAATAAATGATTTGAAAATAAATAACAATAAACTAGATTTTCAATTTAATCTCAGTCCCTCACACTCGGTTTGTGGTTAGAGGGAGTGAAAAACTAAAGAATAGCTATACCATTCGAAACAGCTTCACATCACAGGAAAACCAAACCTTAAAGCACGTGCTGCTTGTGAACTCATCCGCTGTGCTACCATCGGGCAATTTTCGGCGATCTGCGGTGGGCTCTTTTGCGCATACCCAAAGAAGAGGTCCTTTTTGTGTGTCCAACGCCAACAACGTTGCTGGCTCGCTTCGGGCACATTAAAATTTCACTTTTACTTTATCGCAGTATACGCGCGCATAGGGAGCAGCAATAACCCCCCAACCGCCTTCCCGATCTAAAATGTCTCCGACGGCTGGGCCGGCCATCCATAGTGGCTATATAGTGATGCGTTTTCTTCATATTCGACTGGAAGACTTCACGCCGACCCCAACTGCAGCAGACGACGAACCTTTTCGCGCCGTATCTTATGATCTTGTTCTCGCATCGAAGATCGCGTACCCTTTTTCTACCGTCATCGCAAATGCTTCCCAACTGTAGTAGGTTGGCGGCGTGGGGGTAGGGGATCTACCAGAAATGCAGTTACATACGTACTACCGCACGATAGCTTCTATACACATTTTGGCTACTTAGGGAGGCGGAGGACAACGGAACGCCTGACAAACGAAACGAGGCAGGATATATGCGTGGTCGCAGTCAGTTGTTGGGCTTGTTTGCACGCTGATATTTTGATGCAGATATGAAATTAAATTCAGCAATGCCGATTGTGTCAGGGCAAGAATTACGGGATGTTTCGTTTCGTTTTTGTAATGAGTGCCAAACGTCTATTAATGATTGGCCGACAGCGACGCCAGCGAACAGATGATGCGGTGGGAATATTCTGCCGAATTTGTTTTAGGAGCTCAACCGATAAATTTCAACAGAAGTAGACTTTCAGTTGAAAAAAAATTCTTGGGTTATTGCACTGTAACGTTATTACTTTTTTTTTTAGTTATGGTGGCCGATTCTTGCTGAACATTGCCTAATAGAGTTTTTATTAATCAAAGAACAAAAAGTGTGAACATTGAAAAATAACGATTTCTGCATCTGCAAACTATTTTCTGGAAGATCTTCCCTATGTTGTGCCATAACGAAAGCGTTTTTAACCTCCTACTATCGGGACTCAATCCATTGTGCAGTGTATTCAGCATCTGTTGACAAACTTTTTACGATTTATTGATTTTGAAGTTAACGCTTTATTTTCCCTCAGTATGTTTGCCATTTGCATGTATGACCACTTCCAGACGACGTCTAGAGCTTTTACAGGCCTTGACAATATAGTCAGATGACATTTTCCAATGCTTTGTTACGGAGATCCATAGAGAGATCACGTTCGAGTGAGGATTTTCATATACACGTTCTTCAATGTTCGTACATACACTTAAATCCAGACGATTTAAGTCAGATGAATTATGTGGCCATATCTCTTTGGACCAGATTTGGGACGACGAAGCCCCACGTCTTCTTTGAAGTGCGGGCATGTTGCCGTAACACAATATTCGCATTCTTGCCGTAGGAAGATGTAATCATAGGTAACAAACTATTCTTGTGGATTCTTAGTACACATCTATGTTCAATTTAAGGCCTTCTGGAATAAAACGGAGTACAACTTTTTGACCTCGGAAGCAACCAATCAACCATCACGTCTGCTGGATGCTTGGTCCCCATTTGATGTTCTCAGGTACATCAGAAGCTTTCTTCGAACTTGAATACCGGTTGGTGCGACTGTTGGACATGCTGTGATCCCTACACCTGTTCCCTAAGACCAGTTCACTAAGTAGTTTCTTGCTACGCTCCACTCTAGCTGCTTTAATGCTATCAGCAATTACGTGTCTTTTAACTTGAACTCTGAATTTTCCTTTTAACTCATAAGTTACCTCTCTTCTTGCTGTTGCTTCAGATTCATTACCCAGGTAACCCAATAATCATTAGCATATGCAGTTAATCAACCCTATATCTGCATTTCAGATGGTACAAGCTTTATATTAGCATTATATCAGCATCTTGAATGCTATCTGTTGAAAAGTTGGATTTCAAATGCTATGTAAATGCTTGCAGCCTGTAATAAGCATTTCAAATGCAAAATAGCATTAATGACGCATTCTCTTAGAATTGCAGTAACAGCCGTATATTGGGCCAAAAGTGGCTTAAGGTGAATCGCTGCTCCATGTATTTTTTCCTATCTTTTATCTCTTTCTTGCAAACTTACCTCGCAATTTCAAATTGATAAATCTCGATTGTTACTGAACGAACATCGAATCGAACTCTATCAGACTGCTCACAGCAAGTAGGTATACAAACTGATGTGATTAAATATTCAGTGTCTAGTACAGAATCTAAGTTATATCTATTCTAAACTTTGAAGAAGTGGCTGCCGTCGAGAATGCTTCAGCGTATGCCGTTAATTGCTTGATAGGCTGCCGTAAAGACGCTTTGGAACTGCTTACTGCTTACCTGGGTAGCCAACTTTGCAATTTTTCTCATGCTTAAAACGGGATTACGATTTACTGGCGTTCTAACAAATCGCATCCAACCATTTCCAGGTTATTTTGGTAATTGATGTCTCGAAATAATGTAGCTCGATGTTAAGTACCTGAACATTTTACAAAAGCCATAATATGTGAAACTGACCAGAAATTTGATTTTTTTTTTGTATCCCGTATCCATAGTTTAGTGCATGTCGAGTTACTTACCTTGATTGCCAATCAGACCACGGCCTTGGTGGCCTCTGCCGTGCACAGAAGTTGCCTCCATTGTATTCGGTCTAAGGGTTCTTTCCACGAGTCTCGCAGTCTGCGAAGGATCTACAAATCACCTAATTCTTGATCGATCCACCTTGCTCGGTGCGTGACGCTTCTTCTTGTGCTCTTTGGTTCGTTTTAAAGAATCATTTTAACGTGGCTGTCGTCCGATATTCTTACAACATGCCCAGCCCATCGAAGTCGACCGATCTTAGCGATGTGTAAAGCTATGTCCATTCAGAATCCGGAATAATAAAATCATCTGTATATCGGTAACGGATTGACGTACAAACAAGTTTATTTAATACATCAATGCAAAGTTAATTTACTGTACTTAAAGGAAAAAATATCAATACAAATCATTTCTCTTCGTTGAAAATTCGCACTTTCTTCATTATTCTTCCCATCAAACGCTGCACACCTCCTGAGTCAACTTTGTTGGCACATTTGTTCCACATGTTGGTCATCTGAGTCGCGTCCCGAGCCGTTTTTCCACTTTCCTTAAGCTTCCGCTTCATTATTGCCCAAAATCTCGCGATGGGCCGGAACTGCGGGCAGTTGGGTGGAATCTACCTTATTATCGCGGTACCACTGGATGACTTCCCGGCTGTTGTGGCAACTCGTCAAATATGGCAAAAACTTCACGGGAACTTTATGGGCGTTGATGAAAGGTAGTACGCGGTTTTGAGGCATTCTTCCTTGTACAGCTTCGAGTCCATCGTCTTATTCGTCACGAACACTATAGTCTTTGCTCCGTAGCTGAATATCCCTTGCCAAATCATCAGTTTTTGGGAAATTTGTCCATAAAAGCAAACTTAAACTTCGCAGGAACATCTCCTCGTGCCGTCGCCATGTAGCATTTTTGGCCAGAAAGCTGTCCGAAATCCATTTTGACGTAGATTTCATCGTCGATGAGCAGGCATCCTTGGTACTTCGTCAAAATCTGCTAGTACAATTTGCGAGCTCGAGTTTTGGAGACGAAGCTTTGCTTCAACGTTCTGTTTGGTTGCTTGCTGGCTCGATAAGAACGATATCCTGCTCGCAAACGCATTATTCGAACGGTACTGCGAGCAGCAGCGTATTTTTGTGCCAGTTCTGATAGTCCAGGGTTTACTTTGACGGTTCTCAACACCTTCTGGTTCACCTTGCGGTCATATGTTCCACTACGACGTTTACCTTGAGGCGCTCTTTTGCTCTCTGAAACGTTTGAGCACATCATACACGGTTGATTTGGTGATTTTCAACGTTTTTGCGATTTTTATTGCGGACCACGTTGGATTATCAACGTGGGTGTGCAGAATTTTTTCTCTCTTCTAGACTTCCATCTGGAATAACTTTTGACTCATTGCAAGAAACACCGTGAAATTTATATCACAGAATGTAGGCACCTAGGTAAACAAACCGCTATAAAAGAATTCTTGCAGCGGTAACTTTCCGTGTCGCTGCAACACAATAAGTGATTCTGGATTCGAACTGGACAGAACTTTACGATGGGAGGTTCTCCTGGTAAATGATGAAATTCGGGGTTCATTCGCCTTTTTCACGTTCCGTCTTCCATTTGCAATTTTTCATGGCCTAGAAGACTAGAGGATTAAATAACTGCCGATCTAATTACCTCAGTAACACATCTTCATGATATATTGTTGATATTGTTCTATATAACAACATCTTGTCATATCAATGTATTTTCAACCATTATAAAAGTTGTTTGTTGCTTGGGCAATGTCTTGTAGATGGTCAACTTTGTGCTTCGGTGATCTTGGTTCGATTTTAGTGGCCGTCGGTGTCCAGCGGAGGCTTAAATTGCAAGCCATAATGCGGCTTCGTATTTATCTGCTGGTGTCGTTATCGGTAGTCACCAATGAGCCCAGATACACGAATTCGTCTACCACCTCGATTTCATCACCGCCGATCTGAACTCGTGGTGAGAAGCTAAAATCATCTTCTCGTGAGATTCTTCCCTTCTTCTATTTTCCTTTCAACGCATTAACCACAAGCCCACTTCGAGTGCATGTCGGGTTACTTCATCACTATTGAGAATTGATGAAGTATTCGGTGTCGTCATAGATGTCATTGTTAGCTTTGTCGGAAATGAGTGGAGTTTTATTGCAAGTTTCCGCCGGTTTAAACCCTTTGAAAGTGAGAGCGTCAAAGGCGCGTCCCTTCATCCGTCAAACCAGGATACGTTGCAAAGAAAACAGAAAATGACTCTGATACTGAACATGTAAAAGAATAGTAAGCCTACCAACTTCAAATTATAGAATAAAGCCTGTCCACGTTAAATTTCCGACACTTTTCTTCCAGTGTAGATGTTGAATTATTTCACGGATCGCTGAAACATTTCACTTATATGACAGCTGAAACTCTCCACTTGATTCCGTGGTACAACATGTTTACATTCAGTAGAATCGCGTTGAGTCAAGTGGAAGTGCGCAAACGCATTTTGTACGAACGACAGCATAAAGATTGGACTCGGAAAAAATGCGTCACTTTGATTTGGGTGTAACTAATCTCGAGGGTAAAAATGTATGAAATTGTTGGTAATTCTAGTTTAGAGTGTTATGTTTATGTGCGCAAAATTTTATCGCGATTTTTCAAGTAGCTTTCAAGATGCATTCGAAACAAGAAGAGCTACGCCAGCAAATCTTGGGCGCGGTGATCGATAATCCTGGTCAGTCGCGCAGATGGATCGGCAAAAGGCTTTGAATCCGCCATTCCACCGTGTCCCGCGTTGTGAAGATGTTCCAGGAGACAAATATCATCGAGCGGCGCGCTGGAAGCGGCCGAAAACCAAAAACGGAATACCCAGAGAAGGCGCGGAAGATAAGGCAGTACTTTAAGAATAACCCGAAACGTGACCAAAAAGATCAATTCGTCGAAGTGGTTCGTCCAGCAGACCATGAAGCGGGCTGGGCTACGTGTTTTTAAGGTCAGGAAGTCGCCAAACTGGTCTGACAAGCAAAACACGGTGACAACATTGCGTGGGCGGAAACTGTACCGTGAGTGGCTGGTCAAGCTAGGCTGTCTCGTCAGGGACGACGAGACATATATCAAGGTGGACACCATACAAATCCCCGGTCTCGAGTTTTTTGTCGCTACGTCCCGCATGGAGGTTCTGGAAAGATAAACAAATTCGCGAAGAAGTGCCTGTTGTGGCAGGCGATCTGCGAGTGCGGACGATACAGCAAGCCGTTCGTTACAACCGGCACCATAAACGGGCAGATTTATCGAGAGGAATTCTTGCTACCCTTCCTCCGCTCTCGCCGTGGTCCCACGCTGTTGTGGCTGGATCTCGCTTCGTGCCATTACGCCAAATCTGTTATGGATTGGTACGGAGCGAAGGGCGTTGATGTGGTCTCGAAGGAGACGAACCCGCCAAATACACCAGAACTTCGTCCGATCGAAAAGTTTTGGGCGATAATGAAGAAGAAGTTGAAGAAAAGCGGAAAAACATTCAAAACCGATGAAGCTTTGAACAAAAACTGGGAGAAATTGTGTAATGAAGATGGACAAAGGCTCGCGCAAGATCTCATGAGCAGTGTGAAGAGAAATGTACGAGCATTCAGCTTGGGGAAGGAAAGTCAATTCATGTGATCATTTTTGTGTGTCTCATTTTTTCCGAGTCCAGTCTTTAATCCAATTTTTTGTTTGTTTCTTGATTATCGAGATTTTCTCGATTTTCATGTCCCGTCGTAGTCACTCTAACACCACTATTGGGCATTTTTCGTAACTTCTCCGGGGGTGAGATTCGAACTCGTGACTTTGGCGTGAGAGGTATGGATGTTAACCAATACGCCGGGGTCACCCCCTAATCCAAATTTATCGGTATGTGATTTTGTCAAGAAACTAAAACTACCGAAAAGTGCCATGTTCTGTGTTTGAAAATCATTTGACCAGCGCTTGACTGCGGATCGGTAAAACTTTTTTACAAAGTAAAAAAGCTGCCCAGCCGGGGTTAAAATTAAAGTTTCACTGCAAAAAGTCTTGCTAAGGAGCTTTACACCAATTTTGTGCAAACATTTTCTTGTATCAAATGGATGACGAAACAAATGTACTCGAAGATTTTGAACAGCTTTCGCGTCTAGCTTGTTATACCGCAATGCAAAGAAACGCCGTTGCCGAGCATTTCTGGACAACGAAGGTGTCCAAATTCCCGAAGAAGTATTTGATTTGGCAGGCCATATGTAGCTGTGGTTGAAAAAAAAAAAGGATATGTGGGAAAAAGAATGTCTACAAAAGTGGTTGCCACCGTTCATCAAAAGCCACAACTCTCCAGCTCTGTTTTGGCCTGATTTGGCCTCTTGTCAGTATGCAAAATCCGTCATGGAATGGTATAAGGTACAAGCGGTCAAATACGTGCCAAAAACAGCCAATCCACCAAACCGTCCAGAACTTCACCCAATAGAGAAATATTGGGCTCTAGTTAAGCGGAAACTCTTCGAAAGCAAGAAGAAAGCAATCGGTACCGATGATTTCAAGAGAAGGTGGAGAATTTATGATGCGAGTACTCTTCGTGAATGGAGTATAATTGTCATATAAATGAAATTGAAAACAGTTGCACAGATCAACAAATCTCATTTGCCTTCTGTCAATTTTGACTGTGGCGGTCACTGAACCGCCACAAAGGTATAGGTATCATATTGCCAACCATTTTGAAACCAGTCGAACATTGCCAAACTTGCGACAGATCAACTACAAAAGCGAAACAGTCTAGTCTACCCGTTTCACCACTCATAATCTTAAACTTGTCTTTTTTAAATGCCAAAGGGCTTCGGAACCCAAACACGCAATGACCTTGCAGTCAGGATCTATACCGAAAGTTTTCGTCAAAAAAGGGAACTGCATTATATAATTGCCAAAAAAAGAAACAAAAACATTTTCCAATATCTCCTACCTATAATTTTTGCACGACACGGATTGAAATAAGGCTGAATCCTCATAAAAAAAAGTAAAACAACAGCTCATCGGTTGCATTTGTGCCAGTCACGGCAGACAGCCGGCCGGAATCATCAAAGTTGGATGTGCACTAAAATGTCTAACCCGGGGGCGATCAGTCGCTGTATTTAGGTATTTTCCTCCGTCCTTAAGCGGTTGTTATCTTCCTTTCTTGACCGCAAGTCATCCCGTCCAAACGATGCGATCCATAAATCTCGCACGAAACTGTGATTTTCGATCATTTTATTGCATACATATCCATACTCTCCTGCGCATTCGACATCTGCACATACGATCACGTCCATGCAACGTCATCCCTCCTGCACTGCCCTGCCCTGCGGTGGCGAGGGTGCGGTAGTCTTGACTGTTGTTATTTTTTCATGCTGCAGGAGCCAGCTCCCATAAGATCCTACGATCTGTATCTCGCAAAACGGTGGACTCTCACATAACACTGGGGGTAGCGCCATCTTAATTGGCAGTGCGGCTGACTTCTGCGGCAGAAGTCAAAATCTGTCTGAGGAATGCTGACCTAATCACGTCGCTCCGGTGCTGATCGTCCCTCTCTCGTTCATCCGTCAACCAACGTTTGACGGTCGGATGGATGCTTAGTAGAAAGTCGATGGTGCGTTTTTAGATCGAATTGCTGTTGCGACACGGAAGTAGGCCGTGGTTTGGATAGAGAAACGAATCTGTATTAGTTCCAAAACATTCAGCTTGACCCCGTTCTCATTCTAAATTTTCGATTGACTATTTACATTTCTTCCGAAAAGGATGATTGCAGGAAGGATCAATAAGTTTTTTTAGCTAGTTTAGCTGGCCTTCAAAGTCACTATATTTGCTGCCATTGTTGGTGCTGCCGATGCATTTGGGCTGTCGCCTTGAGCACTATGATTATCATCAGGCCAACAACGACGACAAAGTCTACGGTGGCGGCAGGAATCAACGGAAACCATTGAGGACGCGACGAAACGGTAAGATCAAAACCATGGTTCGGAAAAAAAGGTTGATTGGTTTAATTCGTTGCATGCATCAGTGAGTAAAAAAGTAATTATTCACACAACACCGACAACAATAACAACAGCAACAACACGGTGGCAACCGCGCGACGACATCTGCCTTCCGTTTGGACACGCTCTCAAATTACCCAGTGAAGTGTGTACAAATATTGAATAGATTTGAGTGGATCTTCGCCGTTCGGTCGCCCGGTGGCGATGGTGGCTCGTTCCGTTGACGGCGGCTGGTTGCGTTCAATAAACCGTGACGCA
This sequence comes from Aedes japonicus, assembly GCA_034211315.2. Classification (NCBI taxonomy): domain Eukaryota; kingdom Metazoa; phylum Arthropoda; class Insecta; order Diptera; family Culicidae; genus Aedes; species Aedes japonicus. Next base: position 1,175,410 of record JASCZW010000070.1, on the reverse strand, counting down.
CTGAAAATGGTTCAGGTTGCACTCGCTGTCATCGGCTGGTGGATGTTAATTGTTTTCCATTGTCAATTCGTTATATGGAAATTCGAGTGATCGCTTGTCGATATTCGATATGTTCCATCAAGAACGGGGAACGGTTGATAGTTTTTGCAGCTTTCAAGAATCTAAGAGGGAGGTATCACTGAAATGACAATTCTAGCCGAAGCGTTTGTCAAGCATGTTTCTGCTTTTGGACGCTATTGTTCATTACTTTTTGTCTATAGGGCTCACAAAAACAGGTTCCTTGTCTCTCAACCGAGGGATTGATATTCTTGGAGTGTTAGCGAATTTAAAAAAAAAAATACGAAGGTTTCTCTGGTGTATCAGAATTGTATGGAGATAGAGAGCTTGAATCGGACTGCTTTGAAAAGCAAGTCAGTCTCATCTGTGTTTTCAGAATATTTTAGTAAACAATTTTTTTTGACTTTGAAACGACACTTCTAGACAAAATAGTCAAAAGGTCGAAAGTAACATTTGTAAACAATGACCTCTTGCGTATTTTTCTGGGATCTGCTTGCTCCCACAACCAAAATAGCACCAGCAACAGATAGAAGGAGTTATTACCTTCCCATCGGTAGTAGATATAGATGTAAGCAAGCTGGCATTTCCAGGAAATTTACGTTTTAAGTCATTGTTTACAATTGTTCCTTTCGACCTTTTGACGATTTTGTCTAGACTTGTAGTCAGCACGATTACACCGTGTCCAATATATTCTCATACACTTTATCCTTGCATTGGTGTCGTGCAACTACTCAATATGCTTCACGTATGTGTTGGTGTAGTTTTGGACTGTGTTTATACAAACGCTTTTAGGTTATGTGCGATTGTTTTCATTCGGTGTTTATCATTAACCAGTGATGAAGGAGTTTCGTGCTGTGGTGATAAAAAAGTTTTTGAAAAGTATTTTCAGAAATTTGAAAAACCTCGAAGTAAAGCGGGATTTTGTGTACCGAACCATCCGAAGGTACCGTGACACCTGCTCGTTGGATGACCGGAAGAGATCCGGTCGTACTCGTACGGTGCGAACTGCACGAGTTGTTAAAGTGGTCAGGGAACGGATTAGACGAAAATCACAGCGCTCTGTACGTAAAATGGCCGCAGATCTGAATAACGGGTGTCCACTAAAAAATGAGAATGATTTCAATACTTTTCCATCAGAACAAAAACGGCCGCATAGAAATGTCACTTTAGATGAATGAATCGTTGCACTCTCCAGAAAATTTTCATACACTCTTATTTCACTCTAACATGTTCAGTCGTCTTCAGCATGCCGTCGAAACAGGAAGAACTGCGCGCGCGCGTTGTACAATTCTTTCAAGCGAACGAAGATCGTGGAAAAAAATACACGGTGGACCATTTTTGTCGTAAAAAAGTTCCGGTATCCACCGTATACCGTATCCTGGCATGCATGAGAGTAGCCCGGAAGAAAGGTTGCGGCCGTCCAGCGAAAATAATGAATGAGAAAACGCTCCGCTCGCTGCGCAGCATGTTCAACAACAAGGATTCGGTAAGTCAACGGGAAGCAGCCCGAAAGTTCCATTGTTCGAAGTCACTCATCTGCAAGACGCTAAAGAAAGAAGGAATAGTGTGTAAAAAGAAAACCAGATCCCCAGAGTACACAGATGAGCAGATTCAAACCGTGAAATCCCAATGCCGCTGGATGACTCGGAATTACGGCGGAAAATCTTTCGTTCTGGACGACGAAAGCTACTTTCCTCTTTCGAAGTCTCAGATGCCGGGAAACGACCGATTCTACACTAAGGACAAATCTACTACTCCTCCAAAAGTAATGTATAAGTTCAAGCACAAATTTGAATCGAAGGTTATGTTATACATCGTAATATCCGATAAGGGTATTTCGAAGCCGTGGTTCAAACCAAGCGGTTTGGCCATCAACCAGGAGGTGTACCAAAGAGAGTGTTTGCAGAAAATACTCATCCCATTTCTTAAACAACATCACTCGGATGGCAAATACGTGTTTTGGCGGGACAAGGCATCATCGCACTACGCAAAAAAAACGCTAACGTTTTTGGAGAGCCAAAATATACCATATGTCCCAAAAGACCGGAATCCGACAAATTTGCCTCAGTGCCGTCCTATCGAGGATTTCTTCGGTCTTTTGAGCTCCATGGTATACAAGGATAATTGGAAGGCCAAGAACACCAAGCAACTTACCAACAGGATCAAAAGCTGCATCCGAAAAATCGATGTGGCTGCCGTCCAACGGTCATGTTCCAGCATAACGACTAAGCTGCGCCACTGGCGGACCACGGACCATATGACAATATTCACTAAACTTAGTTTGAAGATTTAAGTTGACCCTTTTAATAAAATAAATCAGTTTGAACAAAACTTCACTGGTATTTTTTTCCTGACCCATTCTTTTCGTTCTCATTATTTAGTGGACACCCGTTAATTCGAGATCGTCAATGCACAATATACTGCAAAATGACCTCGGATTCCAAGCTTTCAAGAAACGCAAGGCTCACGGAGTTTCGGAACCTTTCAAGCAGAAACGACTCGAAGGAGCAAGTCTGCTTTTGTCGCGGAACGGTGGCGAAGAATTTATCTCTTCCAACGAAAAGCTATTCGCCTCTCAACAACCCCTCAATGTCCAGAACGACAGATTGTGGACTCTCTCCTCGAGAACTGTTCCAGAAAGTGATAGGAATATTCCACGGTTCCAATGTGCTGTGCCAGTGATGGTTTGGGGAGGAATTTTCAAGTGAGGCAAATTACCACTGGTTTTCATCGAAAAAGGCGTTAAAGTGAATGCCGTATATTATAAAACGGAAGCTTTGGAGATGATCACTATGTATTTCAGCAGGACGGAACGCCATCGCATACTCCAAATCTCGTTCATGGCTGGTGCCGAGAAAATTTGACCGACTTTTTGGACAAGAATGAATGGCCTCCCAGTTTACAAGATCTGAATCCCTTGGATTATTTCGTATGGTCATACATGCTGATAAATGACGACAGGGCGTCTAATATGAACCAATTCAAACCCGTAATGAAACGAATTTGGGACGAAATGCCGATGGAAGTCGTGCGTGCCGCCTGTGGCAGTTTCGAAAAACGTCTGGAGCTGGTCAACAAGGTTAAAGATGGTGTTATTCCAAAACATATAACTTTATAATAAATAAAGTTATCAATAAAATCTGGATAATCGATTTGAAATATATATAGTTTTATTTTGTATGAAAATATATTGGACACGGTGTGGGTCAGCAAAATGGAAATAAAGGGCCAATTCATATTTTTTCATCACGTAAAAAAACAAGAGAATCCCAAGCAATCTAATGTTCGAACTTTACTTGAGAAATGAACTCAGAAGTTCACATTTAAAGCCTGTCCAAGTTAAAGTTCGCACATCAAAATGATAGCAACAACAAAAAAATACACATAATTCAACGAACATTGTTTATTTCACAATCATTGAGTTATATCTACATTAGAAACTAATTGATAAGTATTTTAATTTTTCTTTCTGTAATACATCCGCCATTACGTTCCGTACGGCATCCTCAAATGCACCCCCGGAGCGAATCTCCATCTGCAGTTTCTGCTTAACTAGAACCCAGCACTTCTCTCTTGGGCAAAGTTCTGGAAAGTTTGTTGGATTGTTTGTTTTGAGCACGTATACCATTCCATGACGGATTTCGCTTATTGACAAAAAGCTAAATCAGACCAAAACAGAACTGGAGGGTCATGGCTTCTGATAAACGGTAGCAACCGCTTTTGCAGATATTCTTTCTCGTACACGTCCTCATTGATAGTGCCGGTATGGACGAAACTTTTAGATTTTCCACAACTAAAATATTGCCTGCTAAATCAAATACTTTCTCGGGAACTTGGGTACCTTCTTTGTCCGGAAATGCTCGGCAACGGCGTTCCTTTGCATTGCGGTATAATCAGCCAGACTCGGAAGCTGTTTAAAATCTTCGAGTGCATATGTTTCGTCCATTATAATACAAGAAAATGTTTGCAAAAAATGGTTTTGTACTCTTGATTTGGTCTTCCCAACCTTACGAGCCTCATTTCGTACAAAAGATTGGAATGTTTCTCAATTATGACTACCACCTTCTTGTCCATTTGTAGGGAGCGTACTTTTCGGTTTATTCCATTTCCAACCTTCAGATTCACAATCAAGCGCTGGTCAAATGATTTGCAAACACAAAGCACGGTACTTTTAGATAGTTTTAGTTTTTTAGAAAGGTCACGTACCGATTAATTCGGATTTTGCTTACGTTTGTAGAAAATGCGTTTGCGCACTTCCATTTAATTTGACGCCAGTTTACTGAATATAATAAGAATTGAAGCATGTTGTACCACGAAATAAGGTGCATTTCTTCAGCTGTCATATAAGTGAAACATTTCAGCGATCCATCAAATAATTCAAAATCTAAACTGGAAGAAAAGTGTCAAAAATTTAACGTGGACAGGCTTTATATACTGACTGCTAAGTAATCTAAGCTAAGTACTGAATGAACTTTCCCTGAACATTCAAATATAGGTTGAGAGGAGAATGCACTTTCCGTGAACTTTCAGGTTGAGTACTAAATGTGCTTACAAAAAACTTCAATGTTCAGGGAAAGTCTTTTGATCCCGACTTGGCTGAAATATATGATGTGATTTTACAAAATTGCAACTTTGTCCAAGAAATAAGAAGTTTATGAAATTAAGCAAAAAACTTGTGGAACTGACTTGCAGTGTATGATATCAAGATGAGAATTACAAACCAAATAAAAAAAAACATCTAAGTAATCAATTCAAGAAGAGTTTTTTTTTCAATTACTATCCAGGAACAACGGGAGATATTTTGAGCATGACTGGTCGCCCAAAGTTACAACTACATTTTTGCCAGTTCAGTTGTAACTACAAAAAGAATCAACTCATTATTCTTGGGACTAACATACATCTTTAATGTGTAAACATTGATAGCATAGCATAGCATTTACCGACCATACATAATCCTGGGTAGGCTGTTGTACAGACGATGAAAGTGCCAGAAAAGCTGCTTGGATATTGCAGGCTCTTCATCCATCGATCTCTTTGCACAACACCTGGCCAGGTCCTTATGATCAGCGTGATCAGCGAGGGATGCGAGGGAAGTGTTGACAAAATGTCTACTTAAGAAAATGCTAGAATTCATAGACATCTGGAGTTTGAAGTTGGAAAGGATTGTGCAGGAGGCTTTCCTTAGCAAGAAAGCATATGAATATTTATATGTACATATATTGGTCGTTGGGAGATACGAAGCTAAAAAAGTTCATGCTCTCCTTCGTGTCTAATAGCTTATGGTTATAGCGCCATTAATCGCTTTCTGAAATGAGAAGAAGGACGCGCCGACACAAAATCAACGCATTCAGAAACCCTGACTATATCTCTGCACTTACAGGAGAAATCGCTGCGGTGTTGGATAAAAGGATTAGGTGACAGCACGGTTCGTTTTGTTAAATTATTCTAAATATTTATATATTAGTACCAATTTACGATTTGAAGTTATTTACACCAACAGTCACTATTGCTATTATGTCACTCACATAGTGGGAGGGTGGTTTTTCATTAGAAAAACACAGAAATTACATAAACGTTTGATAAGAAAACACGTGAGCACCATTCTCTGCCTTTTTTCATAAGGGGGCTCTAGCATTTTCGTAGAGATGATTTAAAATGCAACTCTTCTAGTTGCACTTCCCCAATTATTACTTCAGAGATTCTGGTGCCAACACAAAATCTGTAAAATTATGAATATTGTCTATTAACCAGCATGTGAAATCGAGTAATCGTAGTAACGAACACAGGAATCAATGACAAGCGATAGAAGCACATTCCTTATAATTGTACCAATAATGGTTCCATTTAGACGGCCACAACAATAATTCTAGCATACTCTTCCAATTTCAGCAATTTTAGCACATCGCAGCACATGAAAAATTCTTTTCATGCCTTGGAACGTTGAAAATCTTGCTTCAATTGAGTGTACAAGGATAGTAAAACCACATCGTCATACTTCAGCAGCAAGGCTAAAACAAAGCCAGAGTCCGTTTTTAAAACCAGCTTCATTAAAAATCCAACAAAAAGAATCAAAATCTGCAAACCAATGATCATATTCAGACCAATTTGCATACACCTTCAAAAGTTCAACGTAATTGGAATACTCCAGTCAACAGACCTGGTCAGCATAAGAAAAAACAAGAACCCTCACGCACCAACATCTGGATCGCTTCATCAGTTGGTGTTTCAAGACGAGACAACCAGCAAACTGCTGATTAAAATGCAGCTTCACCAACTCTACATTTTATACCCTAATTTCACTTTCCTTGGCTCCACCTTATTAACTGTGTGCGATTTTTGTTTCTGCTCCAAACTTTATCCCAACGAGAAAAATCTAACGCATCTGTTTGCTCTCCCGATGTTCGCTTCAGAGTGTACCGGCCGGTCAGCTGAACTGACGATGGTCTGGAGTCCCATCCTGGCGGCAGATCCGGAGAAGAGAGGATCCTTCGCAACTGACGGAATCCAATTAAAAGGCGCACAAAAACAATCCTTCCAGAGTTAACAAAAATTAAAAAAAAAAAAAGAACTCAACCCAGTCGAACCAATATACTAAACACTAAATCACGCTCGCGTTCCCTTGATATCAGCTTAGACCTCGAATGCGAACCTGAACTGATACAAAATGGTTTATCAGAACTCGAGCGCGCCGCGTGTGCATCATCAGCGCTCCCTTCAGCTGCCGGTGGTGCTGCTGAAGCAGTCAAAATAGCAATTTAAATTCCTTTCGCGTTCACCTTCAAAGGATCGCGTTTTGTGTGCCATAATTTGGGGTACGTAAAATTTAAGTTGCTTCGCTGTATGGTTTTCTTCTTCTGCTTTTTCGGGGGGATTTTCTGTCGAAAATCGGTTCGATCTTTCTGCAGCGCTACGGCGACTGATAATGATGGCTATTGCATCGTCGCGAAGCCATAATCACAAACAGCTAGCACGAGTCTGGCACGGATCATCCTCGGAATGGATCTCGATTATTGGTTTAACAGGATGGTTGAACAGATTTCGATTCCGAAAACAAATGGAATTGAATTGATTTTATCATATTAACCGTCAATAAAAGAAAAAACTATGTTTTTACAAATTTATCTTACGATATATCGTTTGGTAAAACGCATTTTTACCAAATAAAGTTGAGATCTATTGGCTTCTTTGGTACATTCGGTTAGTCCTTTCGATCCATCTAAATTAATTTATCGATAACTTGTTTTAGAAAGTGAATTTTATAATATGGGTATGATGGTCTACTACTTTGTTTAACAGTGAATTGCATTAGTTGCAATATCAAAGGCGTTAGAACAAATACTCATCGCAATAATTAAATGATATTCAACGTTTACTTTCAATTGAATTTTGCCACGAAAACACGCGATAACGTTTTAGATCACAGATATCACATATGAAGAACAATAAAATATGAGACCGATTTGTGGAAATAATCATATTTTTAAAATAAGTTTCTGAAATGAGTTATAAATAGATCTGAATGACTTTAGATTACTATTTACAACAAAAAAGTGGAAGTAAAAAACTGATATTTTTAGGACACCATCTAAAAAAGACAGATTAAGAGCTTAATAAACAATGCACAGTGGTCCAGAATGCGATTTAGCTGGAAAGATACATTTCCAGTCTAAGTTTGAAGTTCTGGAGCGATATTGTCTTCAACAAAGTTGTTTCTAATAACAAGGCGCTTCTTTTGGCGTGAATAAAAACTAGGGTGGTCCTTATTTTCAGAAAAATCGAAAATCTAACATTTTTATTCGCAGATATAAAGGCATACATTATTCAAAAAAGTTGTGGACTGAATATATTCAAGCAACTTTGATGGTATATGTTTTTCTGTAACTTTTGATATGACCGAATTACCGATAGAGACGATTTTAGCACACGAAAAGATGTAACTTTTATTGTTCAAGAATCAATAGGAGGACAATTTACTAAAGTTACAGCAAAATAACTGATTTTTATTGGGACACCCTAAGCAACGTAGAAAAAAATGCTCCACCCTTGTTTTCATTCACATCAAAAGAAACGACTTGTTATTAGAAAAAACTTTGTGGAAACAATTTCGCTCCAAAACCAAACATAGGCTGAAAATGTATCTTTCTAGCTAAATTTGCATTCTGGACCACTGTGCAATGTTTTGAGCAAAGTTGCTTAAACTCACATTCTCTACAAATTAGTATTTGTCCTTATCTTGCTTTCTTAAAAAGTTCGAACCAGCACCACCCCATCGGTAAAGTACTGAGCTACTAAACTGCCATCACGAAATACACTGAACACAAACATTCTCCGTCGGTGCAAGTGAATACGAATGTAGATTTTATTGGAACTGGATAATTTTCCTTCGAACGAATTCAACGGCTTGGATTCAAATGGTTCTTCTATTCCAATTAAAATGCGTAATGTTTGAATGATCGTCATCCCAAAATGAAATGCAAAATTGGATGAAGCCTTCTTCTTATTCTAACTTGCCTTGGCGCTCTTTCATATTCTACTGTTATTAATAGATAGCTTTATATGCCAATGCATGAACTTGATATTGTGTAGAAAAATGATACTTCGATGCCCGCAGGAAAGCCGAAAAAATTCCAACTTGATAAATTGTCTCAACCGGACCAGAAATCGATTCAGAAAAATGAGCTATCAGAGGCCAATAACTCCATAAGCCCTATAACGCGTAAGTATCATTTGCAATGAGAATGTAAAATATTCTCGCCTGCGCTTGTTCATCTATAAGTGCCAGACAACCACAAGTCGTATAACAGAGGTCAAATAGTATCGTGTATTCCTACATTGTTAGTCAAAATCGCAATTAAGTGTGACAAAGGACATCGTTGCCCTCGGGACCGGGCTGCATCCATATTCATCCGCTGTACAAAGTGTGCAGCATGGGCACAAAGATTAGGTGCTCGACGGAAGCTAACTACCGTGCTGTTGGCGCTCACCTTGTTCCAAAGCAACACGAGTTCTACACTCACGACGCATCTGGAAGCGAACCGTTGAAGCTGATTCTGCCCGGCCTTCCACAATTCAGTCCGAGCCGAGCTGCAAACGGTGGCACTGAAACCTAGGAAGGTGTCCCCCATCAGGCACCAGTACGAGGTAAATCATCGGGACCAACTCTATATGGTCCACATTGAGAAGGGTAACGTCATGATGGTGGACCTGATGAAAAAGCAGGCCCTCTTTAACATTATTGTCGAGTGGCACTGCCCGGTACTAGCGGTATTGTCCGAGCCAGGACGACGTGACACAGTGTGGCAACTGACTTGCATATGGCGAACCACGAAACTTAAAACTGCCACATGAAATCGCGCTGTGGCAAGTGTGCCGGAGCGCACGCCAGCAAGGATTATGCACTAATGGATGAAGATGCCCCACCAAAGTGCGCCAACTTTGACGCAAATCACGAGAACAGCAATCGAGCTTGCCCCAAACGTGCGGAGTTTTTTGGCGATCCGCAAACAAACGTCTACCATGTCCCAAGGTATGGTTAACGTCATCTGTCACCTCTGATGAACGATGAGTACATCCCGACGCTCCGGTACAAAGGGCCAAACCTGCCGTCACCCTATTCAAACCACCCCCAGACCAACCAATCATCAGCCTCTGTTCAGCAACGATTCGCGGCAGCACCCGCCGCCTCCATGCCGGCTCCCTCTCCAACAGCTCTACGACTGGGAACAAATGGTGGAGTTCGTCCAAGAACTGTACCATCAACTACGTTACTGCCGCTTGAAGGAGGAACTGTTCAAAGGCGCCACGTCCTATTCAAGAATGGCCCGTAAACGCACCATCAGCATTATTAATTGGAATGCTTTTTCCATTCGGAACAAAATCATTGAGCTTGATGAGTTCTTTAACAGGAAGGACATCGACATCGCCATCGTTACGGAGACGCACCTCAATCCCGAACATAGCATCACCATTCCAGGCGACCGGATTCTGCGACTTGATCATTCCCGCTCTGATGAAGGACGAATTGCAATCTCCCTGAGCAACAGTATCAACTGCCACGTGCATCCGAGCTTCCAGCTGCCCCCAGTGCTATCACCATCATCGTGGCGTATTGTCCCAAGCTAGTCAACTCCGCTAACAAAACAACAACGGTCCTACGAAAAGACTTCCGCAAGCTAATGTGGAGGCAGGGCACTCAACGATTGAAATCCTTCTCACCAACATTGGAAACAACAACACCCAGCTGTTCTTACACCCGCAGCTCGAACCACTATCCAGTAGTGGCCGAAGTTGACTCCTCGATGAACTGGCATTGGAACACCAGGTGGAACTACCATCGCGCCAAATGGGAGAGTCCACTCAAGATTTGATCCAATTACCCGTCACCGCCGTCACTATACCTTGCAGCTCCTTATGGAGATTTTTTTTGCTCTTAACGAACACATACAAATCATCAACCCTCCTCTTAACCTCCAAAATGTAGGTTATCGGCCGCATCGCTTCTTGAGGTGTGCTATTGCTGGGCTTCCTCGAAAACCTTTCCTTTAGATCCATGAGCATCATCTTAGGGCTTGCTGCTACTACTACCCGCTGTGACCTCCAAGCCCGACGTGGGTGATCTCATCAGCTTCCCGCTTTTTGCGAACACGATCGCCTTTGTACTTGGTGACTCCGGCAGGCGGTCGTCATCGATATTTTTTTGGTTTTTTCTTCTTTTTTGTATTTTTTTTCTCCGTTGTTCTCCATTTTGTTGGGTCCCCCCTCCAGGCCGCTATCTCCACTCGTTGTAGATAGTCACCTATTTTGATCCCATGGTTATTTTTGAAACAGGGAGGCCATGCTAGGGTTGACAAGGCCCATCATAGGGACCGTGTTCAGAGCCGGATCGGCGTAAGTCAGGAATGTTACATCTGAACCTACTACCCACCAGTTTGGTGACGAGCTTCGAACGTACCCGGAGACCTGTCAACGTTTTACTGGGACGAGGGCAGCCGCACCATTAGTCCACTTGCCGTTTTTGGAAGGTGTTGCCCTTCCATACTGAGGAAGCAGAATAGCTCAACTACCAACCCTGCGCATCAAGTCCAATCCGTTGATCCATGCCGTATGCATTATTCGAAGCCGATACCAGAATGCCATAATTAGGATCTCACTGGTTTTGATCCTAATGTGCCGTATGACACTGCTTCTTTTGAGCCAGCTATGGGGTTAGGCGCTCGGTCACTTTTCCGCCACCTGGAGTCTTAGGAGACGAAGAAAGTGCCAAGTGTGTGTGTGTGTGTGTGTGTGTGTGTGTGTGTGTGTGTGTGTGTGTGTGTGTGTGTGTGTGTGTGTGTGTGTGTGTGTGTTTTGTGTTTTAGAGGTTCGTTAAATCCTAATGGACTGACCTAACTGAGAGGCCTGCACTTGCTCATCGTGGCTACAGTTAAGTCATTTAGCTCCGACTCCTTGCTAGAACCATTTTGCTCTCGCCTTACTTGGTTGAGCCATTTTGCTTCTACTCTCTACGTCATCGAATTGAGAAGTTCCCGACATCGGATCTACCCTTCTCCGACGGAAGATTACCCCCCTGTGGATCCCAAAAGCGAACGACGGTGAGCCATTTTGCTGACACAATCGGCTCGAGTAATCCCGACCCCATAACCACCATACAACATCACCTGAGATCGACAACCCGCTGCTTCACTCAACCACTCGCTTCTTGATTCTCCCGCCATTTTCGCTGTAGAGCAGACATGATATGCGTTATGGCTCCGTTGATCGCATTCCAAACACTTTCGTCAAGACACATTCTATAGACGACGTTAACTGGGCTGGTATCTGCCCCACTGATGGCAAGCATCTCGCTTCGCAATGGTCCGAATCGTGGGCAGTCAAAGACTACGTGCTCCGGTGTCTCTTGGACGTCTGCGCACTCCGAACAGCTACGTTTTCGAATCGATGCAAGTATTGCCTGAAGCAACCATGGCCAGACAGGAACTGCGTAAGGTAGAAGTTTACCTTTCCGTGCTTAGTTTTCGAGATTGGCAAATCCTGTATGAGCAGGTGCGTCCATCGATTGGTAACCCCCGTGTTCCATTCTCGTTGTCATCGACTCCGCTCTCGCCAGCTTTCGAACTCCTCTGATATTTCTCCGCTGATTACATTCACTATCCTCCGCGAGAGTGATGACAATCGGGATCATTCGGGCAATGACGCATACTACCTCCGATGAAATAGTTCGGCACGCACTCACGACTCGTATGGCCATAAACATGAACGTATAGCTCAACTTCGCCCGGTTTCGCTTGGTGTCCAGCGCTGCGACCCACGCTGGACCTCCGTATCTTAGTATCGATGATGATACTACTAGCCAGTAGACGCCGCCCACTACTTCTAGGCATTGATCCTTTTCTCAGGCATAATCTACGTGGCTGTTTAAATTTAGCCAGTCGTCGATCATTACACCCAAATACTTTAGCACGCGCTTCGAGGCTATGGCAAACCCTCCGATGACGATTTCTGCTCGCTGTACCGCTTTGCAGTTGCTGACCACCAGCACCTTAGTTTTGTGGTTGGCTATCTACAGTTTCGACCCCTGCATCAAGTTTTCAACTTTGCCGATTTCTTCGGTCGCCAGCATTTCCACTTCTTCCAATGTTCCACTGATAATATGATGTCATCTGCAAAGCCAACGATCACTACGCCTTTGGAAGCTTCAGCGTCAGCACACCGCTGTGCATCCCATTCCAAAATATTGGGCCAAGGATGAAACCTTGCAAAACTCCCACTGTAATATTCACCAATTTTCGCCCCACGGAGGTCTCGTAGATCCACACCCGGTTTCAAAAGTAACTCTTCAGAATTCTGCACAGGTACTCAGGGACCCTCATTCTGAGCAGCGACTTGGCAATAGCCGCAAAGCCTGAAGGCGTTCTTTTGGATCGTTACATCAGCATAATATCCGTCGCCTCTCCGCTTCTGTTTGGACGCCTTTACGGCTGTCTCCACTATCCAAATGGCATCCACCGTAGACTTCCTATTCTGGAAACCGAATTGATCCTCGATAGTCCGTGCTCGCTCTTAGTAAATTTCGTTTGCCTGTTGAGAATGATCCTCTCCAAGAGTTTCCCTTTTTCTGGCTTCGGCAACAACTGTTCTGTATTTTCCACTTGTCCAGGAAATGGCCTTCCTCTAAATATTTCTGTGGCACATCCCTGAACATTTACGGGAATGCCGTGCGCAGGAAAATGTCCATCTACGATAATGTTCAGTTTAACTGGACATTGCTCTGAAGCCATTGATCTTCGCCATAACAATACGGTACGCGTCGCCCAAGGGGTTAACATCAGCGGCTCGGCACAGCTCCTTGTAGCAGTGCGTATTGCTCAGTCTTATCTCTCGTTTTAATTCAGTCCTGGCCGCTAGGAACACCATCCTATGCACCTCTCTGTCTGATGTTTTATTTCTCTGGACGCGTCGTCTGGCTCTGAGACAACTAGCGCGAAAGATGCTGAGTTGCACATTCCACCAGTAAGCTAGGCGCCACTTGTTCCTTGGCTCCAGTTTCCTCGGCATGGTTGCATCGCATGCCCTTACTAACGTATTCGTCAGCTCGTCCGCGTTCAGGTTCAAGAGGTCGTTGTCGAACCGAAGTGCCTAAACAAAGAGTTAACTGTTGAAAATCTTCTTCTTCCACTTCCGCTCGTAACAATTAGTCCTTCGTCTTGTGAGAGGATTTTGCTGGCCGATGCTATACCGAATCGCCAGATGGTAACTATGAGTATACTCCTCACACACGCTCCAGTTCATATATGTCATCAGTGACGGACAACAGAAGGTAACATCGATAATGGATTCACGGTCGTCCCTACGAAAAATGCAGGCGCCTTCTTCAACCGGATTGTTATCCCAAGTAACAATATTAGTTTTACTCCAACCGTATAGCACTCCTCCCGGCTTTGTTGATAAAACTACATTCAAAACTGTATTGTCCACCAACACCTCCTCTATGCATCTTTAAATCCAAAATGTGTACAAAGTGGTCCACTCTAAAGACGGCTGTGCAAATAAACGTATAAAACCTTTCGAAGACCATAAAGATTTTGAAAATGTTCTAGTGAAAGATGGTATGGCCACTTCATAAAACCTATTGGCTGCCATCAAAACCAGCATATGGCCAACTGGCAACAGCTGTCAAACTTCACGGTGATATCGTGGTTGGTTTTGGCTAAAATATTTACCTGCACTTAGTAATTCAGAAAAAGCACCAAAAAATGAAAAAAGTGCCACTAAATTATTAAGGCCTGTGCCAACAAATAATGTGTGATCAGCATTAAAAAATTAGGAATGAGCAATAAAAGATGAGAAAAGATCTTCGGATAATCTAATTGTGACCGGTAAATCTATCAAATAAAGCAACAGCTATTAGTATATGTGCAATTAAATATGGCAGTATTTCCGCCAAATTATGTAATTTGAGCACTAAACTATTTGCATATGTCTTTTAATTTTGTTGGATTTTCCCATAAAAACAGTAAAATGAGCAATGGATAAATAAATATCCATTGCTCATTTTACTGTTTTTATGGGAAAATCTAACAAAATTAAAAGACATATGCGAATAGTTTAGTGCTCAAATTACATAATTTGGCGGAAATACTGCCATATTTAATTGCACATATACTAATAGCTGTTGCTTTATTTGACAGATTTACCGGTCACAATTAGATTATCCGAAGATCTTTTCTCATCTTTTATTGCTCATTCCTAATTTTTTAATGCTGATCACACATTATTTGTTGGCACAGGCCTTAATAATTTAATGGCACTTTTTTCATTTTTTATTGCTCAAATCTCTCTTTTAATTGATGATTAATTATGCTGCCGTTGGTTTTTGTTGTTCTGCTTTGTTCGATTCTCTGCTCTTCTGATTCATTGAACAGAAAATAATATCGAAGAAAAACAGTTCTAGTGCTGCGGGAAATTTTGTTTAATGGCAAAATATCCAACACAAATTGAGTTTTTTTATAGCTTATCATGCTCCAAATCATAGGCGCATTTAATTTTATGTTGAATATTGGCACGATAAGAGCCGAAAATAAATGCGAATCGGAAATTATTTACATCAACAAAAACTAAATTGAAATAAATATATTCGATAAATTAATCATGGATTTCCAGAAAATTTATGGAACTTAATAAGGTTATCAAATCACAAAAGTTCAACTCAGTGGACGCCGTGATTTTACGCCCCAACAAAAAAGGTTATCAAAAAGAATGCCAAAATCGGTCTCTGATCTACCGTTCATTTGTATAACATTTAAAATTTGAAACTTATTATTCCACATTTCAATTATTTCATATTTTTCAACATGGCGATTGGAAGAAATCACAGTTTTGCCAAAAAGCCAAATTATCTTCACAATGACTACTATGAAACTTTTTGGTAATTTGGTGACTTTCCTCAATTCCAATTTGCCGTTTAATGCATTTACTGGAGGCAAAGTGGTTTTATGATGCTTTCTCAACTGACCATAATAAGATAATTTGAATGAGTCCTAAAACTGCATTTCAAAACAGCGTTTTACGAGTTCATCAAGTCAAAATAAAACCTTTGATAGGAGTATAAAAAACTTTAGAAGTGTAGGTTCTCAAAAACCTGACTAAAACTTGAAACCTATTGGCACCTTTTGCTGCCACTGTAAACCCAAATTGATTTCTAGTGGCTTTCATAAAACTTTAATAAAACTTAATAAAACTGGATGGTTTTTGCAATGTTACTTGGGATTTGTGCATCGCCCTCCTCGACTCATCTTCTGTTGTGATCTCGTGAAGATCCTTGCACTCGATCACAGTCTCGCGTGTGTGTGTGTGGGGGGGGGGGGGTGGTGTTTGTGCATCCCAACGCCCACCGTTTGCAGTTAAACGAATTGTTTTCGTTTTTTAACCATTTTTAACCCGGATGTTGGAAGGTGACAGCTTTGTTGGGATCCAGTGATTCATTTCAGCCCAATGCCTGGTTACTCACGTCCATTCTAAGGTCACTTTCACTTACAACAAGCCCGCAAAAACAGTACAAACATCAAAAGGATATTAGTATTGTTCATACACTTCCATCATCAAATCAAACTGTTTTGATGGCACAACAATTTTGCTCAATTAATATCATTTTAAGATAGTGGCGATAATCTCTGCAACTTAACTAGTGAAGTCGTGTGGCCTGAAAAGTTAAGGAAATCCAAAATCCCACTCAAGTGTGTACAATATTACTGATGGATAAAGTCTCAACTGCTTCAAAATAAATCGATCATACCAACATTATTTTGTCGATTTTCACTGAATTTATGACACATTTGATACATACGCCGAATAGAGGAGCAAAGCTAACATTACAGCTCGTTACCCTATATCTCAAATATCGAAATGGTCGAGCGGTAAGTACACCGATCTAGCATGTTTGGAGTTCATAGTATGAGCCTGGTTCATGAATGCCTT
Source organism: Aedes japonicus (assembly GCA_034211315.2). Taxonomy (NCBI): domain Eukaryota; kingdom Metazoa; phylum Arthropoda; class Insecta; order Diptera; family Culicidae; genus Aedes; species Aedes japonicus. The sequence continues at coordinate 1,158,880 of JASCZW010000070.1, read as the reverse complement.
TTTGTTGCCGACGAAAATTTGTTCACCATAAATTTAAGATTTTTCGTTTACGATAATTGTCGGACATAAGTTATGTTTCATAGGCTCCACATCTGCGCTGTTTATATTCTATAGTAGTAATCAAAAAGGTTTTCCAACAAAACGAAAATGCATGCAGTCAAACATTCCGTGTTGCTTGGTACATATCCCTTCTAACACTAACCCTCCCGAGAGTTATCCAACCACAATTCCTAATTGCTAGATGAGAATTATCTCGTCAACTGTTCACATCAAACCCGCACAACGGCGTCAACCTTATGACAACGCCATTTGCGGTATATTAGACAAACTTTCTGAACGGCACCGCTCAAACACCGCACTATCATTATTATTATGTTTGTTCTGCGCGAACGAACCCATCAACAAGACGAGAACATTGCTAACCAATTATCCCTGGGGAGAGATTCGATTCCCAAAGCCGACAAAAGTTTCTTTAAACAAACACCGACCCTGGGGTCACAGGGCCCGAAATTGCCCCGATCGGGCGCAGTGCAACTTCCTACGATGACTAATAGCGTCTTAATGTTGAGCCGAGCGACCTTCTTCTGCAATGATCGGGCAGGCGGGAGGTCCGAACGCTTGTTTAGCCAGGCAGCGACCACCTGATGATTTTCGTCATTATTAGCACTTCTATTAGAGAAAGAAAACGTCCGGAATTATAATCATTTGTTGGTTGATACATTTGACCCATTAGAACAAACGAAACTGGCGGCCGCCCGTACAACATAAAAAACAACAAGCGCGCAAGGAACCTCAAATTGGCCACCTTCAGCGAGTGTCTTTAAGAACGCCGACCGACAACACCCTTCAATCCGGCTGCCTCTTTTTCAGTGGGACGTTCGCTTCAATCTTTTACTCTGGGCGTTCAACATCAGAGACAAAACAGCGAGTGATTAATTACAGCTTCTTCCACCGCGGTGGCGTAGCTAAATCATCGAACTTTTTTTTTCATCCGTGAGACAGAAAAGAAATGTTAGCCAGATCGATAACGTATCATAAAGAAAACTTTATCCGTGAACGGATTCACACACAACGGGAGATTGGGCTGTTTGAGGATACGTTGACTTAAATAATATTAAGAATTTCTGAGAAAATCTGCTCTCATAGTTAAGGGTAGAATTTTCCGCGATTAATTGAATAATTCGTGTAAATTTAAGCAAAATATACCTTTTGCCAGTTCAATTATCGAACACTGTTCTCTCAACCCGCCCAATACCTGTGCACTCTTCAGGCTACAAAAAAAACCTCCAAAATCCTATTACTGAAACAAGCTCATGACGGATGATAATCAGATGCCGAGAGGAATATAGCTTTATTCTCGCAACGTCTCAACCTCTCTACATGTTTTTGTTAGTTCTAAGCCGAGTTACCGCGAGGCAGATGTGAAGACCACCCAAAATCCATTGCTTCGCCTATTAATTTTCGCGCCATTCACTGATTTGTAGTGTCCGATTAGAACGTTCGATTCTTTACTCTGGCCTTCTCAATTGCTTCAGGAGAAGGCCTATTCTTGTCTCGCTCACACGTGCGGCTATTCACACTGGCGGCCACCACACGGAAGGAGGAAAAGATCATTAATGGGAGTTGCTTCAGTCATACAGGCCTCTTGGCAGTTCTTAGCTCGGAGCTGACTCGGATTCAGTGATAAATGCGGCTGCGAAAGACCGGAGCAAACCATGGCCGCGGGAACCGGTCGATCGGTGTCTGCGATGATGAAGGATGAAAAGAGACCACGAAAACATTATTGGCTGATTAGTCATAGACAAAAGCTCTCCAGTAGAGGTATTGGTTCTGGTGGCAGGATTGAGGAACTGCTTGGTCGATGATAGTTACTGTTCTTATAGTAGGGTGAAGGGTGAAATGCCATAATGAAATCCTTCACCGCCCTACTTTTCTGGAGATTCTAAGCTTATCGAAAAAAATTATTGATTTCACTCAAAACAAATTGCAATTATCGATCTCAACTGGTTAATGTGTTAGATTGTTTTGAGATGAAAATATGTTTAGCGGTCTAGATGACAATTGAAAGAATCAATTGTTGAGAGATACTGTTTTAAAATGTCTTAGAGTTGACAACCGATCAAAATATTACGTAATGAAGGAAGGATCTCAAGGATTAATAAATTTCCAAACAATTATATTATCTGATTTACAACATAAATCAAAAGAAGGACCATTTAACAATCATTGACATGGAAACATGTTTCGTTTTGATGTTTTAAAATGAGCACAACTTTGTTGAGCACACCTATAAGGCTTGTTCACGACAAAATCTGGACACCCCTATATACTTATATCTCTGGAAATACTTCATCAACGCGTGAAATATTTCGCAGACTGATGAGCGTTTGTCTGTTCATTGTGTTAAATCATTTTTTGGTGACACTAAAAGCTTTTAGACTGAAGATGCCGTCAAAAGAAGACCAAGTGCGAAAAGCAATTGTGTGCGGTCGCAATGAAATTCCGGATCTGTCAGTAAGAAAACTTGCAAACAAGCTTGGTTTCCCTGCAAGCACTGTCCATAAAGTTCTTAAATCTTCCGATACACGTTTGACATCAGCCAGAAAAGCTAGAAGCGGATCAAAAACGGATCTCAGGAACCACCAGAAGGACGCGAAGGTGAAGTAAATATTGCAGAAGAGATCAGATCTTTCGGTACGTACTGTGACTAGCAAAATAAAAATGTTCCCAACTTTCGTGCATACTTCCAAGCACCGGCAAGGTATGAAGTCGTTCAAGGTGAAAACTGTACCGAACCGTAATGATAAACAGAATGTGACGGCTAAACCCGTGCTCGCAAGTTGTATCGATAATAATGATAATGGACGATGAAACTTACATATGTACTGGAAGACATTGAGCAGCCTCCCGGAATGTCTTGTTATACTGCCATGCAACGGAACAGCGTAGAGAAGAATTTCAAGACGAAGAAAAAAGAAAGTTTCCCATTTTCTTTTTGGTTTGGCAGGTAATATTCAGCTGTGGTCGAGCAGGCCAAAGCTTCATGACTACCGGAGCGGTAAACAAGGAAATATACCGTGAAGAATGCCTAAAGAGGCGATTGTTACCATTCCTACGTAGCCATGACGCTCCCACTATTCTGACCTAATTTGGCATCTTGTCACTACGCCAAAGATGTTTTAGAATGGTATAAAGCAAATGGAGTCCATGTTGTAGCGAAAGAGTCGAATCCACCTAACTTCTCGAAGTTGCGACCTAGCGAGCGGTATTGGGCTCTCGTGAAGAGAAAACTCTTTCAAAATAAACAGCAGGCTAATTAGGCTAATAGTTTTAAGATGATTAATAATGCACAATTGAATGAATAAAAAATGTATCTTGGATTGAACTAACAGCAAACCTGTTTTATTCCAAATTTAATCTGTCCAGATTTTGTCGCCAACAAGCCTTAAAAGTTATTATAAAGAGTTTATTCTATAAAAATTGAACTCACAATAATGTCGAAAACTGCATCAAAATGTTTGAAACATTGAAAGGTTTTGTTTATTACTTGATTATCGAGATTATCAGCCTTGCGCTGTTTTATCTCCCTCTATAACGAAGGATGTAATCCTTGTCGCACGTAAATACTCAATCCTTGTCGCACGTAGACTCAAAGATGAACATGACTCAAATGTATGTTTTATTTGATGTGTTGTTAAACTAGTTTGAATCCTAAAATAATAAATGAGTTTTTCATCAAAGTTACGTTCCGGATGCTATATTTACAACAGTACCTAAGGTTACCTCAAATCTAAGACCGTAAAGCGTTAAAAAATAGCCACTTGACTGAATACTGGGTTTTACAAGACTTAAATTTACATGACCCTTTTCTCAGGTCTTATAGGACCATCAGACGTATTTTTATCGCAGTTGGTTTCACGCGTCACGGCAAGTCACAAGTTTAAATTCGTTCCCTCCGGAATAGATTATTAAACGACCACTTATGTTGTATGATATTAATAACTAATGACATTTTATTGCTTGTAAATATTATACTCGAAAATAAAATGTGCCCAAGACTGCAAAATTAGGGAAATAGGGAAAAAGCTAAATGTTTTTATTTTTTTCTGTGATATACAGCTACGCAGCGTTACACACGGAGTTCACTTGCTTACTATATTCGATAATCTGAATCATAGGAGATGAAGGAACATAATGAATTGAGCTCATTTTTGACACTCCGTCGCCCTGAAGAACTTATTAATTCATTAAATGTCATAACAACATCATGATATTTTCTCTAACGGTAACTAGAATTAGACACTTGAGATCAAAACAGGCATCAAGAAGCTATTGCTTTAACAGTAGCCCTACAAAACAGCCGTAGAAATCAGTAAAAAGTACAGAAAACACACAATGTTAATATGGACCGAAACAATCGGTATAAACCCAGGTGATGAAAACGAACTACACGGAAAAAATCTGTGCCTGAAATGTGTCGCGATAAGGTTACCGATATTTAGCGATAAAGATAACCTAAAAGTGAAAGTACCACTATAATGAACACCTGAATGGCGTAGAGGTGGCACTTCAAAACAGCAAGAGAAATGACTTCATCGGAACAGCGGACGAGGGAGATGTGCCAACTTCCATGATAACCGAAGTTAAGGATGTCATCACACAGCTGTAGAACAACTAAGCACATGGGAAGGATAGTATAAGAGCAGAACTAATAAAAATGGGCCCGGATAAGTTGGCAAATTGTCTGTACCGACTGATATTCAGGATCTGGGATACTGAATAGCTAACGAAAGAGTTGAAAGAGGAACTTACACTGTGTCCAATAAATTCACATACAATATAAAACTCTATTTATTTCAAATCAATAATCCAGATTTTATTGATAACTTTACCCATTGTATTGCAATATAATACTGATCAACTACAGCATATGTTTTGGAATAACACCACCTTTAACCTTCTTCGGCACGCACGACTTCCATCGGCATTTCGTCCCAAATTCGTTTGATTACGGTTTTGAATTGGTTCATATTAGACGCCCTGTGGTCATTTACCTTTGCCAGCATGTATAACCATACGAAATAACCCAAGGGATTCGGATCTGGTGAACTGGGAGGCCATTTATTCTTGTCCAAAAAGTCGGTCAAGTTTTCTCGGCACCAGCCCTGAACGAGATTTGCAGTATGCGATGGCGCTCCGTCCTGCTGAAATACATAGTGATCATCTCCAAACACCTCTTGTACATATGATTCGACAACTTTCTCCAAAACTTCCGTTTATAATATACGACATTCATTTTAACGCCTTTTTCGATAAAAACCAGTGGTAATTTGACTCGCTTGCAAATTCCTCCCCAAACCATCACTGACGCAGCACTTTGGAACCATGGAATATTCCTAAAGCTCTCTAGAAAAGTTCTCGAAGAGATAGCCCACAATCTGTCGTTCTGGACATTGTGGGATTGTTGCATGACGAATAACTTTTTGTCGAAAAAGATAAACTCTTCCCCACCGTGCCGCGACAAAAGCAGACTTGCTCTTTCGAGTCATTTCTGCTTGGAAGGTTCCGAAACTCCGTGAACCTTACGTTTCTTGAAAACTTGGAATCCAAGATCATTTTGCAGTATATTGTGCATTGACGATCTCGAATCATTCAGAGCTGCGGCCATTTTACGTACAGAGTGCTGTGATTTTCGTCTAATCCGTTCCCTGACCACTTTAACAACTCGTGCAGTCCACACCGTACGAGTACGACCGGATCTCTTCCGGTCATCTAACGAGCAGGTGTCAGGGTACTTTCAGATGGTTTGGTACACAAAATCCCACTTTACTCCGAGGTTTCTCAGGAAAATAGCGCCCGGGCGCTCACTTTTCGAAAACTTTTTTATCACCACAGCACGTAACTCTTTCATCGCTGGTAAAAGATAAACACCGAATGAAAACAATCGGACATAACCTAAAAGCGTTTGTCTAAACATAGTGCAAAACTACACCAACACATAAGTGAAGCATGTTAAGTAGTTGCACGACACTAATGCAAGGAAAAAGTCTATGAGAATATATTGGACACGGTGTATATGCACTATATTGGGTTGACAAGTTGTATTGTGAGAACTAGCGAGCGATCACTATTCTGAACGCACCCTACAAAGTGCTTTCGCAGATCATCATTCGCCGTCTGGTTTTGTGGACGGGCGATCGACAACAGACCAAATCTTTACGTTGCGACAGATCCTCCAAAAGTGTCAACGCCTCGTACGTTGGATTACCACGTATGCCGTCTTGGTGACGGATATGATGGCATCCACCGTTGACTTCCCTTTAAGAAACTTGATTGTTGGACAGGCCTCCGTACCCTCCTGGTACTTTGACAACTTCTTGAGGATTATCCTCTCCAGCATCTTACCCGGCGTATCCAACAATCATATCGGACGGTATGACAATGGTGGTTTCCCTGTCGTTGGCAGAAATACTAGTGTCTGGCGTTCCCAGGCGTCCGGAAAGACACCCTCGTCCAGGCTTCTTAGCACCATGAACATTTCGAGAGGTAGCAGAAAACCCGTCTTGATGGCCAAGCCAAAGGTGATGTGAAGAGAAGAGAATTAATCAAGCGATACATCGGCAGCCAGTTCTGTAGAGATCGATGCATCACCTGCGAGTAAGAAACATAAGTCGATTGTAGCGGTAAACGTGTCAACAAACGCGCAGACCACTCTATGACCAACAGTGGACCAACAACAAAAGCAATGATTGGGCTCACTAGCTTTCAACATGGACGCAGCAGCAATTCCAAGGGACGCAAGAAACGAACCCCATGTTGCAACACAGGGTACCAAAACTGCAGTAAAAGGCGAACACGAAATTATTGCGACACATTCAACAGGGCATAACTTTAAAAATCAACCAAATTTTGCACACTTTCTCATTGATGTGTTTCGTTTACATGCTGTCAAACTCGAAGTCGTGTTTTTCGATTCAACGAAAATGGAGGTGAACCAACGCGAGTCGAGAGAACAAATTCTTTCCAAACACCTGGAATTTCCTAACCTGTCGCACCGGCAGTTGGGAAAAATATTGAACATTCACCATTCAACCGTCTCCAGAGTGTTGAAGCGGTTCCAGGAGCTGACAAAATATGGCTGCTGTGTAATGGACGACGAAACGTATATAAAAGCCGATTTTAAGCAAATTCCGGGGTTGGAGTTTTTCACCGGCAAGAGCAAGTTCTATGTGAACGACAAATTTAAGAAGAAGAAAATGTCGAAGTTCGCCTCCAAATATCTCATTTGGCAGGCCATCTGCTCTTGCGGACTGAGGAGTGAGCCTTTCGTGACAAAGGGCACAGTAAATGGCGAGATCTACAAATCTGAGTGCCTCGAGAAGCGCCTTTTGCAGCAGCACGACGAAGCTCCGCTATTTTGGCCAGATTTGGCATCATGCCACTATTCTAAACGTGTCCTGGAGTGGTATGAGGCCAATTCTGTCCATTTTGTTCCAAAGGACATGAATCCGCCAAACTGTCGGGAGCTGCGCCCGGTGGAGCAGTACTGGGCAATGATGAAGCGGGAACTTCGGAAGAGCAAGAAGACAGTCAAAGACGAGAAGGACATGTTAAGAAAATGAAAAAAAAAAACTGAGAAACTGGTACCGAATGACACTGTAAAGACTTTGATGGAGGGCATCAAGCAAAAATGCGTTCAATTTTACACTTAAGGCTCCATCGATTAACTTTTCTTTTGATTTATGAAGTAAATATATGTATAAAACTACCCTAAAATTTTGGTTTGATTCTAAACATTATAAGAAAATTGGCATGACATTTTCGGTGTGGCAATAATTTCGTGTTCGCCCTTTATTCCTATCGATTTACAAGTGTAGTAAACATTTTAACGAGAATATCCTGCCACAGTACTTGGGAGCCATTGAGAGCTCTGAGGACCTACAGTTCATAATGTACTTTGCAGCTGTGGTTGTTGTTAAACACTGGGATGACGGACGTACCCACAAGGAAACGATGTCAGTAATGGTGAAGCGGTTGAAGAGTCAAATCTGCATAAAAAATTGGTCGGTTAGCGCCATAGAATAGGGGAACCGGATCAGCGTGACTAGTTCGTCACGTTGCTGAAATGGTCAAGCGGAGAACTCCGTGACCACACTGAGGCAAACGCAAGGCTGCAAAGAGCAGGTCATCATCGATGCAGTTCCTACAATAAGGCTAGGCAATAAAGAAGAAACATGAGCATGGTATACAACAACTACAAGAAAGCGTAGGACTCAGTACTTCGCTCGTACCTTAGCAATGTTCCAAATTTCCAAAGCGATACCTCTAGCTCACTATGGTTTTGCCTTGCGATGAACCCCATCAGCAGAGTACTGAATCAATGGAACTCTGGCTACCATTTGAAAAGTGGAGGAAGAGCTAAAAATGTTACCCAAACCCTCTACATGGACGACTTAAACTGCATCGACTCTTGCAGCTTGTATCGATGTTCAGTAACGATATTCGGATGGAGTTTGGAATCGATAGGCTCGAACAGTCAATCTTCTTCGAGGTAAAGTTTCAGATACCAGTAGTTTCCGCATCAACGGACAGGAGGAGTTTCGGAATATGGTTAAAGGCGAGACCTGAAAGTACTTTGAATTCCTGTGAACTCGAAGTTTCGATCAAGAAGGAGTTGCAATAAAAGTTTCTGTAGTCAACCGTGGTTTGAGGTTGTCGGCCAGCAACAAATAAAGGCTTTGAATAAATGTGACGTGCCTGTGTTGATCTACAGCTTTGGAGTGATAAAGTAGACCAAAACTGACTTAGTAGCGATCCAACGAACAGTACAAGTGGCGTTCACTAAGCATTGCTTGCATCACCCAAACTCGGCCGTCAAGAGAGCCACCCTGCCACGTACAGTAGAAGGAAGAGCCGGTGCCGACACTCAAGCGCTATGTGTTACCCAGATCCAGCAGTTGCGGATGTATTTCGTAGAATACCAGAACAGTCACGAAGTCTACAGTGTTGTTTCTGAAGCAGATCATAAGTTCAGTCGCATTACGGAAGCTGAAGGAGCTCCATCAGTTGGAACATGCTGTTGTTGGCCTCCATCAGATCGAACATGCTGTTGTTGGCTGCCAAACACTGGCAGAAGTAGCGTATCTTGGTCGCCACAACGATGTCGCCAAGATTGTGCATCAACAACTTGCTCTAAATCACAATTTAATGAATCAGTACGTGCCCTAATACATGTACCTGCAAGAACCGGTTCTGGAGAAAAATTGCATACTATATAGTAAAGGTGTACTGGGATCGTGAAATCCTAACGAATTTCCTATTCCGTGCCATTCGCCCTAACATTGTGATTCACGACAAAAGAAAGAAGCGTCTTAAGGCCTGTACTCGAAAAAAATGCACCAGACAAAAGTGTTCTCCAAAAATTTACTTAAAGTCGGTTTTTCTTGAAACTTTCAGGAAATGTACTGATACATATGGATAATGTTTCGGCACAATTACTTTATTCAATTTCCTTTTCATCGCTGAATGCCCGCACCTTTCCCTTAAAACCCCTCACTACATTTTGTGCAATGGAGGAGTCGACCTTTTTGGTAATTTCTTCAACTCCATCTATCTACCGGACGAATCTCTAGTGAATTTGGGGGTTGGCGGTATTTGGTACAAAAACCACGTTATTGTCTCTTTGTTTCTTTTTTTTCTGCAACCAGACACCTGAAGAACTCAGGGTGTGGGGATGAGGGTGCCAACTCCTCGACCCACTAAAAACCCACCCGTGCCTTAAGCCCTGGACCCTCCCCGGAACCACATTTCGGTATTACTTCGGGGAGGGGGCTCTTGTGCTTGTTCAACACCCACTATGTCTAACTACTTAGGGCTTTAGTAGTTAGGTGGTCCCTGTTGGTCGTTTCGCCATTTTTGTTGGAGATCGAGGACGATCTGGGAGGCTGCTACGCATACCACGTACCAGAAGTCCCGGTCCTGGCACATCCTCGGGACTAAATTGTCCGGAGTCGTGTCGTGACCGCTTACGGCAAACATGCCTGATCTTGCACCGTCGAAGCGAAGACATGCGAAGAACACATGCTCCGCGGTTTCCTCAACTCCCGCGCATTCGCTGCATGCGGAGGACTTTGCATGCCCATATTTATGCAGGTATTGTCTAAAACAGCCGTGGCCAGACAATATCTGCGTTAAGTGGAAGTTGACCTCCCCGTGTCGCCTACCGACCCACCCGGTTAATTCCGGGATTAGTCGGTGGGTCCACCGACCTTTGGTGGAGTTATTCTATTCCCTTTGCCACATAACCATGGATACGGCTCTAGTGGTCTTCCGAATACCTCTTGTTCCGCGTTTCTCGAAGCACTCTACGTCCTCTTTTATGACCATGCCTATTGGCATCATCCCCGCTAGGACGCAGACCTCGTCGCGTGATACCGTTCGGTAAGCACTAACCACTCTTAGGCACATAAGCCTGTGCGTACTCTCTAGCTTACTTGCGTAGCTCTTGGTACTTAAGGCGGTGACCCATGCCGGCCCGCCGTACCTAAGTATGGACAGGGCGACGCTGGCGTGGAGTTTACGTTTACTCTCTTGCACCGCCGAGCTATTCGACATCATGCGGGATAATGCCGATATAGCCATTGAGGCTTTCTTGCAAGCGTAATCGACGTGACTGACAAAGGACAGCTTATCGTCGATCATGACCCCAAGATACCTCAAGAACCTCTTCGATTCTACTGTGCAGTTACCTGCACTGATCGTCGCATGTTGCTCCGATTTCCTATTATTCACCACCGTGACCTCAGTCTTATGGTGGGCTAGCTCCAATTGGCTGAAGCTCATCCATCTCTCCACAATGCCAATGGAGTGTGAGGCCGCTAACTCTACCTCTTCGATGGATTCACCACATATCTCTAGGGTGATGTCGTCTGCGAACCTGACTATCTTTACCCCGCTCGGGAACTCAAGCCGCAGTACCTCGACGTACATCGTGTTCCTTAGCACCGGATTGAACCTTGTGAGACGCCTGCGGTGATCTGAACACGTTTCTGGCCTGTCTCTGTATTGTATAACAGTACGCGATTCTGGAAGTAGCTTCCGAGAATCTTGTACAGGTACCCAGGAACCTGTAGGCGCTGGAGCAAGCAAGTCGGCAATAGCCACCCAACTGGCGCTATTGACTGCGTTTCTCATGTTAAGGGTGACCACTGCACAGTATCGTACTCCTCGCCTCTTGCGCTGGATTGCCACCTCAGCCGTCTTGGTGACGGACCGGATGGCATCCACCATCGACTTCCCTTTGCGGAAGCCAAAGTGATTATTAGACAGACCGCCTATACCCTGTACGTTGTCAGTCTGTTGAGGATTACTCTCTCGAGCACCTTACCCGCTGTATCCAACAGACATATAGGTCTATATGCCGATGGATCTCCTGGTGGCTTCCCTGTCTTTGGTAGCAACACAAGTCGCTATGACAGCGTTAAGGTCTGGGATACTGGAACGCTGGTCATGGGGCAAATCTACGGCGGCGGGAGGCCATGGACTCGGGTCGTGGCTCGGAAAGAGTCCCCCAACGATCACCTGCAGCAGCTCTGATGAACGCTCGGTTGGAGCCACCGATCCTCTGGTTTTGGCCATTACTACCCGATAGGTGTCACCCCACGGGTTCGCATTGGCCCTCTGACACAGACCCTCGAAGCAGGCTCGCTTGCTGGCCTTTATCTCCCTCTTTAGTGCGGCCTTCGCGGCGACTAGCGTTATTGTCTCTGTACCAATCCAATGTCGATAGCTTGAATTGGCATGATGCCAGGTCCGGCCAAAATAATGTCTCGCCACCGTCGGACCGCAGAAAGGGCACCAGACGCTCCTGGAGGCATTTGGTGCGGTAAATTTCGCTGTTGATGGTACCCGTTGTGATGTACGGTTTACTCAGTTTACCGCATTGGCATATGGCCTGCCAGAGAAAGTTTTTTTTTGGCGAATTTGTCCACTTTCTTCTACCTCATGTCTTCCGAAACATCAAACCGTGATTTGGCAACGTAGAACTCCAGCCTCCGTATCTGCCTTGCGTCTGCCTTGATGTAGGTTTCGTCATCCATAACCACACACATCGGTTTCGTTAACCACTCTCGATACAGCTTCCTTACGCTTACGAACACTTTGCCTTCAGAGCCGCGTCGCGAATCGAAAGGTTCGGACTACACTTGAAATAATCCAGTCGGATTTTCCATGACGGCGCGCAAAATTCTCCGGCGATTTTCTTTTTGTTTCGATGACATCTCAATAACCACTGAACAGATTGTTATAAAATTTTGCACATGTGAACGATTTACTCCAAACTAGTTATACCAAGATGTTCAACCGGACACAAAAGTAACACACGGATAAAAACGGGAATTTTTTTCGACCTTACTCTCAATTAAGATTACGATGTACCACGATTTTTCAGAGGAGTTGAGCAGATGCGGCATTTGCAAGAGGTCCATATATTTTCGGTAATTATCTCGGCGACCGGAATTGTTGCCCGTACCCTTGTACGTTAGCTTAAAGAATTGGATTCACAGGTCTGAACAGCATCCAGATGGCAGTGATTCTTGGAACACGTAGTATTGTCCTGAATCATCATAATTAATCCAAGCCAAGCAAACCATTTAAGATGAAGTCTACAAAACCAATTAATCTAGAGCTCGATTCAAAGTAAATCTTGACGCATGGTTTAATACACCACGGCGTCCCTGGTGGTTGGAACAAAAAACGTATGACAGGCATTTGTTAATGTTTTATTGGCAAAGAAATTTGTGAAAAAAAAATTTTTCGATTGATCGACGCATCTTGAAATTACAATAAAATTAATTTTTTTTTTTTTTAATAATCATTTATTTGTACAGGCTCAATCGAATTAACTTTACAGAGCCAAATTTTCATATTTTTATACATCATTTATCTTAAAACTAAAGTTAGGAGGATAGAGCCGATTACTCGCGGCCGTCTCGAGGTTAATAGGTATAACAAATTACGGATGGGAAGGAGGGTGGGAATTTAAAGTATGGTTACATAACACATTAAATTTAAATTCAGAATTATCTAAACACTTATAACTATACAACTTATGGTTTTCTTTTGACTTGAACATTTCTTGAAAAAGAAAAAAAAACACACACACATACACATATAAAAAAAAAACTTATTCTAAACATACAGGTCAAACTAACTACAATCTAATGCTAATGTTAGTCAAAAACACATATATGAGTTTCATGTACTCCAAATCACGTACAGCCAAAATATCTCGAATTGGCACATTGGGTTGTCTACCTCGAGCCCGAAGGGAATCATAAAGCTCAGATCTGACTCCAGAATGCTCAGCACAAGACCAAATAACGTGATCTGCGTCCTGATAGCCTTGTCCACACTCACAGAGATTGCTGTCGCTCAGCCCAACCCGGTATAAATGAGCGTTCAAAGAATAATGATTCGACATGAGGCGAGACATGACACGAATGAAGTCTCGACCCACATCCATCCCGCTAAACCAAGATTGCTTCGACACCTTTGGGATGATAGAATGTTGCCATCGCCCCAAATCTCCTTTACTCCATTTATACTGCCAGCTGACGAGTGACTGTTGACGAAAAATAGGAAAAAATTCGTTGAAGGCGATTTGTCGATCACAAATATCGCCTTCCATAGCGCCCACCTTTGCAAGCGAGTCCGCTTTCTCATTGCCCGGAATTGAACAATGAGATGGGACCCATACAAAGGTGATGATAAAATAACGCGAAGATAAAGCACTTAGAAGCTCCTGTATTTTCATGAGAAAATACGAGGAGTGCTTTACCGGCCTCAAGGAGCGAATAGCCTCTATAGAACTGAGACTATCCGTGAAAATGAAGTACTGATCCGGTGTTAATGAGGCAACAATTTTTAGCGTAAAGTGTATTGCCGCTAATTCAGCGACATATACGGAACAAGGAGCTTGAAGTTTACGGTTGGCGCTATAAATTTCATTAAATATACCAAAGCCTGCTGACTGCTCTATCAAAGATCCGTCAGTGAAGAACGATTTAGTGGAATCAACTTGGCCAAACTTTGCAGCAAATATCACCGGAGCAATCATAGGACGATGATGCTCTGGGATTCCATGAAGCTCCTGCTTCATGGATAAATCAAAATGAACCGAATTGTCGAAATCGGAGAAGCAAACACGATTGGAAATGTTCGGCGAAGGGCTGACATCCTGTGTTATGTACCAATGGTACAAGGTCATGAAGCGAGTTTGAGGATTCAACTCAAGGAGCTTCTCAAAATTTTCGATCACCTCGGGGTTCATAACTTCACACCTGGTGAGGAGCCGGAGAGATAATTCTGAAAACCGATCCGAGAGTGGCAACATGCCAGCCAGCACTTCAAGACTCATGGTGTGAGTCGAGTGCATGCAACCTAACGCGATACGAAGACACCGATATTGAATACGTTCCAGTTTAATGAAGTGCGACCGAGCCGCTGACTGAAAACAAAAACTACCGTATTCCATAACCGACAAAATCGTTGTCCGGTACAACGTTAGAAGATCTTGTGGATGAGCTCCCCACCAGGTTCCGGTAATTGTGCAGAGAAAGTTGATCCTTGGCTGGCATTTTCGCTTCACATACTCAATATGGGATCTCCAGGTGCACTTTGAATCGAACCAGACCCCAAGATATTTAAATGACATAGAATGAGTTATCGGCTTACCCCAAATTTGAAGCTTCGGTTGTGCTGGGTTATGCTTCCTTGAAAAACTACCAACTCAGTTTTCTCCGTAGAGAATTCGATACCTAGCTCTAGAGCCCAAGTAGACAAATTGTCTAAGGTATCCTGTAAGGGTCCTTGCAGATCGACCCCATTGGGTCCCGTGACAGACACTACGCCGTCATCTGCAAGTTGTCTCAACGTACAATTGTCACTTAGACAACCGTCAATGTCTTTGACATAAAAATTATACAAAAGGGGGCTCAAACATGATCCCTGGGGAGACCCATGTAGCTAAATCGTGAAGCTGTAGAGGTTCCATGAGAGAAGCTCATATGTTTCTCTGACAGCAAATTGTACAAAAAATTGTTCATTATTGGTGAAAAGCCACAAGCGTGGAGTTTATCTGAAAGAACTTCAACAGATACTGAATCAAAAGCCCCTTTATGTCCAAGAATACAGAAGCCATTTGCTCTTTTTAGCAAAAGCTAACTGAATATCTGTGGAAAGCAACGCGAGACAGTCGTTCGTTCCCTTACCCCTACGGAAACCATATTGAGTAACTGAAAGCAGGTTGTTCGTCTCAACCCCATTTGTCCAGACGGAAAAGGATCATTTTCTCCAACAACTTTCGAATACAAGATAACATCGCGATGGGTCGATAGGAGTTGTGGTCGGACGCGGGCTTACCAGGTTTTTGAATGGCAATAACTCTCACCCGTCTCCAATCATCCGGTACAATGTTGAGTTCCAGAAACTGATTAAACAAGTTCAACATGCGCCTCTTCGCGACGTCTGGGAGGTTCTTAAGCAAGTTGAACTTGATCCTATCAGCCCCTGAGCCGTATTGCCACACGAAAGGAGTGCGAGAGAGAACTCTACCATTGAAAAGGGTTGGCCAATCTCATCTATCGAATTCGTGTTTTCGCGAGGAATCATCCGTGCCGGCACAGAATCTGGACAAACTTTTCGCGCGAACTTTAGGATCCATTGGTCCGAGTACTCCTCGCTCTCGTTGTTCGTAGTCTCGGTTACGCAACCTTCGCGCCGTGTTCCAAAGAGTACTCATCGACGTTTCGCGCGATAGCCCGTTCACAAATGTTCGCCAGTAACCGCGTTTCTTGGCCTTGATGAGGCTCTTAAGTTCGCGTTCGAGAGCCGTGTATACTTCGAAGTGCTCAGGTGTTCCACGTCTACGGAAAACTTTAAACGCGTCGGACTTTTTACGGTAAACCTCGGTGCATTGCTGATCCCACCATGGAGAAGGAGGTTTCCTGCGAGATGACGTCCCTGGAACTGGTCGAGTTTGAGCTTGAAGCGCGCTGTCTAAGATCAGGTTGAGAGGAAGTTATACTCTTCCAGCGGTGAAAGCCTTTCTACCGTCGTTACGGCTTCATCTACTGCTGTCCTAAACTTTGTCCAATCGATGTGACGGGTAAGATCATACGTGACGTTAACAGATTTCGACGGATTGAACCCGGTGGCAACCGAAATTTTTATGGGCAAGTGATCACTACCGTGGGGATCTTGAATCACATTCCATGTGCAATCCAACGATAATGAATTCGAACAAAGTGTGAGGTCTAATCTACTGCCAACTGAGGATGTACCAGCCAAACGTGTAACTTCTCCATTGTTAAGTACTGTCATATTGAAGTTGTCACAGAGGTCATATATCAAGGAAGATCGGTTGTCATCGTACAGTTCTCCCCAGCCTGTACCGTGAGAGTTGAAATCTCCCATGACTAACCGTGGAGAAGGAAGGACCGAACAAATATCTGAGAGTTGTTTTCGGTTTATCGAGGCTCTAGGAGGAATATATACAGAAGCAATGCAAAGGCTTTTATTTTTAATAACAGCCTGACATGCGACAACTTCAACACCTGGAATATGAGGAAAATTCACTCTATAGAAGGAGTAGCAGTTTTTGATCCCCAAAAGTACTCCCCCTCCACGCGAATCCTCACGATCAAGACGAATAATATTGAAATCATGAAACGGAAGATTGATTTCGGAAGAGAGCCATGTTTCACAAAGAGCGAATGCATCACAACCGGTAGTGTGAGCTAAAAATTTGAATGATTCCAATTTAGGAATCAAACTTCGACAATTCCACTGTAGAACAGTGATCAAATCCCCGACCTCATTTGGAAAATTATCCATCGAAGGAGATGATAGCTGCAAGGATGGGCCACTTAATTGTCAATTGCTTCAAAAAAGTCTTTACTGTTGGAAGCATTGCCAAAACAATGCTTTTGAGAGGGTCAGAAATTTCGAGGTACTTAAAGATACCTTCGGCAATGTCATCAAATGAGAACAGCCCACTTGAGGAGGGGGCTTCTGTTCTTAAAATTGGGGCTTCAGGGGTTTTGGATGTCCCCGGGAGAGATGGAAAGTCCTGGGTGTAGTTAGTACTACGAAAACCAGGTGGATTAGGATTTTCCTTTTTTCCACCTTTCCTTGAAATGGGCAAGCTGGTCTCGGGCTTCTTTTCAACAACTTTCCGTGGGCGGACGCGTCTTCGCTTCCTTGAAGCACCTTCCGGAAAAGTGAACGACGTTCCCTCTTCAGCCGAATCAAAGTCAGACTCGTCATCTGACAGAGGAGCAAAGGGATTTGTATTGGCATTGGGTGATGGTGAGGCTTTTTTAACCATTTCAGCAAAAGATTGCCTGGAACGCTGTTTCAGCGAGCGTTCTAATTGTTCCCCGCGTTGTTTGTACGCCGGGCACGATGAGAGAGCATGAGGAGGAGTTCCTTTGCAGAAAGCGCATTTAGGTGTGCTGTCTGCGCACGCGCCATCCTCATGTCTCTCCCCACAGTTGGAGCAGCGCGCCTTATTGCCGCAATGGGAGGTGGTATGTCCCATCTGCTGGCATTTCTGGCAGATCATGACCCGAGGTACAAACAATCGCACAGGTAGTCGAAGTTTTCCCAACTCGACGTATTGAGGGAGGGCTGAGCCAGAGAAGGTTACGCGAAACGAGTCTGACGGTGTAAACTTTTTTTCGCCCTTGTTGGTCGACACTGTGCCAAGTTGGCGAACATCAAGTATCTTAACTGGGGGAAGCAGAGGGTTCTTAAATCGACCAACCCCCCGCTTCAGCAAGATCTCAGGGGTCAGACTCGTTTCGGAGACCACACCTTCAATTTCAATACCCCGAGCTGGGATATACACTCTATATTCTAGAGTAAAGAGCTGAGAGACAGCAATCTCATTAGCTTGCTTGAGATTGGACACAACGACCCGAAGTTTATTGGGTCTGACTTTAATTATCTCGGTCACGGCCGAGAATCGCTTCGTCAGATCATCAGAAATCTGACAAACATTTAGAGGTTTCGATTTGGGCTGAAAATAAACAACCCATGGACCAGTTGAACTATCTGGATAAGCACGTGATCTGGTAACTCTATGAGCTACCTCATCATTTCGTGCCATAGATGATTCATCTTGCGATAAATCATCCATGGCTCGCTTGTGGGAGCTTATCACGCTCAACCACTAACGTAATTATCTACAATCAATCACAGATAAACAAACTAAACCTAAACAAAAAACTAAAACTAAATACACTCTCACACACACTATCAATCACTCTCCACACTCACACACACTACGATGAAAATCGCTTATCTTATATACTACTAAAAACTTCTCTATATGTATCACGGTTCTACTGCAGCTGGGCGACGAATGTGTGCTGCTGCTGCCGAGCGACTATGAGTGACCGCGTGTACCGTCTAAGCGTGGAGCTAAACGATGACGATGATGTTGCTGGTCGGTGGTAGTTGGTGGATGGAAGAATACACGCTACACTCGATGAGCTGCTGGTATGCGTGCCGTATAGATGCTGGACAATATGGCTTCTCGATCGTGGCAATATTGCTAATTGCAATCAATGACGTTGTTGCACCACTTATCACACAATGTTCTCTTCTTCAGTAAACCAAGACTGATTTCACTCGCGACGATTTCACTGGCGATTTAGAAAAACTGATACTGAAGACTGTAAACACTCGTTAAAAGCTTCCAAAGCAACGGAAAGCGGACCGAACGAACTGTACCGTTCGCTTGTTCACTGGGCAATGAATAAAATTAATTGTGCACAGACATCTAGGGAATCTTTCGTGGTCTGCCTCAAAAATAGCAGAAGTGTTAAAATTCCCACAGTCGGTGTGTCTTGTAATCAAACGTTACAAGGATACTCTGAGTGTGGATAACGCACAGCGCATCTATCATAACAGTGGCACTAGGGACAAAAAGCTGAGGAAAAATGTGTTGAGGTAGGTGAAAGGCAACCCATTTGTCTCCATACGAGATTTGGCAAAGAAAAACGATTCCAACTTTTCCACCGTGCATACCATCCTTTCAAGAGAAGAATATAAGTCTTTTTGTGCCAGTAAACATCCGAATCGCTCCCTGAAACAAAATTTAGTGGCCAAAAAGCTATGCACGATCACTATAAGAACGAGTTTTGACGAAATTTGATGGTTTTTTTTAATGGATTACGAAACATTTGTCAAAATGGATTATAAACAAATCCCCGAATGAAAATTTAACCTGGAAACTGGTCGTGGGGATGTCCCTTCCAGGTATAAATTTGTTTTTGCTGATAAATTTGCTCGGAAACTAATGATTTGGCAAGGCCTTAAAACAAAGGTTTTTATCACATCTCACACAATGAAGTCAAAGGTGGTTTACGGACACAAGACCAACGTAATGTTTTGGCCGGATCTACGCAGCTGCCACTACTTTAAGGAGGTACTAGAATGGTATGCTGCAAACAGTGTTAATTTCGTCGCCAAAGAGATTAATTCTCCGAATTGTCCTGAGTTCAGACCGTTCCAAAAATATTGGGCAATTGTCAAGCGAAAACTTCGAGGGTGTGTTAAAAAAGTGACAAATACAGTTGCACAGTTGCACCAGCGACTGTGCAGATCATGATGGTATCGATCACAAGTAAAGTGCGACAGTTCATTCAAAAGGGTGAAATGTAATAACTTGTTGTATATCGTTTGAAAGCTGCATAAATACCCTTTTGTTTGACGTTTTGATCAACCGTGTAAGTTTAATTCTTGAGTTATGATCTCATGAATGCGTCCAAATTTACTTTGAATCGGGCTTTATTCACCAACCCTAACCCGCATTGCCCCCGAGACGCCCGGAGGAAGGTGAAAGTTTCCAGCTACATGCTAAAAAGTTGAGGAAAATCGAGTCATAACAATAATAATGTAGAAGGAGATGTTCCCTCATCGCCATGAGGCACCAAGAGTGGACAGTAATGTTTGCTAGAAAGAAAGATATGAAAAGAAAGTGTTGAAAGTTCCGGCAGTGTACGGTAGATTGGAAATAGAACAGAAGTGATGAAAATTGAGCGAAAGGGCATGGGTAAAGTAGTAATCGAACCAAGGACTTTACCTTTGCCTAACATCCCACTGCGAGGTAGGTCGAGGCACGGACGAATACGCCACCTCAACAGGCAAAAGTAACGTGTTGGTACGCGCTCATGCACTACTGATAGCTGTGTGATCTCAGACGTTGCGAATCAAAACAAACCCAAAAAAGGAGAGAGTTCATTACATTACTGTCCACTCTTGGTGCCTAATGGCAATGAGCGAACATCTCCTTCTACATCATATTCGTTACTCCACGCACGGAGAATAGAAAACATAACAATTAGAGTATGTGAAAACAATAATGAGCTACCTTGGCTGGTAGCTTATTACAAAGTAAGTCCTATTATAAAAAAAAAGCCTTTTATATTGAAAAAGCATGCTAACGAATAGGGCGGCCATTTCTACCACTTTTAATTGATTCTCAAAGCAGTTAAAATAAAAATTACTTGTTTTCGTTAATTGCACTCGACTATTCAATGACATACAGAATATCTTGTTGGTTTGCACCTTTTTTTCGCTGCGCAGCCCTAGGTTGTTTTTTTTTACGAATTCTTTTATTTGTACAGGCTCAATCGAATCAACTTTACAGAGCGAAGTTTTCATGTTTATATACATCAGTTATCTTATTAAAGGGATAGAACCGATTACTCGCGGTCGTCTCGAGGTTAATAGGAATAACAATTTTAAGGATGGGAAAATTGGAGTGGAAATTTTGAATCATAAGGAACAATGGTTTTCTTATATCTAGAACTTCAAATTAAAAAGCCCTAGGTTGTTAGTCTCGATGAAAAGGTTCAATTGATTTAATTTAATAGATTCCATATTCATCGCAATTAGTATAGCAAATAATGCGCGGAAGAAATGCACTCGAATTATGCAACGTAGATCCGTTCTATTATAAAAATTTCAACCAACAAATTCATAATAATCATGTGAATCATGTCTACAGAAATATTGGTTCTGATGCATCTTTAGACTTTCTATCTTCCTATGCCCAACTTCAAGTCCAAAACTGACCATAGATGAATGAATCACTCACCACCTTCCGTCCAACAGGCCACGTTAAACTATTGGGAGCATCGTTTTATTTCATTATTCATCGATCGTATTGTCAGCGGGAAATTCAGTATCTCATCATCGACAGCATCATCATCATCTTCATCACCGCTTCTACCCCACCACATCAGTGAGTACCACAACTCCAGTTATTCTACTGACAGGTAGGAACATATAACTCCTCGAGAAGTGGCTTAGCGGCTTTTTTTTTATACAATTCGGAAGCAATCGTTCCCACCAGCGGGAGGTCCACGGTAAATCCTACCAAATAATAACCAGAGGCTATTTAACCGAAACACTGACATCAACAGCCCGCGCGGCTCGACTGTTTTATGTCTTCTACCGAAAAAGTGAAATAATGTACCAATTAGAGACGGTTATTGTTCGGCTCAGCAGCAAAGCCAGCGGAATTGAGTTCACTACAAAGTTGCAAAAATTAATCAAAATGCGATCATCAGTAGAAATTGCTTACACGTGTACGGTCAAATTATATTTAGTGGTTGAGTGATGTACGCGCTCGGCTTGACAGTCGATCTTGCCTATTTGGTATTTAGCTGTCAAGAAATGGACAAAATGATCCTTAAGAACTCAAGCTGCAAATACAAGTCAAATTCCGAGGTCGTTCTTTTTTTCCCATACAAGTCGGCACTGTTGGTTGTTTATCGACTTTGTCGTCTTTTTATCCTGAATTGTTTGCATTCATATGCAGCACGGCTGTGTTTATTGAGTTATACTCTAGAATTCACGTGCCCAAGTTTGTCTTGAAAACAAACCTTGTGGGTAGGTACATACAGCCTGTTCTTATGAATAGAATTATGTGAACACAATAAAATAATAACGGAGAATGGAACACGGCAAAACCATATGCCAAGTACCTTCCGCTTTCTTCCTGTGCGCCAGGAAGTGCAAGGAAACAATAATAAAAGGTAAATTATAATAAGAATAATTTAGACACGAGCCACGTCTCGCCTATTGAAAAAGCAGCTTTTAGTTCACTTACTGAGAGGAACGAACAAACGGTTGGAAGAAAAAAAAATCTGTTCCATCCATTTCGCAAACACCACAAGAGAGCGGCATGTGGCTTAGATTCTATTATTTTCATAGACGTTCAATCTGCCACTTAACTTCCGTTGTTTTGTTGGTCCCCGAATCCTTTTTTCCCCCTTTCCATCTCATGAATGCAAACGATAATTGACGGTCCCCATGAAAATATGAATCGAGTTTAGGACTTTTCTGAATGAGGGTCGAGTGTCGACAGTGATTTCGAGCCGCTAACTATAGGGCAATGCAAAACCATTTGAATAATACAAGTTTGATTGATTCGTTTGTGAGTTCTCAGGTAAATCTGATTTATTCTCTTCATGGATTGTTGAAGCCTAGAAGGGTGGAATAACTGCTGATCGATAAGAAAAAAAAATCAACGAAAACATAATAAATCCTTGATCAACTGTCGCATTCGAATGCCACAAATCTACTCAACCAAAGCACGTTAAATCCTCTGATAAAATCCTAAATCAGCAAAATCACGCCGTGTGGTCCGCCCCGTTACACCCAAACTGAGCAAAAAATATATAATTTTTTTTACCAATGTCATCGGGCTATTTCGCAAACCAAACACAGAGCAATCCGAAAACCCACAGTCGTCAAACCATAAAAGGAAAACAGAACCTAAATCTCTGCGCCAACCTGCCAATTTCAACAGATCGTTAAAACGTTATCTTTATTTCAATCGGCACTAATTCGTGTGTCCAGAACGCCCACTCGTCCGATTCGAAGCCTCTTCTAAGCGCCTTCCACTGCATTTCCACTCCGCATCCTCTGCCTTCGGAAATGCAGGCATTCTTCGGATGACTTATGAGTTTCTTGTGTTTTACACAATAAATGCCGCTTCAGTTCTGCCCACCGTGCGGGATCGAAGAACCTTGCACTGCGACCTGCCAATGGCTGTTCTGATGACCGTCTGCCCGTCGTCATCAGCATTTGGATTTAGTGTACCGCCGAACGAGCGTTATCCCTTCGGTCCGGTTCGGGTTTTGTTGGCTTAGACCATCCGTAGATAATTAGGTAATTAATACGCAAGTGGTCTAATGCTTTGCTGTCTGGACGAGGCAAACCTTTTGGAGGGCGAACCCGCAAATGCGGAACAAAACCGGCAAGCGGCCAAAATTAGAGACCGGGATCTCGCTTCCAAGCAATTTTCGACATTTTTCAGGAATTTCGTGGCAATTTCTTGTGATTCGTTTTCAAAAGGATAAAATTTGTTTCGGTGCCACCACAAATCAAACAAACAGAACGAGACACAAATAGAACCGAGAGTGCATTTGGACCCATTCCTCAATAATGATTTGTAGCCGAGCGAATCCATTCCGGGACGACTAAGTGGTTTATCATTATAGATTTCTTTGCTTTTCAATACTGAACCAGTTTGCTTACAAATATTTCAACGGGAAATTGACAAATCATCGCCAATGAGAGATTTTTTTAACTCTTTTTTACGTCAAAATTAAATCAACGTACATTCAGAATTATCTGTAGTGCTCCAACTACTTTAGTAGCTTAACGAAATCTTATATGTTGTGAAATATATTTGAATTTCGTGTTTCGATCAAAATTTGGTCGACTTGAACTTGACGCATTTTCTTTCATCGTGCACTTAAAATTTTGCACACCCCTCACTTTGAAGATGTGTGCGTGCATCATGCCTCTATTTTGATTTGAGATTAGTACTACAGTTATCAAAATTTTGCACTCCAAACTACCCTCTCGCCAAGTTGGCGAAATTGTTGAATGTGGCTAAATCAACTGTTACCAACATATTAAAAGTGTTCGGTGAACATTTGTTGACAGCCAGGAAAGTTGGCTGGCCGGAGGCCACAGCGACGACAAAAGAGTTGCCCGCTGTTTCGAGCGGAACCCCAACCTATCCGTCCGAGATGTCGCAAATAAGCTGGGAGTGGCGCCTTCAACCGTGGATAGAGCTAAAATACGAGCTGGACTGTCGACTTACAAGAAAGTTGTGACTCCAAATCGCGACGATAAACAAAACACGACGGCCAAAGCACGATCGCGAAGTTGTAAACGACGATGCTGACGAAGTTTGACTGCGTGGTACAGAACGATGAAACTTACGTCAAGGCAGACTTTAAACAGATTCCTGGACAGGAATATTAGCAGGCAACCGGACGGGGAAAGGTGGCAGATATGTTCAAGCACATTAAACTGTCAAAGTTCGCGAAGAAATATCTGGTATGGCAGGCCATCTGTACCTATGACTTCAAGAGCAACGTTTACATTGCGACCGGATCCGTCAACCAGGAAATTTATCTGAGCGAGTGCCTACAAAAACGTCTACTGCCTTTCCTAAAGCGACACAATCGTTCCGTTCTATTTTGGCCGAACTTGGCATCTTGCCATGGAGTGGTATGCTGCCAACAACGTTCAAGTGGTGCCCAAGGACAAGAACCCTCCCAAAACGCCAGAGCTCCACCCAATCGGACAATATTGGGCCATCGTTGAACGGAACTTTAAGAAGACTCAAAAAGCTGTTGTGAGCGAGAAACAGTTCCAGGCAAACTGGCGTTCTGCGGTGAAGGAGACTGTTTTAAATCTTATGGCAAGTGTTAAACGAAAGACCCGGCAATTCGCATTCGGTAAAAAGGAAGCTTAGCTGAATATTTCTCCTGTGTTCTGTATTAACTGAACTTGAAAAAGAAAAAGAATTTGACTTATTAATAAAAACTTGATCGACTCGCACACATAACTGTTTGACCAAATTTTGATCGAAACACCCTTTATGTTGATATTGTTTTTTCTTAAGCAGTTCAGTATATTAAACAGGTTGTGGCATAACGCTCACAATGCCGAGGTCTTCGAAGCGCACCGAAAATACTAATGACTAGAATCGAAAAGGCCTCCACTCATGTGTGGCTCAGCCGAGTCAGTTTCCCCATCACTCGGCAATTTGGCGGCCGTAAATCAAGCTTCGAACCAAAAGTTTGGCTGTACCTGTCACGAATTTCCCGCGGTGTGACGGTCAAGCAGGTGCGAGTTTTAGCAACGCATCGCCTTGGCGCCGACGACATGAAGGTTTTAAGACTAGTAGCCAACGGAAAGGACGTCAGCTTTATTTCTTTCATCTCCTTCAAAATTGGACTAAGTGCAGATCTGCAGGAAAACGCTCTCTCATTATCAAAGTGACCGAAAGGCATCTATATCCGGGAATTTAAGGATAGCAGATCAGCCGCAAATTTTTGGAAACCTTCCCAAACTCCGGCTCTTGCTTCTTTTGGAAACTGCACGTCCCGAACTGTTCAGTCGGCGTCGGGAGATGGCGCCATGCAGGAGGAATAACTAAACCGCGTTGCGCAGTAAACAGTACCATGGAGACCTCTTCTTAGTTCGACACAGTCGCGGCTTTTGCTGTCGTCGTTCATCGTAGTCGTCGCGGTTCTGATGTCACTTCTGACGAAGAGGCTTCTCAAGCGGCGAATTCAAGCAAGAACACGCAATTTCTAGAGCGTACTCTTCCTGATAATTCTTCCGATTCCAACCTTCTTTCTTCTGCTAATGCTTCCACTAAACCACCGTTATCAACGCTACACACCTGTCATCTCACCCATGCTCGTCATCAACATACATCGATCGTAACTTCAAGCGGTCTGGGCGCACGTCGCAGTATGGAAGCCCTGGACCCTCCTATCTCAGTTGTGCCCGTCAAAGCCGTCCTGGCCCTGGATTTAGTGATGGGGACAGGGCTCTACAAGCTGCCATCTATGGGAAGTATCCTACATCTAATGACGTTACACGGCTGATGCTGCCTCATTTTTCAGATCGCTGCCTGTCGAATCCTCTACCCCCTCATTGGCAGCCCTTCTGTACTACCAAAACGTAGGTGGTATCAACAGTTCGCTCGCCTAGTACCAGTTGGCATGCAGTGACGCATGCTACAATGTTTGCGCCTTCAAGGAAACCTGGCTCAATATCAACACATTATCTAAGCAACTATTCGACAAACCGTATTATGTCTACCGGCTAGACCGATCGTCGCTCAATAGCAACAAGACATCTGGTGGTGGAGCTCAAGCCTGAAGCGTCCCGACAATTTACCGGTTGAACATCTTTGGGTGGAGATATCCACTAAAACTGAGACTCTGTTTATCTGTGTGGTCTATATCCCCCGATCGTATTTGCGACAGCAGCTTTATCGAAAAGCACGCTCTTTCTTTGGATTGGACCGTGTCACAAATAGATTTAAACCTCAGCACGATGTCATGGCATATCGATGCCATGACATCGCTTTCCAGACAATTCCTGTTCGTCATTCAGACCGGTTTTCTCTCCTTGCATGATGCTTACTCTACCGCCAGACTTCGTCAAGTTAATGGCATTACGAACGTCAACAACCGTTTGCTGGATGTTCCGTTCTTCAAGGTCCGACACCGCTTGTCAAAAGCTCCAGCAATTATGCTCCTCTGCTACTGACACCGGAGTTGAATCCTAAGTACAGCTTCCATGACAACATCTAAAAAGTTTATTATGACTTCACCAATGCTGATTTCGAGGAAATGAATACGCCGTTGATCAATTCGTGTCTAAAAAACTCAGCCGTAAGGCTCCCAAACCTGCTTGGTCTAATTCCGACCTCAAACATTTGAAACTAGTTAAAAGGGCTGCTCTGAGCAAACACAGCAAATATCACACCGATTCAACGAAGACAAACTATGCACGCGCCAACGACGATTACAAACACCTCAGTAACAACTTGTACAACTCTCATTAGTCTCAATTGCAGGATCGTTCCAAAGCAAAACCGAAGAGCTTTTGGCGGTTCGCGAATGAACAACGGAAGGAAACCGGCTTACCCTCCACTATGACTGACGACACTCATGAAGCTGACTCTGTCGCGGATATCGGCAATTTGTTCCGTACGCAGTTCAGCAGTGTCTTTTGGACGCCGAGGTCCCCGTAGCAGCTACTAGCAATGTTCCCCGCTTGTCTGTATTTGTTCTGCACCCACTATCCATACTGATATGGTGATTTCCGTCGGGAAGCAGATTAAAAACTCAACGGTCCTGATGGTACTCCTTCAATTATCCTGAAACGTTGCAACGCGTTGCCTTAACACACTCGCCGCGCCTCTGGCTACGGTCTTCAAATTGTCATTAACTTCCGGTGTATCTACCGAATGCTGGAAAGAGTCGTTTGTTTTCCCAATACACAAAAAGGGATGCAAACGATCCGTCGCCAACTATCGTGGGATTGGTTGCATCCAAGCTATTCAAACTAATTGTTCTCCAAAGGCTGGTCCATGACTATTCACAGACTATTTTTCCTGGCGAACACGGTTTTATTAACAAGCGCTCGACAACGACCAACCTTACCGTATTTAGATCGTTCGTCATCCTTGAAATAGAACCCGGTCATCAAGTAAACGCCATATACACAGATCTCTCTGTGGCCTTCGATAAAATGAACCATCAGATTGGAATTTCCAGATACGACAAAATGGGTATTCACAATCAATTGTTTGAACGGGGTCCGCACATACCTGACTGGTAGTGGGCGAACAAATTGCGCCGAAGGTGTGCTACGTCCATGATGAAAACCTGGATTTTCTGTAGTCAACCAGGGAAACTATCCGGAAAATCCGGATTCTTGTCTCGCCAACGAAGACCAGTCTCGAAGCCCCGATTGGTCGTTTGCTCCATAAGTTTTCTAGCTCGACTATCCTGCTCCGACTCCAGAACGTCGTAGGGTCCGGTTACACCAGTGTCTTCCAACGCAAAGTAGTCTCGTAGTTTTTCGATAGTGCAGAAGCATAGATGAGCTGATGATCCCGATCTGATAGTGCAAAAGCATAGAAGTTGACCACACTTCCCGTAATTTCAGTGGAATTCCTAGATGGAGATTGTCCAATCCGATCAGCAGTTTTGTCATAGTCATCCAACGGAAGACCCCGTAAATGTCGATACTGATGGCTCCTCGTACTTCAGTGTTTGCGGAGGCAGGACGAAACAGCTGACCGTGCAAACTTGGCACAGATTGTGACGAATACCAGCACGTTTCTCCGATATGTCCAGCTTAATTAGTTGAGACCCTCACACTTTTACCGAAATCTGTAAAATTTTACCGAATTCTCAACAGCTGAACGATCGGTAATCCTGTTTAACGGATTCCAGTAAATAATTTACAAATTCCGGTAATTCTTTTACAGATAACTGTAAAATTTCACCGAAATCCGTTTAATCGGATTACCGAACGAGAATTTGGTAAAATTTTAAAGATTTTGGTTGAAAAAATCTCAGTGTGCTGGTTCCGCACGGGTTGCCTTACCCGTCCACTGTTATGTTAGCGGTTCCGAATGCCCGGTACACCGAGCGATCGTTTTCTCTAGAAGGGTAATGGAAGAACCCTCGTCGATAGAGGCGAAGATGGCTTCGGAACGACTTCCCGGTACAACAGGATGAATGCGAAACATAGAGAGAAGACCTTTTCGTAGCGATTTACAGTCATATAAAGTAGTTTATTATGTTTTTGCCGGCAGTTCTGGATCCCACAACCTTGTGAGGACTTACAATGCCACTTACCATGGCTGTTTAGACTGGTACAACAAATCCCCGTTTTGTCAACAATTTTCCACCGTTCATCAACACTTCAAGATTTAAAACGGTGGCAGTCAACAACTCGATGTTCTTACGCTGCGCATGGCTTAGCTGCTCTCTTGTATGCTGGATGGGTTAGGACGGCGGGAAATGACGCTGAATGACTGCGCCTGTACCATGCCTTTCTCTTTGGACCTCTTTGGTTCGCCCTTGAAACTCCGACTGGAGCTCGGAAGATCGGGCCTCTGAAATTGCCCGGTATTTTTTGATTGGTCGAAATTGCAGGCAATTCGGAGGATTCATTTGCTTGGGAACAACATCTTGTTGGCAGCATACCACCCCAGAACCACCTTGGAGTAGTGTCAGCTGGCGAAATCGGGCAAAAGATGACTTTGCCCCGATGCTTGCGGATGAACGGCAATGCACGGTTTTTCAGGCATTCTTCAATGTAAACTCGGTATGTCATCTTCGAGGATGTAACAAATGATTCCGTTTTCAGGCCACAACTGCAAATCGCCTACCAAATCATAGGTTCCTGCCATCAAAGTCGTTCTGACCCGGTCGAGTTCGGTGGGCGGGTCTCCCAACCTCTTCGTTCAGGCAAGTATGCATTCGTTTTCGACAAATCTCCGCTCAATCATCCTCCGTGTTCTAGCGCCTGCAATCGACGTCCATTAAGCGAACAACGACTAAGTTTTGCAAACTAGACACCGGGACGCACAATTGCCGCAAGCTCTAAGGAAGCCCCTAGTCCACTCAACCCAGTCGAGCCCCACCTGCCAGCGACCAGCAGCCGTCCCGGTCCTGTGTTTGAGTTGGGAGACGGGGTCTTCCGGACCTCTTCTTCAGGCAAGTACACTGCTTCTTCGGAAAACTCGTTCCCTGAATCGATTGTTGTTTCCAGTCCATCCTCTACAAGACAGCCCCGATCTATCTCTACAAACCGGACTTTTAGACGATCGAGCCCGAACGTTCCAAACGATAAGAAAGGCCCTGCTGTGGAACGCCGTTGTCAAGGCCTCACAATTTACTACCAAAATATCGGGGGTATGAATTCTGACGTCAACGACTATCGACTGGCAGTATCGGATAACTGCTATGATTTGATTGCACTAACCGAAACTTGGCTCGATTCCCGAACGGCCTCCCCTCAAGCATTTGGGTGTGAGTATGAGGTCTTTCGCTGCGACCGAAATTCGAGTAACAGCCGAAAGTCTACTGGAGGCGGTGTTCTCGTGGCAGTTCGAAAAGAGCGGAACTGTGTGGAACAAGTCTGGGTCGCCGTAAATCTGAGTGATCGCACACTGTAAATACCTATGTGCGGTATATATTGCACCTGACCTAGTTCGAGACAACGCTCTAATCGAAACCCATTGCCGGTCCGTTTTCACGATAATGTAGAATGCAACTCCTGTTGACGAGATGATCGTCCTTGGCGACTTCAATCTAGCTGGTATATCGTGGAAAGTGTCTCACAGCGGCTTTCTCTATCCAGACCCAACACGCTCTGTATTTCACACAGGGTCAGTTAGTCTTTTTGATAACTATAGTGCAGCCACGCTATCTCAAATCAACCACGTTGTAAACGAGAACAACCGAAGCTTAGACCTCTGCTTTGTAAGCGCTCAGGACACCGCTCCATTCATCTCTACGGCTCCAACTGCTCTGGTAAAGCTGGCTCCTCACCACCCTCCTTTAATTGTTGCTGTGGAAGGTAACTATGTTCGAGATTTTGACGGCACTTTTGCTACTGTGTCATACGATTTTCGGAAAGCCGATCACCGTACTATCGTCGGCGTGCTGTCTAACATAGCCTGGGAGAGCATCCTTGATCCCGAAAACGTCGATTCCGCTGCGCAAACTTTTTTACACGTCTTGGCATATGTCATTGACAAGCACGTTCCGAAGAGAATGCACCAAAAAGAGTCGCACCTTTCTTGGCAAACTAGCGAATTTCGAAAACTGAAATCGACTAAGAGAGCGGCTTTGAGAAAATTCACTAAATATCGTACGCTTGCGCTGAAAAACCACTACGTCAGGTTCAATCATGAGTTCAAGCGAGTCAGCCGTCGATGCTACTCGTCATATTTACGAGGGATTCAGTCCAAACTCATCCCGTCGCATCCGAAGTCTTTTTGGAAGCATGTAAACGAGCAGCGCAGAGAGTCTGGCCTACCATCCTCAATGGTGCTAAACGGTGAAGTCGCTTCATCCCTCCAGGAGATATGCCGCCTGTTTTCCGAAAAGTTTTCCAGTGTTTTCTCCGGTGAGAGATTGAGATTGACTGATGAACACGTTACATCAGCAGCTAACAATGTGCCACTATACGGTCAGGCACTGGGGATAATCGATATCAACGTCGACATGATTACAACCGCCGCAAAACAACTCAAGTCATCCTTCAATCCTGGACCCGATGGTGTTCCGTCAGTATTCCTGAAGAGACACATTACCTGCTTACTGACACCGTTGCTGCACCTATTCAATATGTCCGTCGTAAAAGGAGTGTTCCCATCCTGCTGGAAATTTGCACATATGTTTCCGGTCCACAAGAAAGGAAGCAAAGGAGACATGAATAATTATCGTGGAATCACTTCGTTGAGCGCGATCTCGAAGCTATTTGAGTTAGTCGTCATGGAGCCTCTACTTTCTCATTGCAAGCAATATTTGAGTTGTGATCAACATGGTTTTACTTCCGGTCGTTCCAGCACTACTAATCTATTGTGTCTTACATCGTATATCACGGATAGGATGGCTGAACGAGCTCAAACTGACGTCATATATACCGACTTGTCAGCAGCATTCGACAAGCTGAACCACGCCATTGCGATTGCGAAACTAGAAAAACTTGGGGTTAGCGGCAACTTTCTTCGATGATTTCGCTCATATTTGACCGATCGACAGCTGATGGTCACTATTGCGAACTGCCAATCTGACATTTTTCCAGCCACGTCAGGGATACCTCAAGGAAGTCACCTGGGACCGTTGATCTTCCTACTTTATTTCAACGATGTGAATTTGGTCATCGAAGGCCCACGACTATCGTATGCAGACGATCTTAAAATCTACTTTCGGATTCGTACGACCGATGACTGCATCTTCCTCCAACGTCAATTCGAAGCTTTCGCCAGATAGTACAATTTAAACAGAATGGTAGTTAATCCTGCGAAGTGTTCGGTAATCACGTTCTGTCGGAAGAACCGATCATATTTCCCTACAGACTCGAAGGATCAACAACAGATCGTGTGAATCAAGTAAAGATTTGGGAATTATTCTGGACTCTCAACTTTCATACAAGCAACACATCTCGTATATTGTTGATAAGGCGTCGAGGACACTGGGCTTCATCTTCAGGATAGCAAAAAAATTCTCTGACATCTACTGCGTCAAATCACTGTATTGTTCGCTGGTGCGATCCACATTGGAGTATTGTTCTACAGTTTGGAACCCAAACTACAACAATGGTGCTGAGAGAGTGGAGTCCGTTCAACGACGTTTTCTGCGATTTGCTCTAAGGAACCTGCCGTGAAGGGACCAGTTTCATCTGCCGAGCTATGAAAATCGTTGCCTGCTGATCAATCTGGAGCTTCTCCGTACCAGAAGAGAAACCTCGAGGACGCTTTTTATTGCAGATATATTACAAGGCAGAATAGACTGCTCTGCAATCCTGGAGCAAATAAATGTCAACGTTCAACCTAGAGCTCTTCGAAACAATATGATGCTGAGACTACCTCTCCGCCGTACTAACTACAGCATGAACGGTGCCATCGGTGAATTAGAGCGAGTATTCAACCGGGCCTCTCATCTGTTTGACTTTCATCATTCACGCCAGATGCTGCGTCGGCGATTTACCACGTTTTTCAACGTTGCTTCCGGTGTCGAATAACTGTATGACCGTTTTTATGTACATGTATTTTTATTATTTGACCCTACGCTTTAAATTAATTTATGTTCAACATCATTGGGGCCATATTGAGCCTGCTGATGTCAATAACAAGTAAAAATAAAATAAAAATAAAATAGCATTCTTCGCGAACTTGTCGGCAAACGTGAACTTGATCCCCATGTCCAGTCGCGCTATAAAACTTTTGACCAGGAAGGTTTGTAGGTTTTGAGCACTACACAAACTGTTGTTTTCGACATCTTCAAGACTTTAGCCAACTTGGAACCGGACCATTCCGGATTATCCAGGTGTTTGTGTACAATATTTTATCTTCCTTCGAGTTCCATTTGACGTTATTTCTGAACGTGATCGACTACTTTGATCAAATTTGCACAAGTTGTTCTCTGTGGAAGTGTAAACAAACCACTGTCAAATATGTTCGATTCCCAACACTAGACGCGTGCTAGCGGCGCGTGAGGGGCTTACCAATCTACTTTTAGTCAGCTTTTAATAGTGCACGCTTGCAAGGTGGTGCAACATCAGAGTCACGATTAAGACCCATAAAAATGCTGAATTTAGGAAAACATATTGATCAAGTAACAAGTTCTCTAAAATTATAAAATCAAAAGTATTCAATTTCATTCCAGGTTGGAAATCTCTACCCCTGTGTTCGAAATAAATACAACTGTTGTTCGCACATTTCTATGGCGTGTTACAATGTTTTCTCACAGTCTTATGCACATTCAATTCATCCTACTCAATTATCAGTTGAGAGAGAAAAAAATAGAATTGAATCGTACTTTTGCGGCTGTTTTGCTTGTTCAGCTGTATTTTTTTTCCTATCATCAATTTTTTATCTGAACGTGATCTAGTCGTGAGAATAATTAACATAAACAACGTTTTCCATCGTCCAGTACTGGTGCCGGTGATAATCGCTACCTACTGCTACCTTTGACACCATCTAGGGCGCGAGGGAAGTACGCAAACATATATCAGCAAGCAAAAAAGGAACTCAGTCGATGAAAAGCTCGTGACGTGATACATTTAGTTATGAATATGTAAATATGCGAGAAGATTGCTACAAGTCCGAGGAAAGCAAGAAAAAAAAGTTTTCCAGTTCTGTGGAGCGGAGGTAAACATAGGAGTGCTACATTTACAGTCAGTGCTCAACCGGGTGAGGTGACGATGATTAATGCTGTTGACCTAGCCGAGTTAATGTAATCATAAAATCGATAAAAAGTGAATGACTTTTTTCGTCCTGCGCTGCGACTGCCATCGGCGATATAGTATGGTGCTGGTAATCGTTTAGTCGAAGGTTTTTGTTATTTTTTTTGGCCGTAAATTGGGCGTGAACAGCTTTTTTTTCCTTCGGGTGGACTAGAGTCATATTTTTTTATTATAATCGGGTGTTTTTGCTCTCGATATTCTTGATGACAGTTATTTTGAACTATACGAGAAAGTAAAGATGTCTAGACGAAGATATGACCTTTAAGTCTTTCATATGCCCAAAAGAATGGAACCATTCGGTCGGTTGTAATCCAATCTTTTCTCAAACACGTGTCACTTGCCTGGCAGTACAAAGTAACGTTCCTCTTTCAGAGAGTGAACCTACAGCATCAGCAGCTGTTCAAACGGTCTTCAGTTTCTTCATCTCACCATTGCGATGCTGCCGAGTCAAGCTGATGGCAGTTTGGCCTTCCATCTCGAAGTTTTCCGAAATTTGTTACACGCTTATATCATTTAGCAGTTAATTTGTCTGCAAGCTTGTCCATCTGTTTGTGTTTGATGCATGTATGGCACAACTGACAACTGACAGGCGGTTTTCGCTCAAAGACTTTTTACTGTTGCTGTTGCTCCTAGCTGCCGTGTGTACATAGGATATTTATGGGTCATTTCGGATCGAATTACAGCAAACGGTGTGCCAAGAGCGCCGGCCAGCAGCGTCACGTACTGCCAGTTGGTGTCATTGGATGGGTCATGGACATAACTGTACTGGTTGTTCTTCTAGGCCCGGGTTAATCTTCCGATTGATCTAAGATGGGCACAAAAAGGAAGGCAGGATTAGCTACATATATTGGTGGATGGTTTTCGATTTCCCGGCATCTTTTGGCAGATCGATCCAGATAAAGCAAATTAGGCTGATGACATTCAGCAGTAGGTTTGACACCTTCGGAAATTCGAGCTGTTTCGAGGAAAAAGCTTGATCTGTTGTGATCGGATAGTGTCAGGAAATGTGCTAATTGCACCATTTTAAACCTGCAGCTGTTGCAGTTTCTGCCGAATGCGGTGATTATTGTTTTGAGAAATAAAAAAACAATGGACATTGTCAATGTACTACGCCGGAAAAGAGCTTTGACACTTATTTGACAATTATTTTCCTTCCAGAGGAAATACACCGTGTCCAATATATTCTCATACACTTTTTCCTTGCATTAGTGTCTTGCAACTACTCAACATGATTCACGTATGTGTTGGTGTAGTTTTGCACTATGTTTATACAAACACTTTTAGGTTATATCCGATTGTTTTCATTCGGTGTTTATCTTTTACCAGCGATGAAGGAGTTTCGTGCTGTGGTGATAAAAAAAAGTTTTTGAAAGGTGAGCGCTCGGGCGTTTTTTTTCAGAAATTTGAAAAAACTCGGAGTAAAGCGGGATTTTGTGTACTGAACCATCCGAAGGTACCGTGACACCTGTTCGTTGGATGACCGGAAGAGATGCGGACTGCACGAGTTGTTAAAGTGGTCAGAGAACGGATTAGACGAAAATCACAGCGCTCTGTACGTAAAACGGCTGCAGATCTGGGGTGGCATTGCGCATCTCGAATCGAGTTACTCGAATCGAGAAATGTTAAACTCGAATCGAGTTATGGTTGGTATTACGAATTTTTTTCGAGTTCATAGTTTTAGCGTACTAGATTTCGAGCTTAATGGGTACTTGACCAAGTCGAAGACAAATGTCAAATTATACACTCCCGTTTCATTTTACTCAATTTTTTTGTATAATTGTACACCACCTCGTTTTTCTCACAGAAATGTTACTCAATTTTCTTAAAAAGTGGATCTACTCATAAAATTGAGAAGATTCACTTTTTACGAAAATTGAGTAACATTTCCGTGGGAGAAAAAGATATAGTATACAATTGTACTCAAAAATTGAGCAAAACGAAACGGGAGTGTAGATGCATACAAACAAATATAACTTGCGCGGTAGTGAAGTGTTTGCAGCATTGAATTTGAATTTAAAAGATAAGTTTTCACATTTTTTATTTTTGAAGACAGTGACGATAATGAAGAAAGCACTCTGTTTTCGCAGAGACGTGAGCTGAGGGATTGCAGCAATATATTTTCTTTGAGTGAAAATTAGTGAGTAAATTGTAGTGAATCGTAAAGTTTGATGAACGTTCGAGGAGTTCATTGAGTTTTTTTAAATTTCACATGAAGTGCGTTGAAGTTCCTTAAATTTCCATGAAATTGGTTGAACTTTGGTTTTGTTGAAAGTTCATTGAATTTCAATGAAAATCGTTGAACTTGCCTCAAGTTCGTAGAACATCCATGCAGTTCGTAACATCCCTGAAGTTCATTGAATTTCCATAAAGATTGTTGAACCTGCCTAAAGTTCATTGAATTTCTTTGAAATTCTTCGAACTTCCCTGATCTTCATAGCACATCACTGAGCTTCGTAGAACATCCCTGAAGTTTGTAGAACTTCCTTCAAATTCGTTGACTTTCCTTGAAGTTCGTTGAAGTTTCTTAAATTTCCATGAAATTGGCGAACTTCCTTGAAGTTCATTGAATTTCTATGAAATTCTCGAATTTTCCTGAAGTAAGACTTGTCGTAGTTTATCCCTGAAGTCGTAGTTTATCCCTGAAGTTGGTAAACTTTGATCTGAAGCTCATTGAATTTCCACGAAGTATGTTGAACTTGGCTGAAGTTCGTAGAGTTTCCATGTAGATCATTGAATTTCTATAAAGTTCGTAGAACATCCCTGAAGTTTGTTGAACTCCCATGAGTTTTGTAAAAATTCCCGATTGATAAAATTGTTTTGTCGGGTAGGTTTGGTTAGGTAAAAGCATAATGGGGTCTTCCGAAGCCCCGTCGGTTAAGGCGCAAGCTATAAAGCAAAACCATACTGGAAGCAGCTGGGTTCGATTCCCGGTCTGGTTTAGGAATTGTTCGGGTTGGAAAATTTCTCAACTCCCTTTGGTATAGATTATGACTGTACTTGCCAAAACAATTTTACTAATGCAAAAATAATGCAGGCATAGAAAGCTCCCAATTAATATCTGTCGAAGGGCATCAAGAACACCAAGTTGAGAGCCAGCGTAAAGTCCTAGGAGGGGTGTGAAAAAATTCAGAAAGAAGAAGAAGAAGGATATTTTTTTAATTGGTAGGTTTGATTTTTTTTTCAACTTTTTCAACAGTTGGTAGAAAGTTCATAAAATATCTTAAAAAAAACAGATTCATCGTTGGCTTGACTACTTCTTTGGCTTGACTACTTTCTTCAATTTTTTTCAACTTTAATTCAAGAAGCTGTTTTTTGATTTTTAGACTTTCTTGTTTCACTTGCAATAGTATTTGCTCTTGTATTTCACGATGATATTGAAGCTATGATTGCACTTATTTTTGCGACGTACAACTTCTATTTAACGAGATATTTGAAGTCGATTCGCGCTAAAAAATGCTCGAAGTTAATGTTACGCAATGCCAACTTTTACTCGAAGATCTAGTACTACTCAAAGCGTTTCACCAACAATCAATATGTAAATAGCGATTTGAAATTGGTTCACTGTTGTAGAACCCCTTGGTCCGAATTACACCTTGAAGCCAGCACCTTGTTATACATATTTGCGCCTTTGTTTTGATTTGCTGTGTTATTTTGACAGAGTATTTGAGAGTGTGTTCATGTGAGTTCATTATAAGGGGTGCATTATTGAGCTTGGGACGGAGCTTGGGACGATGTTCTAGTACTGACTGAGCCAAGAAAAAAATCGTTTTTGTATGGGACCTACTGGTCTTAGAGTTAGTCTATGGTTTCACTCATTTCAAACTCGAATCGAAATCGATAGTGGCAAATGTGGTCGAAACGAAAAAATAGCACTCGTATCGAAATGCGCAATGTCACCCCTGAATGTTTCGAGATCGTCAATGCACAATATACTGCAAAATGACCTCGGAATCCAAGCTTTCAAGAAACGTGAGGTTCACGGAGTTTCGGAACCTTCCAAGCAGAAACGACTCAAAAGAGCAAGTCTGCTTTTGTCGCGGCACGGTGGGGAAGAATTTATCTTTTCCGACGAAAAGTTATTCGTCTTGCAACAATCACACAGTGTCCAGAATGACAGATTGTGGGCTCTCTTTTTGAGAACTGTTCCAGAGAGTGATAGGAATATTCCGCGGTTCTAAAGTGCTGCGTCAGTGATGGTTTGGGGAGGAATTTGCAAGTGATGCAAATTACCACTGGTTTTCATCGAAAAAAGCGTTAAAGTGAATGCCGTATATTATAAAACGGAAGTTTTGGAGAAAGTTGTCAAGCCATATGTACAAGAGGTTTTTGGAGATGATCACTATGTGTTTCAAGAGGGCGGAGCGCCATCGCATACTGCAAATCTCGTTCAGGGCTGGTGCCGAGAAAATTTGACTGACTTTTTGGACAAGAATGAATGGCCTCCCAGTTCACCAGATCTGAATTCCTTGGATTATTTCGTATGGTCATACATGCTGGCGAAGGTAAATGACCACAGGGCGTCTAATATGAACCAATTCGAACCCGTAATCAAACGAATTTGGGACGAAATGCCGATGGAAGTCGTTATCAATTTAAAATAAATAGAGTTTTATTTTGCATGAGAATATATTGGACACGGTATAATCTTTGGCTAAATGTTTTCGAAAACAGTGCCTTTAAATAATATGAAACTACTGTATAAAATCATTTAATGTAAGCAAATGTTCAAAATTATTTTTTGGATTGCTTTTCATTTAAATCGATGATCAAAAAGCGAATGATTGTTCGCGAAAATGTTCGCAAATGTTAGGGTTGAAAAAAGCACATGAAACCGCTTATAAAGTTAAAAAAAAGCGCCACCAATCGCTTACATTACCAGCAGGAACCAATCAAGGCACACTTCCACAAATCATTTAGCCCATAATTAGCTTCCTTTTAACCATACATTTCAACGTGACATATGCTTATTCCAGCACTGACACGACGCCGTCGCCATGTGTCACCGTTTATGACAGGGATCAATAACTTTTCAATCGTACATGACCTTTTCGTGGGTGGATCCCTCGGCAGGCAGACCGTCAATTGGATTAATTGTTATACACGACAAACCCCTTTTCGACAGACGAAACCTCGACCTGAAATGACACACCATCCAGCAACCAGCTAACCCGCACAGCATGGCAGAAGCGCCCTAGACAACACAAATGGGTAGACACGAGTGAGCGACCGTGCCGGAGTAATTAAAGGTGATTATTTATGTAGACAAATTCATAGAACATGGAATCGTTTACATTATGGATGTACGAATGTAGGTACATTACCAGTTGGTGAGTTGGTCCTATTTATGAAGTCGTCGTTTGATGATTTTTCGTTTGAAAGTTGAAGAGTGTGTATTTTGGCTAAAAAGGGTACCGCTAATGGGCTGTCGAATAGGAAACTGAGGCGATAATTCTAAATGAGATTAAAATGCAATGAGCTTGTGACATTTATGTACTGTTGAAAGTTGGATTTTATCAACATTTGTATTTAAGTATTGAAACAAACGCTCAATTCTTCTTCTTTATTAACTAGTTTAAATGAAAATTGTTTCTTTAATCTCCGACATTACTGATTGTAATTTCTTTCATGCCACGTGAAAGATACTCTGTTCCAAAAAATGATTACGCAAAAAAATGCCAAGAACAAACTTGTAAGTCGAGAGAACTTCTTAACTGCACCACCAAATGTAGTGTACTGTAGTAGCCAAATATCTTAAAAATAGCTATGGAATCAGTCAACTGATTCCAAATATTTGACCGGATCATGTCCTATAATCATCACACTATATTGTACGAAGATGGGTCAATAAGCTCGTGACTTTTTGATTTACTTGCCTCTTAACTGAAAGGGCAACACTGTCAATAGCCAACCATCAGTTTACTCCTGTCATTATTTTAGCTGAATACGAATCTTTTCCAAACATATATAAATCAATTTTTTATAATCAATAAGTGTATTAGTATGGACCTCCCTCTTGTGGGTCACATTTTCCACCTTGTCAACGGTGAGGCGGCCTATCTAATGCTATAAACACGCATGTGAGACCACGAATTTGACCAGTAGTGAAAGTATCACATCTTCTAGTCATTTTTTCACTGCCACGTCGTAGAACGTTTATATAAAGGCACTTACATCGGGTGTGATAATGGCGGGTTATGCCGCATTTCACTCTTAGACCTCTTACCTTCAATCTTAGGGAAACGGCTAAAAGTACACTTTTCATTTTCGTGGCAACTTATGTTGTTGTTTATCTATTTGTTTTATGGATGGAATAACCAAAATACCTAGTTTGCTAATGGTATAATAAATCAATGTAATTGCAATATCTTCGAAGAGGGTGGATGTTTTGATCGGGGTAATTATCTGACTGTTCGAAGTGATGCACGTATTCATTCAAAGTGTTGCTTACGACAGTCGATGACAGGAAATTCTACCATTTGAAGCAGTAGAATAAACCTTTCCATGTGGTTTATATCAGTACCAGTGTTTTATGAGTCATATACAACATCCTAGGGTTATTGTTTTCTAGTTACCTCTTTGTTTGCCAAGTTTAAAGAGTTCAAACACGGCAAATCAAAGCGCTCTGATTTGAAATTTGTAGGTGATTGTTATGTTTGCCAAGTTTAAAGAGTTCAAACACGGCAAATCAAGCCGCTCTGATTTGAAATTGGTAGGTGATTGTTATGCGAGGCGATGAGATTTTATCCTTCATATCACATTATAAATAAATAGAAAGGAAAAATAAATAAAAAATAAACCCACTAGATAGAAGGTAGATCTGATCTTTACGAAGTTTCAAATTAGTTCTTATTCGAAATATTTTAAATTTGGGATAACAACTAGATACCAAGCTATAGAATAGGTTGTTATGTAGGATTCAGACAAGCATTTTTTTTCCTTTCTTTACGGTTAGTTAAGAATGGCTCAAACTTTTTAGTCAGAGAAACAAAAAGTCGTTATGAGAATGTCACCAATAATCTCGCTAAAATCTTGTCCCTCTCATTTTTATGTTACTCACTCTCTACATGCGGTTTTGCAACCATCATGGCCACGAGCGGTTGTGAAATTCAAGTACCTGATGGAATTCAAGCCCCGAACGCGGCTTAGGTAACACCATGAGGCAACGAGTGTTCATTACGGGTTTCAAGAGTTGAATGCTGCCCAAGTCAATCTACAAATCAAGAAGTTCCATGGAAGCCGTATGCCGTATGTAATGGGAAGGAAGATGGTATGTATGTTTAAAAGGAGCTGTACAGGCTACAACTAAGGTAAATTCCATCTTCCAATGGCTGTAAAATGAACGTAATTGACATCCTGACTGACTGACCGTTATAACACACTTTAAAATGGAAGCTCGTTACATACAAACTTTTAGAAGTATTATTAAAAGATACCGCAGTGCTGTAAGCAGTCAACATAGGCACACCATTGCAATTGAGGGTTGTCTAGAAATATCATGCGTTGTATGAATAATACATTTCATGTATACTCTTGTTGCAATACTTCTTGGGGTGGACTTCAGTACTACTAGTTGTCGACATAGACTACATGAATGTCGTCCCTAAGAATTATTGTTTGGTAGTTTACATATCTTTTTAAAATCTAGTTACCACTTCATACGGCCTGGCGATGACTTCAGCACTGAGGGCTTAATTCTAAATATTAGTTGGAGCTTCCATTTTATGACTTTACGACTGCGAAAAATACTACGGTCCAATACTAAATACTTCAACTAGTGCTCAAGCGACCTACATAGGCTAGTGCTTCTTAGTTATTGGTCGTAGAGGTGACGTTGGGCAAGGGTTTAGTCTTGACAACCAAGCTCCACGAAACAAACAAAAAAAATTAGTAAAGACCCAAAAACTTTATTTTCCGTGGTAATGGGGACTGACTCAACATACAAATATTTAAAATATATCACATGCATCATGCGTAAAACTCTTATTACACATTTCCGAATTATTTAAGATTATATCTTTGAAATTCTTCTATTCAATATACCCTCATCAAACAATTGAAACCTAGAATTAGACTAAGGTTTGTTTGCGACAAAATCTGGACTTTAGGGGTGTATATTTCTGGCAATATTTCATCACAAGTCTGCTCATTGTGTAAAATCAATTGTTGGTGATACTACAAGCTTTTAGATCGAAGATGGCGTCGAAAGAAGAGCAAGTGCGAAAAGCAATTGTGTGCGGTCGCAATGAAAATCCGGATCTGTCAGTTGGTTTCTTGCAAGCACTGTCCATAACATTCTTAAATCTTT
This sequence comes from Aedes japonicus, assembly GCA_034211315.2. NCBI lineage: Eukaryota > Metazoa > Arthropoda > Insecta > Diptera > Culicidae > Aedes > Aedes japonicus. The sequence goes on along the minus strand of JASCZW010000070.1, from coordinate 1,116,681 downwards.
CGATACACGTTTAACAATAGCCAGGAAGGCTGGGAGCGGAACAAACACGGATCGTCAGGAACCACCAAAAAGACGCGAAGGTGAAGCAAATATTGCAGAAGAGACCAGATCTTTCGGTACGTACTGTGGCTAGAAAAATAAAAATGTCCCCAACTTTCGTGAATACTTCCAAGCACCGGCAAGGTATGAACTCGTTCAAGGTGAAAACTGTACCGAACCGTAATGATAAACAGAATGTGACGAAATTTGTCAGAAGCAGATAATTTCTCATCTCCATGCGAAGCTTTAGGAGTGGACGGTAATTTATTGCTAGAACGAATAGAAATGAAGAGAAAGTGTATTAATAATTCCGTATAGGGCAGGCTTTGAAATTGAAAGATACAATTTTGAAACCGAGCAGAGGGCACTGAACGGTAGTATCCGATCAGGCATATAACCCTTTACGAAGCTACCAAATGCTGGGTAGGCAAGGGTGAGGATACCCCCTTGACTCTTATACTACCTATTGCTTGGATCTGGTTCTAGCTCCCAATACTGCCTACAATGGGTGAGAAATTATCTCCCGCTGTTGGGTTTATTTTTAGCATGTACCGACTATTTCACACAATGTGACAGCTAAAACCCGGGCTCACAAGTTGTACCGCGAATATTTGATGAAGTTTTCCTGCGTGATAATGGACGATGAAACTTATGTGCTAGAAGACTTTGAGCAGCTTCCCGAAATGTCTTCTTATACTGTCATGCAACGGAACAGCGGAGAGGAGCATTTCAGGATGAAGAAAAAGCCAAGTTTGTTTGTTGTTTTGAAATTGTATTAAGCGAATGGAGTCCATGTTGTACCGAAAGAGGCGAATCAACCTAACTGCCCGGAGTTATGACCTATCGAGCGTTATTGGGCTCTCGCGAAAAGAGAATTCTCTCAATGTAAACAACAAACTACAACTATTAAAAAATATCAAAAATCTTGGACGAAAGCAGCTCAATCGGTTGCAGAGAAGTCTGCACAGACCCTAAAGGCTGGGGTAAACTCAAACGTTCGTAGTTCCTTCATGCAGCCTAATTAAGTAACTTTAATTTGTTTTAAGATGACTAAAAATGCACAATTAAATTAATAAAAAATACATCCTGGATTGAACTAACACCGACTTTGTTTTATTCCAAATTTAATCTGTCCAGATTTTGTCGCAAACAAGCCTTAGTTAGTCAAATATGGAGCGGTTCCATACCAAATCACTAGATTACAAAACTTTAGTATTTTAGTATTAAAGTAATAACAGCATAAGTGTTTTGGCATGAGGAACAGTCGTTTCGATACGAGAGATACTTTTAGGAAGGGTTTATGTAATTTTGATACAACAGTTTTACAAAAGCATAAACTTGAAAATCGTTCGTTTTAGAGAAATAGCGTCTGAAAAAATGGGCAGGAAATCAAAATGTCCATGAAAAAATATATACACTGAAAACATCATTTCTTAAAACATAAAATTCAAATTCCCGGAATCCACTATTTTGAACCTTTTTTTTCAATTTCGATTGTAAAATTTTGACAAAGTCACCATCGTTTTGGAGGTACTACATGGACATAAAGTTGTTAAAAAGTTTTCCTAATAGCAACTTGTGGAAGATTTTCTTTAAGTTAATTTATGTTTATCAGAAATGCTTTTCAAAATATGATTTTATATCAAATTTCTAAGCGAATTGTTTGTGTTAATGACCTCGCTAAAGGTAACCGTTTTCGTGATATTTTAAATTTAATTTTAGGAGTGGCTGAACACTTAACAAATACGCCCTTTTCATAAGTTATTCGAGATGGCCCATCAACCAAACAATGTTGATTTCAACAAACATAGATATTCCAGCAATTTTTTCTTTGAATGCCTCTCCAAGAATACTCATTGGGATTGACAATTGTCGGCCAGGTCACGCGTTACATAGTCGTAAAGGATGAGAAGATGAACTCGTAGATGCTCGCACACGTCTTGGTTGATTAATTTACGGGTGGTGTTCTAAAGCAACCAAGCCTTTGAACAAGAACTATTCGGCATATCACAGCTCTGCCCTTGTAGTGAGCAATGCGATACAGAGCTGCATAAGGCAGTGAATAATTGTTTTTCACTGGAGAACATAGGTGTGGTGAATCCAGAAAAGCCGTCCACTGATATGCTGACGTTTAAGGTTTCCTCAGAACTTCTATCAGACCGAGTTATTTCGACAAAGAGGCTGGTGCTGATGATAATCTATGATCCGTTGAGACTTATCGCCAATTTCTGAAGATCCTCCTTCAATAAATCTGGCGTTCTGGTGTAGCATGGGATGAACCGATAGCAGAAGCCATGACCGCCATTTATTCCAAAGAATGGAATAAATGGCGGTCATGGCTGAGAGTCCAGCCCAGTATTAAAACCGTCCGGATCCCCAGATGCAACCGGAGAAATGCCGCAGCAGCGCAGACTAACATTGCACTTCACGTTTTTGTCGATGCGTCCGAAAATGGCTATGCTGCTGTTGCTAATCTGCGGAAGGAGAGTTATCGAACGTGAGCTATTCGGCTCGATGGCTCGAGTCCATTGAAGTTCGTCTCGATTCTTCGTCTAAAGGGCGAACACAAAATTATTGCCACACCGAAAATGTCATGCCAATTTTCTTATAATGTTTAGAATCAAACCAAAATTTTAGGGTTGTTTTGTACATATATTTACTTCAAAAATCAAAAGAAAAGTTAATCGATGGAGCCTTAAGTGTAAAATTGAACGCATTTTCGCTTGATGCCCTCCATCAAAGTCTTTACAGTGTCATCCGGTACCAGTTTCTCAGTTTTTTTATTCCATTTTCTTAACATGTTCTTCTCGTCTTTGACTGTCTTCTTGCTCTTCCGAAGTTCCCGCTTCATCATTGCCCAGTACTGCTCCACCGGGCGCAGCTCCGGACAGTTTGGCGGATTCATGTCCTTTGGAACAAAATGGACAGAATTGCCCTCATACCACTCCAGGACACTTTTAGAATAGTGGCATGATGCCAAATCTGGCCAAAATAGCGGAGTTTCGTTGTGCTGCTGCAAGAACGGCAAAAGGCGCTTCTCGAGGCACTCAGATTTGTAGATCTCGCCATTTACTGTGCCCTTTGTCACGTAAGGCTCACTCCCCAGTCCGCAAGAGCAGATGGCCTGCCAAATGAGATATTTGGAGGCGAACTTCGACATTTTCTTCTTCTTAAATTTGTCGTCCACATAGAACTTACTCTTGCCGGTGAAAAACTCCAACCCCGGAATTTGCTTAAAATCGGCTTTTATATACGTTTCGTCGTCCATCACACAGCAGTCATATTTTGTCAGCATCTTCTCGTAGAGCTTCCGTGCCCGAGTTTTAGCCGTCGATTGTTGCCGCTCATCGCGGTTTGGGAAGTTCTGTACCTTGTATGTATGTAGTCCAGCTCTCTTCTTTGCATTCTGGACGTAGCTCTGCGACATGCCGATCTTCTTAGCCAAATCACGGCTTGAGACGTTGGGATTTGCTTTAATCATCCGCTTCACCTTTCCCTCCGTCTTTTTGTTCTCCGGTCCCGGTTTTCTTCGAGCTACTTTGCCGTGGTCCAACGTCAACCGCTCCTGAAACCGCTTCAACACTCTGGAGACAGTTGAATGGTGAATGTTCAACATTTTTCCCAACTGCCGGTGCGACAGGTTAGGAAATTCCAGGTGTTTGGAAAGAATTTGTTCTCTCGACTCGCGTTGGTTCACCTCCATTTTCGTTGAATCAAAAAACACGACTTCGAGTTTGACAGCATGTAAACAATACACATCAATGAGAAAGTGTGCAAAATTTGGTTGATTTTTACCCAATGGTAAAAAAGTTATGCCCTGTTGAATATGTCGCAATAATTTCGTGTTCGCCCTTTAGAACTACAAGCTGCAATGCTAGGAGTACGCATCACCTATAGCTTAGTTGAGTCACATAAGTTGAAGCCGTCGTAGAGGTTCTTCTGGCCTGATTCACAAAACGTGATTTGCTGGCTGAATTCAGACGACTGAAGATACAGTCAATTCGTGGTATGCAGAATCGGAGAGATATTGGAGCTTAGAAAGGAGCGAAAATAGCGTCAGAAAGGAGCAGGATATCAACGAAAATCGTTGTCGTTGCCGATAATGCTACCAAATGGCAGAAGTTTCCGAACTTGTCTTCCTGTCAATCCTGTCATAGACGTGAACAAATTTTCACGATGAAAATGTCTAGTGTGATACGTGGCCTTCGTCAGGCGGTTTCCGACGAACATCCGTAGGAAGTTTTCAAAGGAGACATTGGTCATTGCCCCTCTCACCCAGGAAGAACTAGTAGGAGCAGAGAACTATCTCTACAAGACCGTCTAGGCTGAAATTTTCTCCGAAGAGATCCAGATACTCCAGGAAACTGATCCAGAGCCATTGAGGAACAGGTCAATCCAGCTTTCGATTGTAACGGAGTATTACACATGCAAGGCCGCATTGACGCATGTGCCTTCATGGTAAACGCCACAAAGCACTAGATCCTGCTCCCCAAACGCCATCACCGATTACCGATTTGATCGTATTGGATATTCACCAACAGTATTGCCAAACCGTTCTGAACGAAATATTATATTCTGTTCCTCCGTACCATCTGTCTTCGTGTAAGAAACCACTCCCAGCTCTGCAGGATCCGAATTGCAAGGCCTCAGCTACCGAAAGCCTTAGCCACCGATGATGGGTGATCTGCCACAGATGCGTCTGAAAGCCTCCACTAGACCATTTTCCTTTATTGGAATCGACTACATTTAGCATATGCTGGTCATGGTAGATCGCAGGACGGAGAAACGCTGATGTGCACTCATAACGTGTATGACCGCCAGAGCAATACACATTGAGATTTCTCACTCACTATCTACAGGATCCTGCTTCCTAGCCATTCGCACTTTCATCGCACGGAGAGGAATGCCACTGGAGACAATCAGCGACTGCAGCACTATCTTCATAGGTGCCAGCCGTGAACAGCCGATGCCCTACAAGAAGTATACCAGAACAAGCTAATCGAGAGCTTCAAAATCTCTCGAACCAAATGGCCGTTCAATCCGCACACGGCACCTCACTTCGGAGGATTCTGGGAGAGACTTATCCAGTCATTCAAAAAGACCCTACACCAAGTCAAGCCCAACAGAACGCCCACTGACGAATTGCTCCGAAATATGCTCATCGAAGTTGAAGCATTCATCAACGCTAGACCACTGACCGAAATTCTGCTTGAACACGAAGAAGCATCACCGCTCACCCGAACCACATCCTCATGGGATCATCGAACGGTTCCAAACCCTCGATCGCGTTCAACGATAGTGCTATCGTAGTGACACGTTCCTGGAAGATGTCGCAAGTGTATGCAAATGAGTTCTGGCGGCGATGAGTCCTGACGCTCCTGACGCTGACCAACAGGACAAAGTGGTTTCAGCATGTCAAACCCTTGACAGAGGGAGACATCGCAGTCGTGGTCGACTGCAATCAACCTAGGAACTCGTGGAACGAATTATTAGAGTCGAAGGGCTGGAGTCACCAAGAAGGGACGAGACGGACAGACTCGTCGAGCGTCAGTGCAGACTGCTAGCGGGATTATCGAGAGACCAACTTTAAAGATGGCAATCCTAGATGTTGGGCGGGTTCGCCGACTTGGGTACCACATCAATATTCAGCCGCTCAATCTCCTCTAACGATCTCTTCGAGTAGTGGGCCGACGCCAGATCCGGCCGCGTCTTCGCCCTTATGGTATTTCTTTATGAACGATGCAACTTCCGGCAGGCATTTCGTACCATAAATTTCCCCGTTCCCGGTCAGTCCAGAGCGAAAGAAGAGCGGCCCTGCTCGCTGATTGTCGCCACAGCAGCACCTTCTTTGGGAACTTGGTGTGTGCAATGATCTTCACCTCGGAGCTCACTTCCTCCGTGGGGAAGTGAAATACGAAGTGCCCTGCAAGTCGTTGCCATCCAAGATGAGATAGGTCTCATCGTCTATCACCACCGCCACGTCGCGATTCACCGGGAAAATCGAATTGACCATCTTATTCAGCCGCTGCCGCTGCGTCATTGGCTGCATGTTCGCTAGGTACTTTTTGACTGTTTGACGGGTTTAACCGACCTCCCGGCCAAGCACACGTAGCGATGTAGCCACTTTCCCCTCGGTCTTCCTCTTCAGCATCCTTTAGAGCTTCTTGTCGCTCAGAGTCGTCGGCCGTTCGGAACCGGGCTTTCTTTCGACGCTCTGATTATTGTCTTAGATGATGCCACGATGTAGTAGATGACGGAACGGGCGTATCCGACGTCCACAAAGTGCAGCACGATGTCCTTTTTCGACGCGGCGAGGTTCCGTTCTTTGAACGCGCACACTTCTGAACGAATTGCATCACTGTTTTTGCCATCACGGTTAGAGTTCGACTGAAAGAGCTGTCAAATTTTGTCTGCTGACTCGTGGGTTACTATGATTGATGCTGCATTGGTTTTCGTTTCGTCTGTGCGGGTGAAGGTAAACCCATGAAAAATCGGCTATTTTTGTCCATTTTTTCTAATGCAAACGTTAGTGATAGTTTGAAAACGTGTTTCAGTTTGTTTTTTAATTTATACGCAATGATCAAGTGATGGGTTAATTTAAGTTTTCCTTGTTTTCAAATTACAATCGTTCTACAATACAATCTCAAAAGTGTTTAAACAAAGGGAGAAAAAAGGGAATATTATCCTTAGTTAATTTTGAAAAAGTTTCACGTCGCTTTGAGAAATCTTCCTAGATACGCCAGAGTCAAAAATACACAGCTCAATACTATGGCCATACATTTAGCTTTCTCCACCATAAAGTAATTATTTTCCATGGGAGCCCCGTTTATTCAACATACAGGAATTTCCGAACTATAAAATTTACTGCTCAACCCCTACCGATAATTTTATGACATTTCTCAAAAATTTCAAAGCTGCCATGTGGTGGCCAACTTTCTCACGGTTGCAGTTTTGCTTTCCAGAATCAGGTAGAAACTACCTTTAAGTGATCAACTATTTTCAGAGGGGAAACTAGTCGAGAGAACCCGCAAATGTTTGGTATGCTGGTGACGATTCTTCGATCTGTTTGCTGATTAGATTATCATCGATGGTAACTCGATTCCGTCTGTAAACATTGAATGCAATTTTCAAAATCATCAATTGGATGTGCTCGGTTGCATCCTAAAATTCGGTAGTTGGCCAAAATGAAAAACACACGGCAAGAAGCATAACCAATCGACCAGTGACAATGCATTTCTTTCGTCGAATGTGTGGACCGGAGCCGATTAGTTTTTGTCGCCCGTTCAATTACGGGGTAAAATTGTGCGGAAAATTTCAAACAAAACAAAAGCTGCAGACTTTGGCCCGAACTAAATAGGACCAATGTTGGTAAATAGATGGCAAATAAATAAAAATAGATTGAGACACAAAGCGGACCCTACGGTGCGGGGTCCAGTCACCACTGCAAGTGGAGGTCGAAACGATCCCTAGCAAAGGAAATAAGAGGATAATGTGAGCACTGCCAGTCCTTTCTCTGTAGGTATGCCGCCGACCACAGCGAGGACACTTTGAAAAATTAAGAATGAATAGAGGCCAAAATAAATTAACGGCAATTTCGTACAACAATGGAACTCCTGGAAAGTAAACCCGATTTACTCTGAAATGAGACAGACGAAGGGTGGTTAGGAAGTGATCCAGGAGAATAGGTGACAATGTGGAATAATGATTTGCGCCGCACATGGCAGATGGCTTCTTTGCATTTATTATTTTTATTGCCGTCAATCAAGTAAATAAGTAACCTACCAATCGCTGAAAGTCTGGCAATGATCAATAGGTAATCAAAGTGTACTGCTACTGTAAAATAACATTGTGGTACTTTAAAATCATTCTGTTACAGCGAGATCAACGAACTAAAAACTTCACATTTGCATATTTTTCTAACGGAGCAAATGTCTCATAAAGTTCAAAAACATCATTTCCAACTAAGTACCATCTCCAAAAGGAAAAGCTCACTTAATGCAATAATAAACGGTCATACAGATCAGCTGAACCGTGTTGGAAATCCTATTCCCAGCTGAAAACTATTTACGCATGAATAAATCCAGTCAAAAAGCAATGCCACAACAGTAGTGTGCGTGTTGGCTAACCCAGGTGGAAAACCCCGGTAAACATCGAAGGAACGGACCATAGGCTTCGGCCGGCACCGCGTTCATGTAGGTACGGTGGGAGAATTGAGTGCAAAAGACAAAATAATGGAAACAGTATACAAAGCCATGACAAAATAAGCGGTAAATAGCAATAATCCCTCAATTGGCCTACCGAAAACCTTCGAGTCAATATAAGTGTATTTATACATTCCAGTGCACGGACTGGTCGGGCTTCGGCGAGTTCAATTTGTTTGCCTCTCCATACAATAGTCTAATGGTTGCATGGATTTGGTCCTCTATAGGAAGAGAACGTTCAGTCAAGTTTGGCTAATCGCTTTATTTTGGCAGTAAATCCGCTTGCTGACTGTTCCCGTGAAATGCCTTGCTTGAGTGTGATTGAATAGATTTCCGTGATTTGTTTGGTCCGAGCAAAATGTTCAACTCAGCTAAACGTGTTTTGCTCTGTCCAGTAGAATTGAAAAAAAAAATCTATAAAAATTAATCAAATCACTTAGGATGACCCTTAGTGACTTTTTATTCAGTGCAAAAAGTTCTATTTACCCTGATCTACATGCGGTATAAAGAATGTTTGAAAATTTGTCCTATGATAAATTCACAACATGTATGTTATAATGTTTCTAGTTTTAGAAATTATGTAATGTCATTTTAAAATTAAAGATTGTTACCGTTTTATTTGTTGAGTTCTGCAGCCAGTTGTGGGAAATTGCTAACATGTTACCAACATCTGTGTAACTTACATGCAATTTTTTTTTCTAAACTCATTAATGTAAGTAAAGGGTGTACGGAATCAAATTGCGACACACACACACATATTAGGCAAAATTCGCCCGTTCAACCAATCATCTTGAAACTTTCAGAGAGCAAAATAAAACTTGCTATAAACATATTCCTATGTTTGTTTTATTCAATTTCAAATCCATATCCAAATGCACGAACCTTCTTCTTTACACTACTCATAAGGTCCTGTACAACATTTGGACCAACTTTTTTTTGCGTGGCAATCCATTTTTTCTTCATATCTTCCTCCGATTTCACTTCCTTAGGATGCTTCCGAAGTGCCTGCTTCATGATGGCCAAGTACTTTTTAATTGGCCGTAGTTCCGGTGCGTTCGGGGGATTGAGATGTTACGGCACGAAGTTGACCTCCTTAGCCTTGCTTGAGTGTATATTTTTTGGCAAACTTTGACAGCTTCTGCTTTCTAACGTCCTCAAGGACATCGAATTTATGATGGACAGTAAAAACTGCAGTCTCGGAAACTGCCGGAAGTCTGCTTTTACATACGTCTCATCATCCATAAGGAGGCAATGTGGTTTCGTCAACATGTGGGTGTAGAACTTCCGTGCACGTGTTTTACCTACCGTATTCTGCCGTTCATCGAGATTAGGCGCCTTTTGGACTTTGTACGTGTGTTCACTTCACGTTTTTTTGCATGTTGCACGAAAGTTGGATTCAGTTTCTTGGCCACCATTCCCAGCTTCCTGCTGATGGCACGATGAGAAAGATCTGGATTTTCGAGGTACGTGCGCAAAATTTCCTTGCGCCGACATCATCTTCGCAACGATGGCACATCTACTACTGCATCTACTACATCTACACGGCATAAACAAATACACATTGAACTAATTCCACTCAAAATTTCAATAGAAAATACCAAACGGGTAAAAAGTTACAGCCATTTATAAGTGGTGCTATTTGGTTCCGTTCAACCTTTAGAATAATGTAGGTAGAATAACACGACACAGACAACCAAAATGCACGTATATTGAAAGTTGTTTTTATGATATACAAACATATATGTAAGTAAATAAATCGTATAGAATGCTGAAATATGGCTTAAACGTGCAAAAGTGGAGGCCATATACGTGCAAATTCCATTGTTTTCTTAAACGAGTTGATTTGATATCGTATGCGATTGAATATGTAATATTTAACAAATTCGATTTAAAAAGGTTAGCGATGTATATCCGATTTAGTTCGTGACGCAGTACGATGAATAAATGACACATCGTATAGAAGTCGAAAATTTGCACTCTTTACGACTTAACTTCAACATAATACGAAAAAGGCCACACTTAATTGCGATTTTGACTAACAATAAAGGATTATACTATACTATTTGAACTCTGTTATACGAATTGTGGTAGTCTGGGGAGTTAGCAAGATTTTAACAAACTGATAACGAATTTTGCCATCACAACCATATCAATTATAACAAAATGTCACTGCCCGAGTAATTTTTGTTCGGTTTTATTGCGATTTAGTAGACTAATATTCACGCTTGAATTGTGCACTAAAACCATAATAAAACATGCACCGCGAGTAGTTGGTACAGCCAAAACGCATCGTAATGGACGACGGGACGTAGTTTGAAGTGAACGCCAAGCAGATCCCCGGAGCAGAATCTGGAGATTTTCGTTGGCAATTCCCGCCTGGATAATCCGGAAAAGTTCCAAAAGAAGTTGGTCGACGGCTTTGCCAAAAGGCACTTTGTGTGGGAAGCGATTTATGGGTGCTGCAAATTCAGCAAGCCAACATAAGGATCATTAACGGTCAAATCAATAAAGTTGAACACCTCCAGAAGCACCTGCGAAGAAGACACTCCGTTTGGGTCGAATCTGGCATCGTGCCATTACGTGAAACCGATGATTGAGTGGTACGAAGCTAACGAAGATGTTTTTGTGCCGAAAGAGGAAAATCCGCCAAACACGCCAGAACTTAGCGCAATATAAAAATTCTGGGAGATCATTAACGGCAAGCCGCGGAAAACAGGGAACATCTTAAAAAACGACAAGGATTTGAAGAAAGAGTGGATAGAAGTGTGTAAGTGTGGCGCAAGCGTTGCACAGGATTTGGTTGGAAAGGTACGGCCATTCAGCCTACGAGAGAAGTTTGAAAAAAACAACTTTGCAATAACATAACAAACCAAAAAATATCCGTCTTAAAATGCATTTTTGGTGATAATTTTTGTCGGGTGCCTGTTTTTCGAATACAATCTTAATTATCGATGATTGATGGAAATGGGTCCGCTGCTGAGGTAGTTCCCCACCCCAAGTGTGAATTTTTGTATATTTATGAAGTTTTTTGAAAATGTCGAGCACTATTTGAAATTTAGGATCGAAGAGCTTTAAAGCATTCTAAGAACGTAGTGTGCGGTGCTTGAAGTGAGGCACGAAAATTTTCTGTTGTCATTTTTCCACCGTTTTTTTTTATTTTATAAAAGTATAGGTTTTATTTAACAAGTGTAATGTGAATTTTTATCCATGTCTTTAACCAAGTCTTGTACTGAGTCACATCAAGAGCAGCATTGTGGGAAAACATAAGTTGTGATAGGGATAGTGAGAACTCAACTTGGACTTCTTGGACTGAATACGGGATCAAGAGGAATTCATCTAAGTACCTTCCATATTTTTAAGATTGTATAATAAATAGTATTAGCTCCCGTGAAGCATGTTCTACTTTTGTATAATTTGAAGCTGAATATATAGTGGAACCTAAGGACTTTGTTGGCGTGAATGTCATCACACACATAGCCTGCGGTAGTGAGATTGCTGCTCTCTTTTTCTTGTAATGTGCCAACCGAGGAGTGGCAGTTTCATAGCTGCATGATGTGACAGGTGCGACCAGGCGCAATAGCGGCGGGCTGCTGAATTTGAGACCCCTCCCCTCCACTGCGAGTAGGTAATTCCACCTAGAATGTCAGTGTTTGATAGTAAGCTCTATAGAACTCTAGGAGGAAACAACAGCTGCCCGCAATAGCTTCCTTCCCGTTGGTTTAAATCGGTTCAGGCTCACGAGAAGACAATGTTAGCCTCCTAGCACGAGTTCAGGACGGTGATGAAATCGAGGTAGTAGACGAATTCGTGTATCTGGGCTCATTGGTGACCGCCGATAACGACACCAGCAGAGAAACAAAAAGGCGCATTATGGCTGGCAATCGTGCCGTCTTTGGACTCCGAAGGACGCTAAGATCGAACAAAGTTCGCCGAACCACAAAGTTGACCATCTACAAGACATTAATTAGACCGGTAGTTCTCTACGGCCACGAAACATGGACATTGCTAGTAAAGGACCAACGCGCCCTTGAAATCATTTAACGGAAAGTGCTGCGTACAATCTACGGTGGAGTGCAAATGGAAGAGGAGCGTGGAGGAGGCGAATGAACCATGAATTGCACCAGTTACTGGGAGAACCTTCCATCGTACACATCGCAAAAATCGGTCAACTACGATGGGCTGGGCATGTCGTAAGAATGTCGGACGACAGCCCTGTGAAAATGGTTCTCGAAAACGAACTGACAGGTACAAGAAGAAGAGGCACGCAACGAGCAAAGTAGATCGATCTAGTAGAAGGCGACCTGCGGACTCTTCGCAGACAGCGAGGCTGGCGAGTGACAGCCATGGACCAAATAGATTTGAGACAACTTATGTGTACAGCAGACGCCACGCCGGGCTTAGTCTGATTGATAAGGTAAGTATATGCATTAGTCATCTTGACCATATAAATTTTCGGTACAACAATGAATTTTTCCTCAGTGTAGGGATTGCTGGATTTTTCCGAAAATAATGGGATATTTGTTGTAAATTTAAGCCAGATAGCGCATATAAAGGGCGATACGGTCAAAATTTGGTCAATATCAACTTGACGTATTTCTTTCAATTTTGCATTTAAAAAACCTGAACACCCCTCATTTTGAAGGTGTGTGTGTGTAGAATGTTGCTCCTATTTTGATTTTGGAATTCACTCTTCAGTTGTCAAAATGCCGTCCAAGCAAGAAGAGCAGCGTATCAAAATTTTGCTCGCGCATCGCGAAAATCCGAGCTACTCGCACGCAAAGTTGGCAAAATCGCTAAAAGTTGCCAAATCAACCGTTACAAATGTAATTAAAGTGTTTGGGAAACGTTTGTCGACAGCCAGGAAGTCTGGATCGGGGGGAAATCGAAAACCGGAAGCCGCTGAGACGACAAAGAGAGTTGCCGGTAGTTTCAAGCGAAACCCTAACCTATCTCTCCGAGATGCCGCAAATAAGCTGGGTGTATCGTCTACAACCGTGCATCGAGCCAAAAAACGAGCCGGACTATCGACTTACAAGAAGGTAGTGACTCCAAATCGCGATGATAAACAAAATACGACGGCCAAAGCGCGATCCCGGAGGCTGTACACGACGATGCTGACGAAGTTTGACTGCGTGGTAATGGACGACGAAACCTACGTCAAAGCCGACTACAAGCAGCTTCCGGGACAGGAGTTTTATACGGCAAAAGGAAGGGAAAGGTAGCAGATATTTTCAAGCTACACGAAACTGTCAAAGTTCGCAAAGAAATATCTGGTTTGGCAAGCCATCTGTACCTGTGGCTTAAAAAGCAGCATTTTCATAGCTTCCGGGACTGTCAACCAAGAAATTTACGTGAAAGAGTGTTTGAATAAACGTCTGCTGCCTTTCCTGAAGAAACACGGTTGTTCCGTACTGTTATGGCCGGATTTGGCATCTTGCCATTACGGTAAAAAGGCCATGGAGTGGTACGCCGCCAACAACGTGCAGGTGGTTCCCAAGGACAAGAACCCTCCCAACACGCCAGAGCTCCGCCCAATTGAGAAATACTGGGCTATTGTCAAGCGGAACCTAAAGAAGACCAAAAAAACTGCTAAGGACGAGCAGCAGTTCAAGGCAAACTGGCTTTCTGCGGCGAAGAAGGTGGACAAGGTGGCTGTACAAAATCTGATGGCAGGGGTCAAGCGTAAGGCCCGGCAATTCGGATTTGGAAAAGCGGAAGCCTAACTGAATATTTTTCCTGAATTTTATACTAATTGAACTTGAAAAAGAAATTTAATTTGATTTTTTAAATAAACGATTTCACCGATTTACACGCGTTTTCCCTTGACCAAATTTTGACCGTATCACCCTTTACCTAGTCTTTTGTATGCAAGATTGTAAATGTGCTGCATGGTACATTAAAGATTGCAAGCAATTTAATTGTGTACGCTTCCTTTGGTTTGGAGCATAACGAAGGGAAATTTTACGCGCCCATTAAAAATCATAAATTTTTCTGTGCACAGAGAGCTGTTGGACAAGGTTAAGTGTTTTTGCCCACATCTAGTGTTGCATTTTTCCTCCAAGTCATTATCTATAAAGAAAAATGATGCAAAATGTCCCGTACTCTCAAGACAATCCTATTTTGTTTGCAGTAGGGATAGAAAATGGTACATTGAAAAATAGCGAGGTCGTGGGCAAACCTGGGATTAACTCCCGACCTTCTGCACAGTAAGCAGATTGTGAAACCTCTGACCTACACAACCACAATTGTTATTGTTTCAGTTGTTTCATATTTACGTGACTTCCAGACTGAGGCTGGTTCGAATATTCCAATTTCTCAAATAGTTAAAAACCACCAAAATATCATTCAATTAGGCATCAAATAAAAACTAAATAAAAATCCTTCAAAAATATTTTCCAATTTTTATATCAGAAATATTTTAGGGCGTTTTTTTTTTGGCTTCTAATATTTTGTCAATTATCTCGTAGTTTTCAAAATATGTAAAAACTCATAGAAAAATTACATAAGTTTGTATGATTTAATTTACCTAACTAAATTAATAAATGTCTTAATGTATAAGTTCGCACGAAACATTTCTGTGGTTCAACAAGCCAATCATGATTTTCAGAATGAAGCCGAACTTTTACTGATAGTACATCTGAACATCGGAGCGCTTGCAATGCAGTTTTTTTCTGTCCAAATCTTCACATAATTGAATCCTCTTAGGCATACACTGAAATAAATGACGAATTATACGTGTCAAAACTAATAAAATTAATCACGCTCATAATCACCACCTAACTGTGCAAAAATTATGCTTCCTATATTGTCACCAATTTATATTCCTATTTTGCCAAGCAGATGGTACTGACATGACAATGTACCGTCGCAAATTATTTTATCGTCACCCTCTGGTAGTGTCCTCTCTCGTCTATACAATTTCAATAACGATGCATCCTTATCCATATCCTTGTGGAAAATAAACCGGATGCAGCAGACTGTTCTATGTATGCAGAAAGGTGAGCACATGTTGTGTGTTCCGTCTCTATTAATAGTTTGGGGAGTGCTGACAATGTTACCCTTGAATGCAGAGCTACAAAGGAATCCCTGCCTGTCCTAATAATTAAGCAAATTAAACTATGCCACCAAGCTGCCAATGCACTGGTAAGGTAATCTGATCTTCTTTTCGATCGTTTCTCTGCTCTCAACGACGAACACCCCATAACAAGACCCAGTTCTAGTTAGACGTATTTGAAGAAACCCTTTGGGCACGATTCCGGGCAGCACGTGCTTCGTACGAGGAGATACTCTTCCCGAGGATTTTTTTTAGATCACGAAATTCGATTACCTACGTCGAAGGCAACACGCCAGATGACACCGTTGTCGCCACCGTTGCTGTCTGACAGGGTTTCCTAATGGGTTTAAATAAACAAATATTGAAACCACTTAGTCTATATAAAGCGTGTAAAGAGTACACCCGGGGTTGGACGAAAGACTGCACACAATTAGTCTAAATAGAGCCGGAAAAAGAAGTGAGAAGCGATGGGTAACAGACGTGCTATCTCTAGAGGCCCTTGTTAGCTGTTCTGTAGATATTCTTTCCTTCTACATAGTAGATAGGTATCTTCACCACTCCAATCTCGATGCACCAGCTCTTGGCTGGCGGTGTTGATTGATCCGCTTTCAAACAACTTTCAACCCTTTTTAATCATCTCGTTTACTCTCAACCGCACTTCACCGAGAGAGAGTAATGGGTGTTTGTGTGTGGAATTGAATCGTGTTGTGTCTCCTGGGTGGATGCATGATTGTTTTCTTTATACCCATAGGGAAAAAAATGACACAAATTGTCTATCGTCCTGGTAAATGTTAACAACTGAATAGAGTTGAAATTGCAACAATCAACAATTCCGGCACGGCTGGATAGAGAGAAAAACGGACAATCATCCCCAATGGTATGCCAACATTGATCAATTTGTGTCATCATCAATCCCTTAAGCACTTTCAAACCACTCTTGACAGAGTGTGAAAGCATCCGTGTTGGTAGTCTTGTTTGTTTTTCTATCCCTAATCCAGATCAGTGCTATCTAGATTGAAGAGTGGCCTTGTCTACCGACAGACCCTCTAACCAACCAACCGTCAGAGTGGCAGATGATTCGAAAAAAAAAATCTGTTGAAAAATGAAGCAAACGCAATCGCTCTCGAAAAACGGCGATCATATTTCATAGGTTGATATTGGTGTAGCTACCTAGAATTGCAGCGTCCTGTTCTAACCTAAAAATGGATTGCCCAAAATTGATGGTAGGTATGTTCGCTGCTGTTCCCATCTGTGCATGTGGTCGACTTAGTGCGGTAAACGGCATGTGCATTTTGCGCGCATGTAAACGTTCAAGCAAGTCGGATACACAGCCAGCCGGGGGTATCCTGCCCGTCCGGAATGCCCATTCATTTCCGCCTGCACATTGGAAAGTGAGGCTCGAGCGATAAAGGCGCCTCGCAAGCGGGTCTGTGTGATTAATCTTTAACATCTTGTGCGCGCGGACACGGCAGCCGGAATTTCGACCCGGATTACGGACTGCATACTCCTGGAACGTTCAACGGCATACCTAACGTGTGTGGTGGATGTAATCAGATATCCCTTTAGCACATCAGTGACGTGGCGTGGGTGCCTGCTACTATTAGTTCATCACGTATCGCGGCCCGGTGTGATTTATGCTTTATGACTATGGATACTTTGTAGCCACCACTATTGTCTGCTCCTGTTGCCGCAGAGGCAATATGTAATACGTTACAGCCAGTTGAAGTTATGTGTTTCGGGGGAAAACTCTTCCGCAGCTGGTTTTAAGCGATTGCTATGTAGGAAAACTTTGTGTCAGCCAGGATGATTGAGAGGGAAAATATTTTCCCAACTCAATGTTGCAGAAAGAAAATAAATGCTTTCTGTCGTAGAGATACCGTTGGCAGAGCTATTTATAGGGATGAAAAATGATTTTCCAGGATAAGGAAACGGTGAACATGCATTGCTTCATTGGAATGAATAATAGTAACATTCAAAATCTTGTCATTTCTCAGCGTGATGAAACCAAAATTGTTATTGTGGATAACTCAAGCGAATATTCATAAGCATATGAGAATACGTTGAAAAAGACGAGAAATCATTTCAATTAAACACACGTTATGTTAAGTTGGAAATTTTTCGGTTTCCGAAGACATAAAATTGGCGTTCCTCAATTTGTGGCAAAATGAATTACGTCTCGTGAAAAAGTCACAGTTTTCTAGTTTTATGTTCGGCCCTTAAATTGCGCAGTCTGTAAGAGCACGGTTTCCCAGCCGGAGGCAGGAGGGGGGGGGGTCGAATCCCGATCCGGTCGATCAGGTCAGGTTCATCACTTCCCTTCCGATAAATTGACACAGATTCTTGGCCTTTTAGTACAGTACTTGGGTCAGATTTCGCAATTGGATCTTACTAAAGCATTGGTTGAATAATATTGATGATTGGATTATAGTGCCAGCCCTGTGGATGGAAACGGAACGGCAACGTCACCTTTGACAGTTGTCGCAAGTGACTTCGATATGTTGAATCCACTTAGATCTAATCAGTTGTATATCCGACCGACATACTCCAATAAGGCGTTTGCGCTGCCGTTGCAATTTCGTTTTCTCTGCGTTTGGACCTTAACAGTTCTAGTAATTGAGTTCAGTGATTATAAAGTCACTGCTCACTAAAAATTCTTTAAAACGAATAATCTTCAGTGAAACTCTTTACAGCTTTACTCATTTATATGGCTCCCTCTCTACTTGTACCTGCCGAGCAAACTATTGGTCACCCATCCTGGCTCCTGAACGGGGCTATAGTAACCGAGGACTTGATGATAACCTCAGCTTTTTTATTCTGAAAATTACATCACAATTAGGCAAACCTAGAACATCTTATATGGAGGGAAATGGACAATATTCCATTCGTATAGCTTCTTTGAGTCTGCTTGGGTATGCTGCTTTGCTAAGGACAGTAGCCCAGTCACTGGTTGATCCAGTAGATCATTTGATCTGAACTCCACGATGAGTTGGAGAACATAGAATATCTGATATACAGAAAAATATATTGCTTTTTTATGCACACAGCCTCCGTGAGTCTGTTTGAGTATACTTTTTTCCATAAGAACTATAATATAGCTGTGGTTGATTAAATAGATTTTATGTCTTGGACTCACCAACGACCTGGAGCACCTATAACTACAAATATAAATGAAAATAGGTCTAAAACGATGAGCACTGGTACTATAAATCAGCGAGGACATTATCCAATGTTAAAGGCATTACATTAGCCTTGGTTGAACTAATGGCAACGAACTATCTAAGCTTCAACACAATTTGAAGAACCTAGAACATCTTATATGGAGGGAAATGTATTGTAATCCCTTCGTACAGCTTCTTTGCATCTGCTTGAGAATGCTGCGTTGCAAAGAACAGTAACTAGTAGATCATTTGACCTGAACTCCAGGACAATTAGGAGAGACTCGAACGACTGATATGAATGGAGATGGATGACAGATAATTAATACACTCTTCTTGAATATTGTTGGACATGTTTCATGTATATAGGTCCTATGCTCAGATGTCATAGCGACATAGTCCATGATGAACATTTCAGTAGAGATTGGTCGACATAGAACATCCCGAAACATGAGTGTATACCCGTTTGTATACTTTTCATGTACCATTTGTGTTAAATAGAAACTGAGAACCATAAAACCATTTATAAAAATAAGTAAAAAACAAAAACAATTTCAATATCATCATGAAAAATACAATCAAAGCCACCTAGTTACAGACATGAAAAGAAGGGAGGATGGATTGGAGGGGACCACATACATTCAAAACTACCATTCGCCTTGATTTTAGTGAAAGTTTCAGCTGGATAGGTTAAGGCATCAATGAGATATAGCGTTTTCAAAATAAAAAAGTCCGTCCTGCACCTTTAAGGGTTCACTGAATTAGTTTACCTGCCTAGCCCTTTCCAAAAGATAGACCTCGAGCCAGTCACTAGTAATTGTTGCCCCTTTTACCAACACCGTAAAGCAAATGCTTGTAAATAACAAATTTGAATATCGGCTCCGCAAAGTGTTACACACGTTTGAGCCTCATAAATAAACGAACTAATAAAAAATAACCTAGCTTACATGTTAGTTTGTTTGTTTCATAGTCATGTGGCTTTCAGCCTAAGTCTTGTTCGTCACACCAGGGATACGACCTGAACCCTACATTTCAAACCCATGGGCCGGGACTAACAGCTTTACTTCGCTTCCGAAGGAAGACGTGATCCAAGAATTGTTGTCTCAGAAAATACCAACGGTGTCGTCTGGAATTGTTACCACACCTACTGGTTTCAAGCGTATTGCAGCAGGTTTACAGTTTCAATCGTACAAGGCCGATTGTTGACTACGCGACAGTATTCAGCATCATGTGGTTTCGAAGCGCTCTAGGTTGAACGTTAACATTTATTTGCTCCAGGAAGGCAGTGCAGTCTATTCAGCTCTGTCATGTATCTGCAATGAAAAACGTCCTCGGGGTTTCTCATCTGGTATGGAGATGCTCCAGATCGATCAGCTTTCAACGATTTTCACAGCTGGGCAGATGAAACGAGTCCCTCTACGGCAGGTTCCTTAGAGCAAATAGAAGAAAGCGTCGTTAAACGGACTCAACTCTCTCAGTTCCATTGTGGTAATTTGGGTTCCAAACCGTAGAACAGATTTCCGGAAAAACTGACGCGAATGGTCAAAGCAATGCTGTATATCGTACAAGTATCAGGGACACTCTCGAGTACCTTCGAATCTCGGAGAGTGTTACGGCAAGGTGATGGATTGTCGTATTTGTTGTGCATTGGAGGGTGTGATTCGTCACGGGATAGTCACGAGTGGCACGATTTTCAGGAAGTCTGTCCAACTATTTGGGTTCGCCGACGACGTTGATATCGTAGCATGTAACTTTGAGACGAAGACGGACATGTACTTCAGAATTAAGGCTGGAGCTGGTAGGATTGGGCTTGTGATTAATGAGTTGAAAACAAAATACATAAAGGGAAGAGGCTCACGAGAAGACAATGTTAGCTTCCTACCTCGAGTTCAGATCGACGGTGATGAATTCGAGGTAGTAGACGAATTCGTGTATCTAGCCTCATTGGTGACCACCGATAACGACACCAGCAGAGAGATACAAATGCGCATTATGGCTGGCAATCGTGCTACTTTGGACTACAAAGGACGCTAAGATCGAACAAAGTTCGCCGAACTACAAAGTTGACCATCTACAAGACATTAATTTAACCGGTAGTTATCATGGTCGAAACATGGACATTGCTAGAGGGAGAACCAACGCGCAGAATCATGGTGCTGCATACGATCTACGATTGAGTGCAGATGGAATACGGAGCGTGGAGAAGGCGAATGAACCACGAATTGCATCAGTTGCTGGGAGACCCTCCCATCGTACACATCGCTAAAATCGGTCGACTACGATGGGCTGGACATGTCGTAAGAATAACGTAAGACGACAGCCCTGTTAAAATGACTCTTGAAAACAAATCGACGGGTACAATAAGAAGAGGCGTGCAACGAGCAAGGTGGATCGATCAAGTAGAAGGCGACCTGCGAACTCTCCGAAGGCAGCGAGGCTAGCGAGGCACAGCCATGGACAGTTTAAAATGGAAACAACTTCTGTGTACAGCACTGGGCACACCGGCCTTGGTCTGATTGGTAAGGTAAGTTACCGTAGAATAGTACTCCAGTGTGGATCACCTGCTATCCTGAAGATGAAGCCCAATGTCCTCGACGCCTTTTCAGCCACATGCCACATGTAGCCTGAAATCAATCAACACTGTGCAAACATTTTGAAAAGTTTTAGAGAAATGACTGGGATATTAACCCTCAAAACCTGACTTATTTTCGTGACGGTCGAAATGCGTTTTTTTTATTGTACCACAGTATAGAAAACAAAGGTGTATTCCTACGTCAAAATCCGCCTTTTAATCTAAAACAAAATTTAGTATTTATTTGGAAGCCGTGTAATTACTGCACCGATTGCCTGCGGATGGAAAAGGAGAAATTAAAATTGTAAGAATCTTGTAAATTAAGTAATGTCCCTAATTAAAGTTACCTGATTGCAGCTTCAAACTTCTAATCGAGAAAGGCTGCTAAAGGGTGTTCCGATCCAAATTTGGTCAAACAGTGATGTGTGTGAGTCGATCAAAGTTTTTATTAATAAGTCAAATTATTATTCTTTTTCAAGTTCAGTTGATGCAAAATACAAGAAAAATATTCAGCTAAGCTTCCTTTTTACCGATTGCGAATTGCCGGGTCTTTCGTTTAGCACCTGCCATAAGATTTTGTACGTTTTCCTTGTCCACTTTTTTCACCACAGAACGCCCGTTTGCCTTGAACTGTTTCTCGCTCACAACAGCATTTAGAATCTTCTTAAGGTTTCGCTTGACGGTGGCCCAATATTGCTAGATTGAGCGGAGCTCTGGCGTGTTGGGAGGGTTCTTGTGCTTGGGTACAGCTTGAACGTTGCTGGCAGCATACCACTCCATGGCCTTTTCCGTAACAGAAGATACCAAATACGGCTATAATAGAACGGAGCAATTATGTCGTTTCAGGAAAGGCAGTAGACGTTTTTGTAGGCACTCGCTCAGATAAATTTCCAGGTTGATGGCTCCGATCACAATGTAAACGTTGCATTTCAAGTCACAGGTACAGATGGCCTGCCACACCAGTTATTTCTTCGCGAACTTTGACAGTTTAATGTGCTTGAAAATATCTGCCGACTTTCCCCGTCCGGTTGCCTTATAAAATTACTGTCCTGTAACCACATTCTTGTAAGTCGACAGTCCAGCTCGTTTGTAGCTCTATACAGAGTTGATTAAGTCACATTCAACAGTTTCGCCAACTTGGCGTGAGAGTAGTTTCGCCATGCACTTTCAAAATTTTGATGCGTTGCTTCTCTTCCTTTGACGACATTTTGATAACTGAAGTGCTAATCTTAAAATCAAAATAAAGACATGATGCTACACGCAAACATCTTCAAAATTAGGGGTGTGCAAAATTTTTTAATGCACGATGAAAGGAAATGCTTAAGTTAAGTTTAAGTCGACCAAATTTTGATCGGAACACCCTTTATGAAAAAGTTTTCGTGCAGAAAGAATCCAATTTTCCTGAGCTCATGGTTTTAAAGATTTTAGTTTTTCCGATCTCTGGAGAACACATTAACAAGAATTAGCTATTCAAACTTCCCACACACCATAATCTTCAAGCGTCTGCCCTTTAAGATACGGGATCAAGTCCTTATCACTTCGAAGCGAAGAGCACAACCCTCAAATACTATTAGGGCTTCAGGCGTGAAGTTTTCAAGAATCGTTTGCTCCACTGGAGCATCCATTGGTTAACATTTATAACGTTCTTTGTTGTAAGTTGTTTGAGATTTTTAATCTCAAAAATCGTGATGTGATAATTAACCTAACATTAAATCATATGGCAAAAGGACCTCTTCCAATTTCACCTTAAGGATACATGAATAATTAAAGAAAAGACTAAATTATGGTGATCAGCGTGGATACCATTTATGAAACCGGAAATACACGCAATTTCTTATTTTGCTCGTCTCATGATCATCACCGCCTAGGCGATCAGATCCCTCCAAGATTCATTGGCGGTAAATTTTCCTTCACAAATTAAAAACTAAAGATGCACAAACGTTCAATAAACGCCGCACATAATGGGCGACCTCCCTGATTCGGCCAACCAACCAGAACCCAAAAGGCGGCGTGGCATTTGTTTTCTTGTTTGCTGTTGCTGACAGATTTATAAAACTGTCCTTCTGCATAAAGACTAATTGTGCCTAAATAGTTCCTTCGCTCGGAATCGGTTATTTTGTTTTCATCTAGCTTTTTAATTTTTCAAAATAAATTATCACACAGTGAGGAAGCGTAACAAAGCGGAACGACGGAGACCTCCAGGTAATCCCATACACCCTTATGGACGTATTTCGGGATTGGTCCAGCAGCGTTTGATCATTGTGTATGTCTATACCAGCGGTCCAACACTCCGAGGGAGAGTATCTTCTTTGTAGATTACCGCACCGACGACGGCGATGACGATGACTACGACGAACACTGGTGTCAGAAATCCAATATAAATTAATTCAGCTCTATTTATGAGAAAATGAAAGAATTACGAAAGGTAAACATTCCTGCAGTTGAAAATCTCCAAACAGGGTGTCCTGTAGGCTCTTATCTTTGTGTGCTACACGCACAGACGTGACGTTTTGTTATCTTAATTTTATAACTTTTCCTTCCATTTCAAAGTGGTTGTACACACATTTTCGATTTTCCTTTTGCATGAGCCTTTCCAATTCCGACCGAAAAGCCAAAGTTCCTTTCAATTTGGCCATGAATTATTGCATTTTATTCGTCTTCTTTCTTACGGTCCGTTCCGTTCTTCCCATCTCGAGCCTAGTCTGTTGACGCTAATAAAAAGCCCAAGATGCAACCAAACAAACCTCCCATGAGACGTGTTGTTGCAAAGGAACTGACCTACATCAAAAATGAGACACGGACAACTATAAAAAAGAGCAATCACCAAACTGCAGAAAAAATACCGCCGCCCGTCATATATGTAGGCAGTCTGATGCAAACACAACCCCGCATTGACTGCGTGCAAGTACTGGCTCGTGATTTTTACACCTCGGACGTGACTGGTCTAGCATAGTGTGGAATTATGATTCATCTTTAATGAGATACAGTGGGTTTCGGTCGTCTGTAGGCGATGAACTAAAATTCACTTATGAGACAAAATGAGGCGTCGATGTTCGTCGTAAAATAAAAACCACCAATGATCGGTGATCCACAATATCCACAATTCAATCTGTAACAAAATTTTCATGAAACCCCGTAATCCCAGCATCTGAGAAAATTGAAAACTCTTCACGTATTCTGTTTCCGATAAAACGGTAATAAAAGAAGTAGCTCTTAAAATAACTCAATCTGTTCCTCAAAAGGTTTTCGATAGCAATATTGAACTGATGTTTACCGCACTATCCTTGTACTATTCTCAACCCATGCAGAGAGAAACTCAAAGGTGAGATAATTGAAAATCAACACACACACAAAAACCTTTCAGATCAAGTCAAACAGTTATGAAAGGCAGAACTAACCGTTCCTCCAAACTAACCTACCAAAGAGGAAAAGGACAGACGACAGGAAAGTCGTAAAATGTGGCGTGAGAATCTGTATCGTCCACAAATGTCCTGCTACTTTCATCTCTCAATTATTCGATCTTCTTGCTGCATCACCGTTCATCGTCAACGGCGGGCGCTGTCTGTGACTTCAGAGTCTGAGGTAGAACCTGTAAGCCAACCGATGTTATTTTTTCCCCTCTATTCCGGTGTGTAGGTACACTACTTATGCGCTCAATGTGGAGGGTATTTTTTATGACTGCCGAGCGCAGATAACTGCAGAACACACACGACAATCATTTGAAACAAATTCAAGTTAAACACTACTTACCACATTCACGAAATCCTGGAAAGAGATCGATTCCGCCTTCGAGGATTTGGCCTTCAGGGCACGATCGTAAAGAATGTCACGCTTGTTGGGTGGTACATTGGCGAGGAACTCTGGTGACTTGAGGGCTTCGATGAAGTCATTTACCGGGATTTCGCCGAAGCCTTCCGGATCGAACTGCATAACGGAAGTGACAATGTTTGTGTGTTTGCAGTGCATAGATATAGAAGTGGTGTTACTACTTACCGCATCGAAAAGTTGACGCCATTTCTGTGGAACGAAGACGATAAATTAGCATAAATTTGCAACGTTGGAATGAATATAGAGACGCAGAAATCAAGATAGCTTTTTAATAGTGGGCATTTTCAATAACAAAGAATGAAATCGCAAAGCTTCCTAAATTTTCTCAGTTCGGTTTAGACTCGGATTGAATGTATCAGTTATTCTGGTTAACTTCTATATAACGTGCATTACGATTTTAAAAAACATGTATGATACATCGAGTTGTACGTTAAATCGAGGCATAAAAAATATACTTCATTATGCTCTATTTTGATTTTAAAATACTGTTCAACTAAACTTATCTGATCTTACGAACAAATTTAGTTTAACCGTTTTTAACTCTCACCTAAACCAAAGCGATTATGAGATACAAACTCATTACCATCAAACTCTCCCAAGCAGCACAACTTGTTTAAATGCAGCACGAAACTCTCTTTTGAAACATTGGGGATAATTTTGTTTGCCTGCGCCTCAAAATCATACAGAATAAAGGGTGAGTCGACAATTATTGCGACACTTTAGATATATTGTCAAATTGGCTATAAATTATTACACGAAAAAAGCTAACCTCACTTTTGACCATGAGAGTATAAGGGATAGCAATAACCGTGGTGTTCCTCGTCTTTTTTTTTTACACAAGAAATTCTGAACACAAGGGCACCAGTATCTGTCAAATCTGAGGTGTGACGTCTCTGTGATTTGGACCATAGTAGGCTGCATGAAGAAACTACGAACTTTCGAGTTTTCTCCAGCCATTAGGGTCTGTGCAGACTTCTCTGTAACCGATTTAGCTGCTTTTGTCCAAGATTTTCGAAATTTTTCTATAGTTGTAGCTTGTTGTCATGGTTCAAGAGGCATCGATAGGACGGAATTCCGGACAGTTTGGTGGGTTAAAAATCTACCAACTTAACCACATACCACACCTGCACAGTTTTGAAGTGGTGGCACATAGCCAAATCGTGCAAAAACATCGGTGATTGATCGTGCTGTTGGTAAAACCTGTTTTAAGAGGCACTCAGTTGTAAATCTCGCCGTTTATGGTGCCTTTAGTCATGAATGGTTCAATCCGTTCATCAGATGTGCATGTAGACAGCCAATTTAGGAACTTCGAAGTATATTTCCAATTTTTTCTTCCGTTTGAAACCATCGTCTATCACCTAGTCATGAATCAAGCACCCGTATTTCGAAAGAAGCTTTGTGTAGAATTTGAGAAGTTTTGGACCTTGTACTAGTTGGGATGAAAAGAAACCTCTTCGGGAATGAAAAAAACATAATTTTCAAATGTTTTTTATTTAATTGAATGTAGTCCCCTTTTAGCTCGATACACTTAGTCCAGCGATTTTCCAACTTCTTGATCCCGTCCGAAAAGTAAGAAAAGAAGTCCCGAAGGTCTGCAAATTACTCCTACGCGGCGCACTGTGGGAAAAAAGGATATGATTCGCGAAAGAATTCGATTATTCAGCTCAAGTAGCACAAGGATAGTGAACAATAGCATTTTTTATGTGAAAATTCCTGGAGAGTCGAATGGAAGGGGTTTCACTTGCCCCAAAATTCAGTGAACGGAGATATTGGGCTTATTTTACCCCGATTCCCCCATATTTTCGAATAGTGCCCAGTAATCTATGATCCAAGAGGTCTACGGGGAAGTGGGGTAAAATAAGCCCAATATCTGCGTTACCCGACCCGTGCGGTGGCTGCAACCACCTCCATTTGATTTCTAGGGAAATTCTACATAAGCATAGGCTTATTTTGACTACCGCAGGCCCCTCTGATCATAGATTATTCAGCAATATTCGAAAATACGGGGAAGTGGGGCAAAATAAGCCTAATAACTCTGTTTCGCGACCCGTGCGGTAGCTGATACCACTTCCATTCGAATTCTAAAGAAATTCTACATAAGAATAGGCGTATTTTGACTACCGCAGACCCCTCCAAGCATAGATTACTGGGCATTATTCGAAAATACGGGGGAATTGGGGTAAAATCAGCAATATCTCTGTTACCCGATCCGTGTGGTAGCTGCAACCACTTCCATTAAATTTTTAGGGAAAATTCTACATTAGAATAGGCCTATTCTGACTAGCGCAGACCCCTCCAAGCACAGATTACTGGGAGTTATTCGAGAATCGGGTCAATACGGTGGATGCACAAATTATTGGAGCCGTAAGTCCTTGATTTTAGCCGTGGTTATGATGCTCTTGTGCGCCGGTGCGTTGGCTTGCGAAAATTGTTTTCCTCTTCATACGAGGCCGTTTTGCAGCGATTTCAGCCTTCAACCGTTCCAATAATGCACAGTAATACTCCTTGTTGATGGTTTTATTCATTTCGAGGTAGTCCACGAACAGTGTGCCATGACAATCCCAGAAAACCGATGTCAAAATCTTTCCCACCAATTGAGCATCCCTAGGCCGCTTCGGGGCACTTCAGTCCATTGCATGATGAATAATTGTGGATCCAGGTTTCATCAAAAGTTACCAATCGACGCAGAAAGTCCTTCCGATTCCGCATCAGAAAGTCTAAACACTGTTTCGAAGTGCTCTCGCATTCGTGATTTTGGTCAGGAGTGAGCATGCGCGACACCCAGCGGCAGGATTTTTCATATGCAGAATCTCGCCCAAAATATGGCTTCTGCGCTCAGTACTAGCCTTTGTGGCATCTGCTAGCTCACGCTTCTTCACTTTCCGGTCAGTCAACACCATTTCGTGAACTTTTTTGACATTGTCCTTTGTAACCGCATCGGAGGGCCTGCTCTGCGGACTTGATCGGTAGTGGAGTTGCGCCACCACGAAACTCTCGGAACCAATATTTAACGTTGTAATCTGACGGAACATTTGCCCCATAATACTTATCCAACTTTTCCTTTGTTTCCTTTGGCGTGTTGCTTCTCAAAAAATTATGGTTTTTGAGAGAACGGAAATTGTTTTTCTCCATATTCAACATGATGCCAAATACATCAACAAGAATCAGCTGTCAAAATAAAACTAAGGGCAGTATCGCACTGAAATTTGGCGTGTATGTCTAAATATGAATGGATTACAAGGCGCTATAACCTTTTCTGCAGTAACATCGCATTTTCGCGGTTAAGAAGGTTACTTTTCACCCCACCTAGTACGTTTTCAATGGTCTCATGGGCCTCTGGATGAAACTTTTCCACTTCAAATGTGCAATTTGCGCTCTTACGGTTTCTTCTTTGCCTTGTTCTCGATTTTCGTCCAGCTCCTGGCTTGTGGTCGACTTTCATTCGTTTTTGAAACTTTTGAAGGACCCATGAAATGATGAAATGATGTATATGCATCCATTTTTCCAAGGCGTGACAACCCAGGTTTTTGTACGTGGGTGAACAAAATCCTTTCGCGTTTCTTGATTTTCTCCCATCTCAATCGTAATTCCACTGACAACTTCACAGCAGAGCTGTTGTAAACAATACACTCTAAAGAAAAACTGTTGTTGAGTCAGCGTAACAGAAGATACTCTAATTGTTATGTTTGGTATTCTCCGTGCGTGGAGTAACTCTCATTATTTTGGGTTTGTTTTACTTCACGCACGGAGAATACAAAACATAGCAATTAGAGTATGTAAACCCATATATGGTTGTAACCATTATTCCATACTGGTGGGAACCAGTATCACAACGCTTCACGGTATTTCTCTTCAAGATCTCTACGTTAGAGATGACGAGAAAAAACTTGAGTGATCTCAGACGTTGGGAATCAAAAACAAACCCAAAATAAGGAGCGGGTTCCTCTGCCATGTGCGCATCAAAACAAAGTGCATACAAACTACCGCTAGAAACTATCACAGAGCTATCAGTGGTACATGAGCGCGATCCAACACGTTACTTTTATTGAGGTGGCGGATTCGTCCGTGCCTCGACCTGCCCCGCAGTGGGACGTTAGGCAAAGGTAACGTCCTTGGTTTGAGTACTACTTTACCAATGCTCTTTCGCTCAATTCTCAATACTTCTATTCTATTTTCAACCTAACGTACACTGAGGAACTTTCAACACTTTCTCTTCACATCTTTCATTCTAGCAAAAATTACTGTCCACTCTTGGTGCCTCATGGTGATGCTGTACCGAGCTCTACCGAGAGTGGCTGAAGAATCCGAGGTGCGTCGTGATGGATCACGAGACTTACATCTAGGGGGGCACAACACATTTGCCGGGGCAGTAGTTTTATATTGCCAACCCAAATAAAAATAACCATACAATTACAATACAATAATATAAAATAACATTCAAATTTATTTCCAACTATGAATCTTATCGATCATGAATCAGATAAATGAAAAAATGCCTATTGTCATAACAAAAGACCTACTATTCACTCCATATGCCAGGATTTTCAACATTTGTGAAACATAACTGACTGTACACTGA
This sequence comes from Aedes japonicus, assembly GCA_034211315.2. Taxonomy (NCBI): domain Eukaryota; kingdom Metazoa; phylum Arthropoda; class Insecta; order Diptera; family Culicidae; genus Aedes; species Aedes japonicus. The sequence continues at coordinate 1,087,253 of JASCZW010000070.1, read as the reverse complement.
AATTTTTTTTTTCGTAGATAAGCTTTCACTCTTTTCGTGAACATGGATTTTGTATGAAGTATTCATATTGCTTGTCATCTAACAAAATGCTATAATTACACCTTTTTTGTACAATGCACAAAATGAATTTCGTGAAGACCCGCCAATCACGGCTTCCCTTCGATCGTATTCATAAATAAAGGGTGTATTCGATAAAAATGGCACACACATATATACTCATCAAAATTAAACTGATTATCGGATTTTCTTTAAATTTTCAGGGAATGAAGAACTACTAATGAGTTTTGATTTACAATATTTGTTTTATTCAATTTCGTCTACCATCCCGAATGCCCGCACCTTCCTTTTCACTCCACCCATCAAATTTTGTACAACCGATTTTCCCAGTGTTTTTGTTGTTTTTACCCAAATTTTCGTCAATTCTAGCATTGTTTTTATAGTTTTAGGATGTTTGCGAAGTTCCGTTTTCATAATTGCCCAGAATTTTTCAATTGGACGAAGTTCCGGTGAATTTGGTGGGTTCATATCCTTTGGCACAAAATTGACTCCGTTGGCTCGGTACCACTCCAATACGTTTCGAGCGTAGTGGCAGGATGCTAGATCAGACCAAAACAGAGTTGATCCTTTGTGCTTCTTAATGAATGGCAAGAGACGCTTCTTAAGGCACTCTTCCGTGTAAATCGCACCTTTTATTGTTCCGGAAGTGATGAAGGGAGCACTTATTTCACCACATCCGCAAATCGCCTGCCAGATTAGAAACTTCTTTGCTAATTTCGATAGTTTCTTCTTTCGAGCATCCTCCGGAACATCGAACTTCGACTTGGCAACGGAATATTCTTGCCCAGGAAGTTGACGGAAGTCGGCCTTGACGTATGTTTCGTCATCCATCACGATGCAACCGGATTTTGGCAGTGAAGTTCTAGGCGCTTTCAGTTGGTTATGGAAGTTTTGCACTGAAATGTAACCCCGTTAGTTCTGCACAAAACCGACTGACACCTTAGACTTTTTAGCGAAAACTCGAATTGACATGTTTGGACGGTTCTTGAATTGTTGTTCGACTTTCCTGGCCATTTTACTGTCCATTGGACCACTTTTACGACCACTCGCTTCCTTCCTTTGGACACTCAGGCACTCCTTGAAGGTTCTTATTACACGAGACACAGTTGTATTTGCAATTCCAAGCCTTTTAGCAATCCACCGGTAGGACGCCCCTGGATTTTGATTGTGAGTGCACAAAATTTTCTCACGGACAATTTCTTGTTTCGACGACATGACTGGAACTACTGAATGTATAACTATGAAACTTGGCAGATGTAAATAATACACTATGGATAAGATCTACTCAAATTTCTAGGTTTTTTACTCATACGATTCAAAAGTTACAGAAGATTTTCTGTGTGCCATTTTTATCGAATAAACCCTTTATTGGTGTTCCTGTTGGGATCGGCGGGAATCATCAATTTATCCCAAAATAGACATTAAAGCGCCGTCAAGAGTTAGAACCTCATGCTCATTAATTATGAAACTTCTCACGAGTCAACATGCTTTCGTGATATCAACCACGGACTCAATAACAGCTCTTCATGTCAGAAACATTAAAAAATAAATCACTGAACACACACCTCCTCGTGTTGCTCTTTTTTTATCAATTATATTTTTCACCGATAATGTGGATCTGCCAGCTGTCCATGCAACCACCAGAAAGACGTTTCTTTTTTAATGGTAATTTGTTTTTTCGTACAATGAGCGAATGTTCTTCTTGTGTGCTTCGTGCTTTTGACAGTTGCGCGTGTGGCATTGAATACGAAGGTAGCTTCTCAAAAGTACAAATCAGTTTCGTTGCAGAAAATAACAAATAGATTTGTTAGTCCTACATTCGATTTCGCAACATTAACGAAAATTAATTTTCATTGTAGGTATTGGCTCAAACATGTTCAAATGTTTTTTTTTTGCTATATTTAAATTCACACTACTTTTTCGAGCTGTGTCCTATTGTCATTTTATTTTTGTGAACAATACTATTAATTGTACATACTATAGATTCTATTGTATGGTTACAATACATTTAATTGTAAATCTATGAGACATTTTTCATCGGGCACATCTGTTCCTGAGGAGGTAAGAAAGAAGAGGATGGACAAATACGCCAAAAAAAAATCTTGGTTTGGCTGGCCATTTGTGGGCGTGGAGAGATTAGTCAATCACGACGAGTACCAAGAATGGGAAAATCTACCAAAACAAGTGCTTCCAGAAGCCCCCGCTGCCCTTCCTGCGGTCAACATGCACGGAGCGAGACGCTATTTTTGCCGCATTTGGCATCCTGCCACTACGTGCGACCAGCGTTAGACTGGTCCAGAGATAAAAATGTTGCCTTTGTACCAAAATACTTCAACCCACCGAATTCACCGGAACTTCGTCCGATTATGAAGTACCCGGCCGTCATGATTAAAAACCAAACGTTCTAAGACACCTAGCGTATTCGAGGGCAAAGTGGATTTGATAGTTCCGGAGGAAGTAAGGAAGCAAAAAATGTCAATGTTTGCCAAGAAATACATGATTTGGCAAGCGAGCTGCTCATGTGACAAACTGAGTGCGCCGTTCGTGACTACCAGGACTGTAAACGGGGAGATCTACCTCAACGAGTGTCTACAGAAGCATCTGCTTCCTCTGTTGCAGCAACACGAGGGTCCTACAGTCTTCTGGCTGTATCTAGCTTCGTGACACTGTTCAAACTTTCGTACCCAAGGACATGAACATTTGTATGTTGTTTAAATTTTGAGAGTATGTTTGGTTTGTCCTATGTTAAATTTAGCTCAAGACAACAATGAGCATATTATTCATTCTAATTTGTTTTGTTTTGAATGAGTCTGTATTCTCAACTGAGTGTTTTAAATGGTTTCAGTATTTTTACTCTCAACCTAGAACCACATTTAGAACGGACTTTTCAAATGAAATCCAGTGAAAGTTTATCCTGTGAAGTTTACACCTTTCAGTGAAAGTTTACACCTTTCGAAAACTTGCATTATATAGGAAAAAAAAACTTTGCGCTTATCAATTCTAGGAAATTCCAGAAAGATTTCTTCGGCCTCACTATTCAGAAACACAATAAATAAATAAAGTTATATGTGCTCCATTCATCAACGAATCGAAACTAAAATTCTTGCTACTTACATCTTTCATAAGTTCCTTGCGTAGTTCCGCCTCATCGTATTCGGAATTAAGATCGGTATGGTCGGTTTCGTAGACGAGTTCTCCCTCTGGACACTGGGAAATGCTTCCAATGCTTCCAAGTGAACCGGCAATCGTCGATATATGCTCGATGTCGGCCAACGTTTCCTGTTGGCTATGGCTAGCTGCATCGGCTTTGGCAATTCCACATTTATCGAAGCTAGGCCACATTACTTCTTTCTTCTTTCTGCATAACTTCAACTCACCATACTCTACGCTCACTGTCACCGATTGTTCTTCCATCTGTTCATAACGCTAGATTACACTATTTGTTCGAATAAGTCTTACCAATCGCGTACATAGTATGTTTACATTGTAATTACAACTAGGCTGATGAACACATTTATGGCAGTGCGGTTGTTGCTTTACGTAATGCTTTTTTGTGTGGATTTGTAATATGTAGAACGAGAGATGCGCACCTTAAACGGGACTAAGTGCTTCGCATCACGCAAACTATCACTTTTTCACAGTCGTAAAAACAGGGTGTCGACGTCGAGCGATGTTCAAATATGCCTTAATCTCATCCGAATAGATTTGTTTTGCTGGAATTAGTAAAAGAAAAGAACGATATTAGTGTTTAATTTATTAAATCAGTTAATTTCCAATCATGTTGGGAATCGTTACATCTTCTTATTATGTATCTTAAAAGCTAGTAGAATTCTATGCAGATAAGAAGGTAACTACACATACATTTAGTTCAGTAAATGCTTTATCTTTTCGCATTTTTCTGGTCTAGTAAGGATCTGAACGGCAACACAAAGTGTCCATTTTTGAAACTTTACTTTAAAATCGAAACAAAATTTATCCCTGTTAAACATATTCGCTTCGACATAAGGCCACTTTTTTAATATTATTCACAAGTTTTATTTCAAGCTCCTCACATATGATTGTAGTATAAACTTCAGACTTTATAACGTACCATAATTCAACGAAGTATGAACTAACCAACCAAGAATTCCCAAAATTGTTGAGCAATAAAAACAATGAAAAATGACATTTTCACGATTGGCATCGCCACATAAATTATCAGCATTATTGTGCGGCCACCCTTACAATTTCACGCCCATAACCCATAAGGCTACCCGCAGGTAGGCGCCAACTCATTACTATTGTGATTGAACGTTTTCCTTCGGTGCGATGCCATTCCGGCTTTCTCTGCATGAACACGAATAAAACGAAAGCCAAAGAATACACGAATCGGAGCATCGGCATTGATCCCGGTGGTGGTGGCCATTTGATTGAGTCATGTTATATGTATACATGCTTGTCACAGACGATTAAAAGCGAACATAAATTATATCTAACTTCAATCGAGATTATCCTCTGGAGATAACAATGGTGATGGCATATTCCCAGAGGGAAAGTACCTATCTATCGTACTGAGACTCATCCAAGAGATCCGTTATTTCATGACTCCATAAACCGATGCAGCAGCACCAGTAAAAGATGGGCTTCTGAAGAAGTCCTTTTCGTCGCATACGGAGGGATCCGTCGGAAAAGAAACCGGGAAGCAATGAAGGGGAAAATCCTAAATCATTTTGAAAATAAGCCAATGCAGAGAAAGCAAGATATGCTCGAGCAGAGCAGGAGGTGACGATGATGGCTCTGATTAATGTGCAAGATAGACCGAGGATTAATAGTGTCTGTATTTTCTCTTTTCATAAAATCTTCATTCTGATTGCCAGCATTGATTTTGTTGCCTCAGATAGCTCAGTCGGGGTTAGAGCACGGTTTCATAAACCTGAGGCGGTGGGTTCGATTCCCGACCCGGAGGAAATCTTTCGGGTAGGGAATTTTCTCAACTTTCCTGCACAACATAAAGTATCATTGTGCTTGCCACATAAAGATGCATTTGCGTTGGCAAAGAACACTTTTACACCTATCAAAGGTTTTATTGCCACTTTATGAACTCGTAAAATGCTGTTTTGAAATGCCGTTTTAGGATTCATTCTTGTTCTAATTATGGTCAGTTTAAAACCATTTCAAAACCAGTAAATGCATTATGCGGCAACCTGGCATTGAGAGTTTTAGACCTGCAAAAAAACATCACAAAATTGTTTTATAGTAGGGTATGTGTCCCTTGACTCAGCCTAATATGCAACAATAGATTACATTTTTCATTGTAACTCATAAAGTATTTGAGCTGGAAACAAAATTTAACTAGCTATACACTTCCTAAGATATGTTTAATAAGCCATCTGGTAGTATGTATCACGAAAAGCTACACAACTCGTTTTGTATAGTCAGAAGCTTTCGAGAGATATGGATTTAATGTCGATCTATGGGTGCCAAATTGGGTCTAATCATGGATGCAAGTTCGTCCCATTCGATTGATTAAAAAAAATGCAATCTTCGTACGGGTTTCTTCCTGATTTTCTGATTCAAGGCGTTCCCAGCTGTATTCGCTCTACCCAACAAAAAAATTTCACAAATCAAACTATACTTAAACGGCTAAGAAACACTTAAATGATTTTTACATATGATTTAGCGGTCATTCGACACTCAAAACATTATAATTCACTCTACATAGATTGTGTTTCATTAGTTTGTGTTAAGATGAGCCATATGAACAACATTCAACCGGAACTCAGACATTTGTATTGTAAATGTTACCAATAACAACATTTTTACTACGCTTTTCATACAACAGGCCATAGTTGGGAACATAGAAAAAAATATGTCCCTAAGATTGGGTCTACCGTTTGCTTGATAAATCATTGTTATTTTACCAATGTGACCTGTTAGTTTATAATATGTGACTATATTCTGCACATATTGACAGCATTATTCGGTTTATATGTTCAATTTCGACAAATTTAGATCATTCGAAGATCGTATAGATAATCTGTTCTGCTTAACCAGTAAAGTCATGGTGTCTAAAAAGTCAAGGAAATCGAAAACTACGTGGAAGTGAACTACTATTAATTGATTAATTATGTCTCAATTGCTTTGAAATAAATCGGTCATGTTGATAGCAACATGATTTTGTTGATTATCGAAGAAATAATGACATATTTAGTACATAGGCCGAATCAAGGAGCTAGGCTAACATTACATCCCGTTACCCTAGTCATTGCGAAGATAAATTGGCTTTTTTGCAGAACTGTGATTTTTTCTAATCGCCATATAGAAATATAAGCCGGACCAACAGGTTTACTTCCCAGATTTTTTCGCCTCAAAAAATCAACCCAGACCCACTGGGGTGCCAAGTAGAAGTCACGCTTACCACTACTTAAAAAATATGGTTTTGAATTCACCTTAAATTACAGTTTTGAATCATCTAGGTTAACTATCAAATTTTAGGTGTATAATCAATTTAAAATTACCCATAAATTATCACTTATTCACTATCAACAAATATCTTTTCCGTGCACTTTACAATCAGTACTGACTTATGCTCCATGTGACAGTAAGCCTCGTTGTTTCATTGACGTTTATGCGTGGGGTGGTACTGAACACACGCCAATGACTGACGCTGCGGTTCTTAACTCATTGCCCAGTGGTTTAGCAACATTCCCCCATCCATGTAGTTCCGGGCCGTCCAGATGTCCAGATGCGGTCCAGGGGCGCTAACTTCACTGCGGCTCGGCCCACCAGTCCGTTTTTTGTCTTTACTGTCGCTCGTCCAACTTGTCCGTCTGCTGCTTTAGACACGTTTATAATCCGACCTTTCAGCCAACCATTCCGCTTTCCCTCTTCGACAACCAACACAAGGTCTCCTGGTTCTAGCGGCTTGACCGGCTTCAATCACTCGCTACGTCGTATTATCGTCGGCAACTTGTATCCATCGCCTCCAGAACTGATCCACTAAGAACTGTGAAAGACGCCAACTGTCCCTCAAACTGCTTTCTGCTGATTTCACTTAGATTGACGGTTGAATAACGCCCTTGGATCCGAACATCAGAAAATGATTTGGCGTCAAAGCCTCTTGCAATGTGGAATCCAACGGTCTGGAGTTGAAGATCGCCTCTGTTTCAATTGCTACTGTCTGCAGTACTTCATCGTTTGGGTGATGAGGATGATCTGCAATTGCCGCCATAGCTGTCTTCACAGATCGCACCGTGCGCTCCCATGATCCACTCATGTGAAGCGCCGATGGTGAACTGAATTCCCAGTTGGTCGCAGAGTTGTTGAACGTCACCGCGCAATCTTCGTGAATCTCTTGTATCTATTTCACCTGAAAATTACTGGCTCCTACGAAATTTGTCCCGTTGTCACGGTAGAAAAAAAGAGACAAAAAGCCTTATAGCCATGATGCACGGCTCAGTTGACAGACTATGTACTGACTCTACTCTACTCTAACGTTGATATAATTGTCTAAAAGTTCGCCATACATCGCGAGATGGGCACTTTTAAGGAAAGAAAGTTTTTCAAACAAATTTTTTTTCATATCCAATTCGTGCCAACTCGTCTTATAATTTAGTCCTAAAATCTCACAGAAGCCAATTAAATTTAATTATAGTGACAATTTGGAATTTTAGGAGCTTTGAACGTATGAAAAATCAAGGTTGGAAAGAGTTTATTTTAAAATTATTAATTTTTATAAACTTTAGTGATAATACAATTATATCAGGTGGTTGATCCTGTTTATTACCAAACCATTGAAGTATATTACAACAAGGACAATAAATTGGAAAACAAAAGCTTTGTCATAATATCTGAAGTATTGACCCATGACTCAATAGCAGTTCAGTTGTGTATATCAATATTTCTATATTTCATTAAACAAAATTCAATATATTGCTCAAAAATTATATACATGTCAGATGAAACAGCGGTTCATATTTAATAAGAAAAAAAAATGCCAGATTGTGTAATTTCAAGTACAAGTATAGATTGGAAGCAGAATGGCACTTCGTTGCAACGTCTCAAGCGAATGGCAAAGAGAGTAAACCTTGCTTAACATTATGGAAACACAATCAAAACACCTCGGGAACTATATGACTGGGCAGTTGAACAATCAAATAAAAGTATTACAAAACTGAATTTCTGCTTCATATCAGCTGAACAGTATGCCAAAATGTCAGAAGAACTTGAGGAGTTCTATAGCCACGTAAAGACAATACCTGCTACACAGGTTCATTGCTTTGTACCTATTTTAGAAAATCAAACTTCAGCCAAAAGGATTCCTAATTCAAAGGATAATCCAAAGAAATTTACTTTGTATGTGAAAGATTAATAAATTAAATATATGAAGCTTATTACTAATACATGAAGTACATATAAAAAATAAATAAAATAAAACCCTTACCAACCTATGCGTTTTCATTGACATAAACCGTATTTCGAAAATTCTTATAACGTCATATTTGAATCGTCTTTAAATCGATATGCATCAAGTCTTATCAAATAAGATTTCTTTGACCTTTCTTTCAATCGCGTTACCTTCACCAAGCCAATATTTTATTGTTTTTTATTTAGATAACATATTTAATAAAGGGTGTTTCGATCAAAATTTGGTCGACTTAAACTTGACGCATTTCCTTTCATCGTGCATTAATAAATTTTGCACACCCTTCATTTTGAAAATGTGTGCGTGTAGCATCATGCCTCTATTTTGATTTTGAGCACTTAGCACTTCAGTTATCAAAATGTCGTCGAAGGAAGAGAAGCAACGCCATCAAAACTTTGCATGTGCATTGCGAAAATCCAAACTACTCAAACTGAATACGGCTAAATCAACTGTTACCAATGTATTAAAAGTGTTCGGTGAACGTTTGTCAACAGCCAGGAAAGCTGGATCGTGGGAAAATCGAAAGCCGGAGGCCACAGCGAAGACAAAAAGAGTTGCCCGCTGTATCGAGCGGAACCCCAACCTCTCTGTCCGAGATGTCGCAAAGAAGCTGGCAGTGACGCTTTCAACCGTCGATAGAACTAAAAAACGAGCTGGACTGTCGACTTACAAGAAAGTGGTGACTCCAAATCGACACGATAAACAAATACAAAGCACGATCGCGAAAGTTGTACACGATGATGCTGACGAAGTTTGATTGCGTGGTACAGGACGATGAATCTTACGTCAAGGCAGACTTTAAACAGCTTCCTGGACAAGATTTTTATACGGCAACTGGACGGAGAATGGTGGCAGATATTTTCAAGCACATTAATCTGTCAAAGTTCTCGAAGAAATATCTGGTGTGGCAGGCCATCTGTACCTGTGGCTTGAAGAGCAACGGTTACATTGCGACCGGAACTATCAACAAGGAAATTTATCTGAGCGAGTGCCTACAAAAACATCTACTGCGTTTCCTGAAGCGACACAATTGTTCCGTTCTATTTTGGCTGCATTTAGCATCTTGTAATTACGGAAAAAAGGCCATGGAGTGGTATGCTGCCAACAACGTTCAAGTGGTGCCCAGGGACAAAAACCCTCCCAACACCATCGTCAAGCGGAACCTTAAGAAGACTAAAAAAGCTGTTGTGAGCGAGAAACAGTTCAAGGCAAACTGTGTTGAGGTGTTAAACGAAAGACACAGCAATTCGCATTCGGTAAGAAGGAAGCTTAGCTGAATATATCTTCCAATCACTTCTGGTTTACTTAAATATATAAATTATCTTCGGAGAAATGACAAGGTATGCTATTTTTCTTCAGTTATTCAGCATTCTATTTTTTAATGTATCTGACATTGGGTTCAATACTGCATTTCACGAGGAGCTGTTATTGAGTCCGATCTCGCAAAACCATGTTGACTCGTGGGAAGTTACTTGATCAATGAGCATGAGGTTTTAACTCTCGACAGCGCTTTAATTTCTATTTTGGGAAAAAATAATGCTTCTCGCCCATCCCAGCAGCAACACCAACATTTATGAGTACGATTGAAGAGGAGCAGCAATTGACTGGTCTTCAGGAAATTCCTTTTGTACATTGTAGATATAAGGTGTAATGATAGCATTTTATTAGATGACAAGCAATATGAATGTTTTATACAATTTACGAGACATTTGTTCTATGTACAAAATCCAAAGCTAATTTACTAAAATAAATTTTCAGTGTATGTGAGCTTGATCTTCATTGAATAAAAATGAGTCAAGATGTACTTTTGTAATGTGTACATTTCCTGGTATTTGGATTTTTCTACAAGGTGGCCGTTTTTTCCTCCCTCGATCCTCTACCGCAGATAACGGTAATACATCTAAAGCGCCCCACACATTATGGAAATAGCTCGAAATAATCGATGCAATTTGAAGAGGCAAAAGCTGGTTTACGAAGCGAATAAGGCTGCTTCACGAAGCGAATAAGACACAATTTGGAGAAGATAAGAAGATAAGAAGACAATAAGAATTTAACGATTTAAAGACATAACCATCGTCAATGAAAACAACTCATCACCTTTTGTCAACACTCCCGAAAAAAAACTTCGTTTGCTGGGTATCACTAATACACATACACGAACTGACAGGCATGTAAACATTCCATTCCCTCACTTGAACTTCCTCGAGGCCTTAACTTTTGAAAATAGATTTCGTTTCTTTTTTAATAAGCAAATTTCACCAGGTGTCACAATTTAAGTCCCCAAGCAATTGTTTCTAGAAACCTAACTTCAAAAACACTTCCTAAAACATAACCTATACCACACACGAATATGAAACCGATTCCATTTCCACCACCCGCATCGACTCAATGAGAGGCAAAGGCACGTCGTCGTCATCCGGAAGCATTTCCCACAACACCACAACACTGCGAACCTATCACCTCCTCTACCCTCATCCGATCAATTTCGTCACATACAGATCCGAAGTTGAATGAACTTCTTGAAGTTACTTCGCAATTTATCACTGATATTCAGTCAGGTCAACCGGATATTCACTACCGTAGGATTCGCGTTCAATAAAACATTCAATTTTATAAGAAACACCCGTAATAAATTAATAGAAAACCGATATTTCTACTCCGAAATTGCACAACCCGAAACGCGGTAGCCTTTCCGTTGTTTACGCCATTTGTTTTCGTTCTGAACGCAGGGTGCGCTACGGTGGTAATGGTACACAGGCATGTCCTGGGGTGGCAGAAGGGAAAAAGGACTACGGGACGACTAGGGATGGTCATGCCCGCTGTGTTTCGTTTCGAATTGCGGTAGTGAAACATTGTGCAGAACGAAGAATTTAGATGGAATTTCTTCAAATTGGATTGAAAGCATTAGCGGTTGTCATGAACGGGATTTATGACCTGAGGATCAATATTGTATATGTACAAACTGCAATTCGATACATTGTCAAAATTATATTTTTGATGTGATATGGTATTGGTATGTTTTATTTGCTTTCTTTATATACTGCTATATTATAACCGTAAAGTTGTTTGTATTCTGGATTATATACCAATATTTTGAAAAAAACTAAAGGGGAAATTTTCATTTTTTTTCTTAATATATAGTAGGGTTTATTACGGTTTTCACTTCACGGTGAAAACGAAGTGAAAACAAAAAAAACTTATTACGAATGTCACCCATGAGAAAAAATATGAAAGAGTTCATCCGAGGTGACGATTCGATTATGGTATTATTATGGTTGCCACGACACCATCACGCCACCGGAAAAAGTGAGGCAAACCGTAAATATTATAAGGGCTACTACGGTTTTCACTTCACCATCACTTCCACCTCACGGAGTTCATTTTTGATCACGGTAGTAATATAATTTTAGAAGATGACGTCACTGGTGAACGTGTGGTTCATCTTGATGAATGGAATTCGTGGTTTGTTTGTTTTCGAATAGATCATTGCACGAAGGCGTCATCAATGCAGTTTTGACAGTTCAGGGAGCTTGTTTACATGGACTTAGAATATTTTCGGTAAGATCGGTTTAAGATTTTGTGCTCAAGATTTGTTGCGATTGAAGTAAACTGGCCGGAAAACAGACACCAGTGCTTATTTTTACATCATTTCCTGAATATAATCGTACAGATTCCGGAAAAAGCCAATGAAAATTTTTGGTTAAGCGGTTCAAATTCTTACACCTTATAAACAAGCTCCCTGAACTGTCAAAAAAGTGTGGTTAATACATTCGGTGCAATGATCTATTCAAACGGATGAACTACCCTCAAATAAACAAACTACGGACACCTGTCAAAAGAAATTCATCCGATTCATTTTGCGAGGTTATGTTAGGTTGGCGTAAAACTCAATAGCATAAAAAAAGTAAGGTGATGTGTAAGTGAAGCGAAAGTTATAGTGAAGGTGACAACCGTATTAAGCCCCAGTAACCCAGTGAGGATATGATTTTCGCTCTAGCAGGTTTAGCTTTTCGCAACACAACGCTTTTCCTACTCGTTCACAAGGTTATATTTGTTATCCGTTGTTTAATGTTAAGTGTTCAGTCTGCACAACCTCATGTTGAAGACGGTGTCAAGTGTGTATTTTTTACCGGCATATTTGGGCTTTCACTAACTGTTAAAACTATTCAGGAGATTGTTTGTTAATAGTTGTCAACTATAAAAGTATATTTTGTCACAATAATGGAAATGGTCATCTAAAGTAAGGGAAATTACCCAAGAAGTGATAGTAATGTTGCGGGATGGAACGGAATTTTGAACCTCTGGACATTTTTTAAGAACACCCCTAAAGACAATACCAACCAAGTGCATGAAAACGCACCCTGATACCGGGGGATGAAATTTCTATAGACAAGAGGTGGAGGCATAACGAAAAACGCGCATCCGCGCTTGCGTACTGAACACGTGCTAGCATTTACTAATTTATTTGTATGAACTTCTGCAAATTACAGTGGCGGTCGACAAATCAGTCGAATGACTTTCGAGGACAGTGCTGGTATTTACATTAAAAATGTCTCAGGTTTGAAAAGAGTAGAGCAGATGGGAACTTGGAGAATAGGATAGTGGCATACACGTAAGCTATGGCATATGCATCCTATGCTGCACACGATAGTTGTATCCATTCTATGCTAACCTATTAATTGGTCAAATATTTCTCCACCTTTTTGGAGAGTTGTTGCGTTGTCTTTGTTGGTAGTGGAATATTTAACGAAATTTCAACAATTTGTTGCCTCACAGTTTATCTAAATATTCGAAAGACATATTAAGAAGGATGTATAAATATAAGACATATAAATCAGACGTTTTTGTTAAGACTCTTTAGGAAAACGCTCTCCTAGTTGCTCTTATCTTATGTAAAGACTGTATTCGATGAAATTTGGACACACGCAATTGTTCGTAACTTTTTAGCGTGTGGGTATAAAATATTGAAATTTTAACTGAATGTATTTCATTGTGTTGTGTCAATTGTGTAATGAGTTTCGTGAAAATCGGTCGAGTGATTTCAGTGATGGCTCGGAAAACAGCTCGGAATCGCACATTCAACCGTATCTCATGTGATCAAAACGTTCAAGGGCCGTAAGACAACCAAGCGGAAAAATGGTAGTGGCAAAAAACGTGGCACATCAAATCCGGAGAAGGCCAGGATGGTATTGAACCAATTTAAGCGTTATCCCAACATTACGATCAGGGATGTTGCGAAAAAGGCGAAAGTTTCAGTTTGTTTTGTGCAGAAAACAATGAAACGTTCTGGATTACATGTGTACAAGGTCCAGAAGGCACCGAACCGGAGCGATAAACAAAACTCGTGCAAGAAAACTGTACAGGGAGTGGTTCACAAAACCCTTCTGCATTGTGATGGACGATGAGACCTACATTAAAGCCGACACCAAACAAATGCCAGGACAGGAACACTACGTCGCCACCTCTAAGTTGGCCGTTCCGGAGAGTGTACGGAAGAAGAAACTGTCGAAATTCGCCTAAAAATTCCTTGTCTGGCAAGCGATCCGCGGATGTGGCAAAATGAGTCAGCCCTTCATCACCTCTGGGACCGTCAACGGACAAATCTACAAGGCCAAAAGCCTCCAAAAACGACTTCTGCCCTTCTTGAGATCTCACGATGGCCCGACACTGTTTTGGCCGGATTTGGCATCTTGCCACTATGCCCGGCCCGTCTTAGACTGGTACAAAGATAATAGTGTAGTTTTTGTACCAAAAGACGTCAACCCTCCATACACTTCGGAACTTCGCCACATTGAAAAATTTTGGACAATCATGAAGGCAAAGCTCGTTAAAACTCAAAATTGATAGAAAATTAACTTGAACTAAAGAAAGTGTTGTTAAAAGTAAGTAAGCAAGTCGGTCCTATCATTGCCCAAAATTTGATGAAAGAGGTCAAGGCAAATGTGCGGGCATTTGGGTTGGGAGAAGAGGTTCAATAAACCAATGTTGTCAAAACTTAACTATTTAGTAGTACTTTATTTTCAGAACGTTTGAAAACAATCGGGCTCAAGGAAAATTTTTGGTGACCTATTTTGTGTGTCCAAAATTCATCGAATACAGGCTTTAGCAGTCTCCAAAATATTCTCATACATAAATCTAATCTAATCTAATAATATATAATGCAATGGTATCATCTCACCCAATTATCTTTTCTCTTTTCCTTCTTCTCTTTTCTCTTTATCCTGCAATGCGGCTTGCTTCTAGGGGAATAGATCCATTCATTTGGGCTTATGGATCTAAAATTAGGTCTGTTGAAAAAAATTGTCTGTCCTTAAATTTCCCTCATATTGACAAGTCATCGAAATAATGCTAATGTATGTTTTTGATTTTCAACATATGTGCCTCGAATTTTAAGCATGGGCCCACTCCTGGATTCCTAGACCCAAGTTAGAGCCATATTCCCAGTATGGTAATACACTGCAACTCAAAATTCTAAAATGCAACGTGGTCTTCTGATTGAATTTTAGAATGGGACCGATATGCGAGTTCTTTGTTTGATGGGACAAACTGACGTTGTGTATTTCTGGTTCAAAGTTACTTCTATTATCTGAAAATATTTAAGTGAAAATCAGTCAATAGAAGATAACGTTTAAAACTCAATTTTGTCAAAAAATCAGTATGGAAGTGAAACTTTGTTATACAGGGTGCGGCAGAAAATAATGCGAAATTGTTCAAACTTGAGTATTGCGTTAATTCGTGTAGCTAGTGACTAATTTCTGTCGAAAGTGTATTTGTTTATGTTTACTTTCAAGTGCTGCATCCAAACATTCTATTTGTTTTATTGCAAATTCGTCAAAATGTTCGCGATAGAAGTGATCACCAGTTTGTTGCTCGCCCAGAATCCGAAAGCGATTGCCAAGGTGGTTTACCACATAAAAAAGTCCCTACAGGATGGTCCTAAGCAGCAGAGGCCAGGAAGCGGACGCGTTTGCACGCACGCCGAACGTGATCAAATCGGTCCAAGCGAAAATTGCTCGCAACCCGCGTTCCATAAGAAAACTTGCAAAGGAAGCCAATATTTCTGAGAAATCCATGCGGAGAATCATCTAAGGAGACCTGCATGCATCTTCCAGAGCCAGAGTCAAACGCCACTTGATTACGCATCGGGTCAATGAAGTATGAGTGACTCGTTCCAAGAGATTACTTTCCTTGTTGAAGAAGGAAAAAATGATAATCCTGTTCTCCGACGAAAAACTTTTCAGTATCGATGCCAACAGTCGCACGGACCGATTCATTTGACAGAAAATGGAGAACGTTCCGGAAAAAGTGAAATTCAAATTTCAAAGCAAACATCCGGCTGGTGTCATGATGTTTGGCTTGGTGGCGTCCAACGGTTTGAAAATGCCGCCTGTTTTTATTGATGCTGGAGTTAAAATCAATACCAAAGTGTATATCGGTATTTTAAAGGACCATTTTTCCTCCCTGGGTGAAGGCCAACTTTTCCGAGGACTAAAACGTTGTCCTACAGCAGGATGGAGCGCCGTGTCACACGTCCAATCGAACCCAACAATGGTTGAACGATAACATGAAGTTTTGGCCGAAGGATTTATGGCCCCCTAGCAATCCAGATCTTAATCCGTTGGATTATTCGATTTGGGCATTTGTTGAAGCGCGAGCCTGGAAAACATCACACCCTAGTGTGAAAATCCTGAAGTCAACCATAACACGCACATGGCAGTCAATGTCAAAGGACTACGTGCGAAAGGCGTGCTCTGGCTTCCAGCATCGGCTCGAGGATGTTATTATTAAAAATGGAGGACACATTGAATAAGTTTGTTGAAAAGGTCTTTATAAAGATAATTGTACTCGAAAATGTTGATATTATTGAATTAGTTGAAAATGGGATTTGAAAGAAATAGAACAATTTTTCGCATTATTTTCTGCCGCACCCTGTAGACTGTGTCCGTGAATGGCTAGTCAATGAAATTTCTACTTCTCTCTACATAGACTTTCACAATGATATCCTGGTATTTCAAATAGTATGTAACTTTAGAAAACGAATAGAATATGTAAGTATATTATTATGCAATGCTAAAAATAAAATTATAATAATAAATAAAAATATTGTTGAAAAGAGGCTCTAATCCTAGTTAGGCTACTCCTTCATCCTGTCACATGGTTTTGGTAAGCAACTACAATTCTAAAGAGCTCGTTGAACTAAGTCATTCAATAAAAAATCAAAACACACAAGATTATTTCAATGTACACAATCCTTAGGTGGATGATCAATAATCAATAATCAATAAATGTTCGTGATTTGATTGATACTTTTACGTTATTTATCAAGAAAACTTATTACCAACTACATCATAATATAATGTATTGAGAGGAGCAATGGTAGAAATATTCTCATACATTAACTTCATTGATTTAGATTTCATTATTGATTGAGAGAGTAGAACTCCAGTCCCGGTATCTGCTTTGCGTCTGCCTTGATGTAGGTTTCGTCATCCATAACCTCACACATCGGCTTCGTTAACCACTCTCGATACAGCTTCCTTGCGCGGGATTTGGCCACCGTGTTTTGTTGATCACGCCGGTTCGGTGCCTTGCGGACCTTGAATACACGAAGCCCAGTTCGTTTCATGGTTTGCAGAACGAACCAGGCGGAACACTTTGCCTTCAGAGCCGTGTCGCGAATCGAAAGCTTTGGATTATACTTGAAATAATTCCAGGCCTTCACAGGGTCAGCTTCTTCCACGTTCAGCCCGCCGCTGGGTCGTCTGGGACTCCTTAAACGATTTTACCACCCTAGACAAAGTCGCATGGTCGCAGTCGGATTTTCCATGACGGCGCGCAAAATTCTCCGGCGATTTTCTTCTTGTTTCGATGACATCTTAATAACCACTGATCCGATTGTTATGAAATTTTGCACATGCAAACAATTCACTCCAAACTTGTACTCAGATTTTCAATAATTTTTACTCACGGACGAAAAAGTTACACACGGATAAAAATGTTGCATTTTTTTCGAGTACAGGCCTTCCTAGAATTAACTCATTCCAATAATAACTTACCATATGTTTTATATTAGGAGTTAATAAGATAATACCATTATTACTATACACAAGCGCGGTCCCACATCAACCTTGCTGCTATGACCCTGATATATAAATATATAAATTTGGCTGCACCGTAAAGATTGAGAGAACTGGCCAACATTCAACTTTGAAATGGCGGGCAAATGTCGAGTTTGGCTGCATGGAATAAATTTACAATTTTTCCGGTCTTTTTTTACGGTATATTTTGCAAAAGATTAAATTTACACAGTTTGAAAGAAACTGTTTCATTTTCGGCGTTACTTAATGCACATAAGCGGGATGCTAGATTCGGCATACATTAATGGGATCTTTCATGTAAATTCCAGCCAGATATCACCGGAATCACGTGTGATGTAAACAATTACGTTGTTTACGCTTGTTTTAGCCTGCAATTAAACGATGGGAAATTTTATAAGTTTGTAAAAATTCTTTTTTTTTCTGTTCAGTACATTCGTATTGTTTTTTTACAGTGCTGCAAAACTGCAGTGATTTAGGATTCCGATCGGTAGTTTATTGAAAAAAAATCGGTAGTGTTCTGTAAACTACTGCAATTCAGTATTTTTGATCGTTGGCGTTTTGTAAAATGTCATATTCTACCAAGATGTTGCTGTTAGCACTCCCCGCGGTGTAACCGCAACCCATATGTTTGAAGATATTTCCGTTTTACAGAGCGAATTCAGCAGAAAAAAAAGTACCGAACCTAATTTAGGAAATTTTGTGTGTAGAAACCCTTTCCGAATGGTTGTTATTTACTTTTAGAGGCGATAAAATAGATCTGCCAAACATATATACGAGAATAGATGCTACAGAGATAAATATTGTTTACAACTCTTAAGCTTTACGAATAGTACAAATTAGTTTTGAACATTGATGTCTAATTTTTATTCATTCACGGGTAACTCGAATCCGATATCGAACCGTTATCAAAACTTTCAAACCCCGTTATTGATATTAGCGATAAATGCGTCTTCATCGCAACACTGTTAAAGAACTACCAAACAATCAATCTTACGCACATTGTCTTTCTAAGAACAATTTATGCCCATCCAGAGTTGCCAAAAGAATTTAATTTAACGTTAACAACAACAAACAGAGTTGCAAGTCACTATTGTGGTCAGAGTTGATCTTCGGGCTCCTGTAGGGTATACAATTCTAAGGAACCAATAATGGGACTTCCATAAACAACTATAGGAATCTAATGCTTCAGATTCCTTATTAGGACTACAGAATTGTGAAATGTTAAACAACTCATCACAAAATCATGTTATACAAATTAACGCATGAAAAACCAAGATAACATTGTTTCATTACATTGCATGAAAAAACAAGACTACCATTCATTAAGATACCATTGTAACATGTTACAACACCATGGTTTGATTCACTGCCATTGCCTGCATCCATGGTTTAATTTAATTAGAGTAGAGTTTATAAATCCATCATCTATAACTAATCCTAATGTCATCAATATCATTAACTTATGATGCAAAGATCCTAATGTAATTTTAAGTAAAGATAAATGTAATGTTCGAATTGATTAATTGATGTTGTAAGCAAACACGATTAATTACATGGAATCATCGACTTGACAGCAAGGAATAAATGTATATACAACCGGTCATAGTTTTTAGGACTTCATGAAGATTGACCGAAGAAGTGTAATCGCATTCTCCTACACCATTCGCACCCCAACTGTCCACGCGGTGGTCGACCCCGAAGTCTATTTTTACAATCGATTACATTCACCACATCCCAGAGGTTCACTTTCTGTTTTGTGTAATTTCCACCTGTGTTTGCTGATGGTATTTTGGCACACTTTGTTTGCAATAGAGGCTTGCCTCTGATAACGCGCGAGCATGGAAAATGAGAGTTTACAGTATCAAATTATGATTTATAAATGGGTGTTCCGTTCTCTTCGGGCCAGAACAGACCGAACAGAATCGTTTTCCTAGGTATTTCTCGTTTCCATGTGTTGCAGCCAAATCCGCTTTCCCGACAACTTGGCGCTTGCCACAAGGTAGCGCACCGTTCATATCTACGTAGCGCCATACAAAGTGTTATAACCTCACCGACCGTACTGTACGTATCTACAACCTATGCTGTGTAGATTGCAATTGTTCTGAATAATTAATTACCGATAAAATTGTTGCCTCGCGCATCGTACGTTCAATGATCTTTTTGTATATTGCTACTGATTGGCCAGTGGCCTCACCTCACCATATACAGGATCGTGCATGGTAACAACAATGAAATATTTACATTTTGTGTGGGCTCTCCGATAATGTTGATGTTGTTCGATGCCGGAGTTACGTGTGCAATTTTTGCAATTATTATCTAATATATTACAGATAATTACTATTTTGATGTTTTGTTCGCACTCTCTTTCCATAGTGCACAGTGAAGTTTTTTTGAAACAGTATTGGCCAAATGCTAGTGAGCAATTTGTTTTGATTTTGGTTGGTGTCAGGAGTTCGTAAACATTTCCTCCGGGAAAGGAACTTTGTTGTTTAGCTTGGAGGTTGGTACGAGATGCTGCGTCAGTAGAGAAACGGTATTCCAACGGTAAAGTTTGTTAAACTTATCAAAGGAATTAAAATTTGTTTTATTGCCGCGGCTGTGCTCTTCGTACTTTTCTTCTGGTGCGCCAATTATTTTGTGATGTTGATTCCCATGCTACCTCCAACGCTAAGACAAAGAGT
Source organism: Aedes japonicus (assembly GCA_034211315.2). Taxonomy (NCBI): domain Eukaryota; kingdom Metazoa; phylum Arthropoda; class Insecta; order Diptera; family Culicidae; genus Aedes; species Aedes japonicus. The sequence continues at coordinate 1,067,013 of JASCZW010000070.1, read as the reverse complement.
GAGAGGAGTGCCAATAGCGTGGAATAATAGCGGCATTTGAACTAGAAAGATACGCGATCTTGAACTATAGCACCCCCGAACAGTTCGACTGACTCCGGGTTGTGATGGTTATTGGTACCATTCACCGACTGCTGCGGGAAATCAGCCCGAAAAACAGACTGTGGGAACGCAAGCCACCGGATAATGATGGCAACTAGCGCACTTTTCTTCGGTAAGCAGTGTATTTCTTTTTCGGTCATAATTATGAACCATATCCACACTGGGCCAGGAATGAAATCTAATTGGTTAAAAAAATCGATAGCGGTCCGCAATTGCACCCAACTGAATTGACGACTTCGGAACAGTTGCTTAGTTTAGTAAGGACTTTAACTTCATTAACAGCAATAGTTCAGATTTTGGCCATAAAGATGGCACAGCGAAGCAAAGTTTTTCATTTCGAACACTAGAGCTTCTTCGGCAAAGTAGTAGATCGTAAAATTTTATGCAAAAATGTCGAAGCTATACAATTAAAATGTCTTCAAACAACTGAAATGTACGATTTTTTGAAAATTTTATCAGAAATTCAGTTTTTGTATTAAGTTTTATAAATTTGTTCAAATGAATACTTTCATCATATTTAGTCAATGAGGTTTCAGTAAATCAATCTTTCTGGATCAAAAACTTAATGTTTAGATTTTTTTCTAAAAGAGATGTTAATAAAATTCCATTAATCCGGCTTTAGTACTTTAAAAGTTTCGTTATAAGAAAAAATGGGATTAAACATACCTCATCGACTAAATATCACAGAGACATTCATTTGAACAAATGTATAAAACTTAATATCAAAACCATGTATTTCAGACAAAATTTTCAAAAAATCGTATATCTCAGTTATTTGACGAAATATATATTTTATGGCTTCACCAAATCTTCAGAAAACTTAACGAACTACAATTTTGCCCAAGACAGTAAAGCTCTATCAGGTGGAACAGAAAAGTCTATATTGCTGCGCCATTGTTGTGGTCAAATTCTGAACTACTCCCGCTTGCCATATTAATGTCCAGACTAAACTAAGACTAAACTTCTCAAGACGTCAACTCAACAGGTTACAATCTCAGAGCGCTTTTATTTTTTTCCCTACTAGATTTCATTCCTGGCCCAGTGTGATATCGGAAGAGGAAGCAGCTATTCTATTAGTGACTGGCACACAAGAAAGGCGCAGTTGGTCCGATTTATTTTTACCTATTTTTTCGTTTAGTTGTGCTATTGTATAAGATTTGTAGAAGCAACAGAGCAACAGCAGTGGGATTGTGATAAATTATGATTCAACTATAGCATTGTTCAACAATACTATTCCTAGGATGGCTTCAACTTGAAAGATTTCTTCGATCCAGACGAGGAAAGAACCGCTAAGAAATACCTATCGCGTTCAACGACAAGGTCATCAAGTTATGCTTTTGGTAAAACATCTATGACGTATAAATGATCCAATTATAGGAATAATAATATCAATTCCATTCCCTTCCGTCGGTAAATGCTAAACTGCAAAACAGCAGTATGCTGGAGGTGTCTGGATTCTAAAGGGTGTCCCACATCAAATTGCAAAAACACAATGACTAAAATTTTCCATTGGGTATTTTCTCTTGAAAATTTGGGTAGAAGTAGTTTAGAGTGTATTTATTTGTTGCATTTTTATCGCTGTCAGTTTTTCGAAAATGGGAAAAAATGGCGTCACCCATAACGTCGCGAATTGATTTTGCGCAAGCACCTGAAAAATCCTCATGTCAGAAATACGGTCAGAACATGGATGTTCTATTAATGATCAGAATCACAAGCACGTCGTGAAAACTTTTAAGCGGAATCTTAATGCTTCGGCCTGGGATGTGTTGAATCTGTACAAGTCTTTCGTTCAGAGAACCAGGGACCGGAAGGGACTGCATACGTACAAAGTGCAAAAGGCTCGAAATTTTGACAAACGGCAAAATACGATGGGAAAGTCACAAACCCGCAAACTGTACACCCAGATGCTGACGAAGCCGCATTGTCTCACCATGAATTATGAGACTTAAGTCAAGGTGGACTTCCGGCAGCTTCCGGGACTACTGTTCTTCACCGCCCAGCAAAAATTTGATGTTCCGGAGGAAGTAAGGAAGCAGAAACATTCAAAGTTGGCCAAGTAATACAAGATTTGGCAAGCGATCTGCTCATGTGGTTAACAAAGTGCGCCGTTCGTGACTTCCGGGACTGTAGACGGGGAGATCTACCTCAAGGAGTGTCTACAGAAGCGTCTGCTTCCTCTGTTTTAGCAACACGAGAGCCCTACGATCTTCTGGCCAGATCTAGCTTCGTGTCACTATTCAAATGTTGTCTTGGAATGGTACAAAGCCAACGGGTTCACTTTCGTAAGCAAGGGCATGAAACTCCCCAATGCACCGGAACTAAGGCCCATCGTAAAATACTGGGCTATTATGAAGCAGGCACTACGGAAACACCCCAAGAAGGTCAAATCTGAAGAAGACATGAAGATAAAGCGGGTTCCCGTACAGAAAAAGCTGCAGCCAGATGTTGTACAGCACCTAATGAGTGGAATTAAGCGTAAGGTGCGAGCAAACAGTTATGGTATTGAAGTTGAATGAAATAAATATGACAAAAGTTTACTAATAAATTATATGAAAGTTTAAAGAGGATCGGTCTACTAGGTAATTTCAGCGTTTTTTTTCCATGATGCAATTCGATGTGGGACACCCTTTATTTCCGGTCTGACCCAAGCATAAATTTTAAATATGTAGGGTGTAATGATCAAATTTGACCAACCAAAACTTCAAGGATTTCTTTTAAACGTGCATTTAAAAAACACCTCGTTATTAGTTTTTTTGGTAGGTGCACAACGAACAAACCTACGCAGAATATACTCCAGCCTCGCAAAGCCAACAACGTTGATAAGGACTCCAAACAACGACACTACTTTCCAGTATTGAGCGCACCATCGAGATGATCCTGGAAGTCCTCAGATATTTTGAAAATGAATATCAAAGTTGCCGGTTTTCCTTCGCTTTTACATCATGGTAGTGCGGCCTGAACATTATCTCTTGATCGAGAGACACTCCTAAAAATCCTTAATTTTTTTTTTACAAGATTGAGGGAAATCCTTATGGACTAACCCAACACAGGGGCCTGCACTTGGTCATCGTGCACCCCCCGGGACTGCCCAATAGTATTACTTCATGAGGTGCTTGTCAATTTGGTCACTATGGAGCCATTTAGCTGCTACTCCCTGAATGAGCCCCTTAGATCCCACCTAGCTTGGTTGAGCCATTAAGGTTCCCTTCCTGAGCTGTTCAGCGCCCACCCTCTATGCAATCTACAGGGTGCGGCATCCGCAGCCGGGGACTACTCGAGTCGCTTGCGTAAGTATGTGGGAGTTAAATGACTCACCGGGTTCGGGAGAACTTCCATAGCCAGGGAATCCTCCGTAGGTGTGGGAAGATCCATCGTCGGGAACTACTCGAGTACAGGGTGTGGCAGAAAATAATGCGAAAATGTTCAAACTTGAATATTGGGTTAACTCGTGTAGCTAGTCACTAATTTCTGTCGAAAGTGTATTTGTTTATGTTTTCTTTTAAGTGCTGCATCCAAACATTATATTTGTTTTATTGCAAATTCGTCAAAATGTTCGCGAAAGAAGTGATCACCAGTTTGTTGCTCGCCCAGAAGAAGCCAAAAGAGATTGCCAAGGTGGTAGGGTGCCATTTGGCAACAGTTGACCGTATAAAAAGTCCCTGCAGGATGGTCCTAAGCAGCGGAAGCCGGAAAGCGGACGTCCGCGCTTTGCACGCACGCCGAACGTGATCAAATCGGTCCGTACAAGAATTGCTCGCAACCCGGTGCGTTCCATAAGAAAACTTGCAAAGAAAGCCAATATTTCGGAGAAATCCATGCGGAGAATCATCAAAGAAGACCTGCATGCAGTTTCCAGAGCCAGAGTGAAATGCCACTTCATTACGGACCAGGTCAAGGAACTACGAGTGACTCGTTCCAAGAGATTGCTTTCCTTGTTGAAGAAGTAAAAAATGATAATGCTGTTCTCCGACGAAAAGCTTTTCAGCATCGATGCTGTGGCCAACAGCCGCACGGTTCATCTCACTGCAGAAAATAGAGAACGTTCCGGAAAAAATGAAATTCAAATTTCAAACCAAACATCCGGCTGGTGTCATGATGTTTGTCTTGGTGGCGTCCAACGGTTTGAAAATGCCGCCTGTTTTCATTGATGCTGGTGTTAAAATCAATACCGAAGTGTATATCGGTATTTTAAAAGACCAAGTGCTTCTCTGGGTGAAGGCCAAATTCTCCGAGGACCAAAACGTTGTCCTACAGCAGGATGGAGCGCCGTGTCACACGTCCAATCGAACCCAACAATGGTTGAACGATAACATGAAGTTTTGGCCGAAGGATTTGTGCCCCCCTAGCAGTCCAGATCTTAATCCGTTGGATTATTCGATTTGGGCATATTTTGAAGCACGAGTCTGCAAAACATCACTCCCTAGTGTTAAAACCCTGAAGTCAACCATAACACGCACATAGCAGTCAATGTCGGAGGACTACGTCCGAAAGCATGCTCTGGCTTCCGGCGTCGGTTCTAGGATGTTATTTATAAAAATGGAGGACACATTGAATAAATTTGTTTAAAAGGACTTTATAAAGATAACTGCACTCGAAAATGTTGATATTATTGCTTGAATTAGTTGAAAATGGGATTTGAAAGAAATAGAACAAATTTTCGCATTATTTTCTGCCGCACCCTGTAAAACGAAATCATTTGACATTATCAGAATTAGTTCCATATCAAACCGCAGAGATGGCACTGCAGTCTACCTTTTTCAAATGAAGCTTAAGAGAGTTGCCTTTTCCGGTAAAGTGGATGAAAATGTAAAATGTAGTCACTGGACATTATCAGATTAATTCTACATTGCGCCGCAAAGATGACACTGCAGTCTGTCTTTGCAAAATGAGGCTCTAGAGAGTTGCCGTCTTCAGCAAAGTTGTTGAGAAAGTAAAATGAAGACATTTGAAATATCCCATTAGTTGCAGATCGTACTGCAGATATGGCACTGCAGCCGCAATTGCAATGTTTTGTGATATAGTGGACGGATTATTATAATTTTTGATAGCTCAATGCAGACTAAGCATCTTGCTATGAGGTGCCAGGCGCACCGAAACCTTCGCCAAATTTATGTGAGATGGCTCGGCGTGTGTTTATATTTAAACAGAAGAATCATTGTAACAGAACGGATCACCGGATATATGAACAATCGGTTACTGTTTTGCATGACAATGGCAATGACAATGTTCATCGGCAGGAAATTCAACAATCAAATACATATCCCTACAATTCGAGAACACTCGCATGAACCAAGAAGAAACCTACTATCAATGTCGATGTACATTACTTCTCATTTGGCAAAAAGTATTTGGCAAGAGATTTTTGATGTAGAAGGAGATGTTCGCTCATCACCATGAGGCACCAAGAGTGGACAGTAATGTTTGCTAGAATGAAAGATATGAAGAGAAAGTGTTGAAAGTTCCGTCAGTGTACGGGAGGTTGGAAATAGAACAGATGTATTGAAAATTGAGCGAAAGGGCATTAGTAGAGTAGTACTTGAACCAAGGATGTCACCCTTTGCCTAACATCCCACTGCGGGGTAGGTCGAGGAACGGATGAATTCGCCACCTCATCCGTTTAGGCGTCCAGAACGCGGTGTGTCAACGTTGCTCGTACAGCCACAACGAAAATCAGCAAACCACTTTTGAATCATTTGAATCGACGGAGCAAGTCTGGAAAATACTTATGCAGCTTGGCTTTGGTTTCGGCAGCCGTTTTCTTGCGTAGAAAATAGTATTTTATCAAAACTCGAAACTCGGATTTTTCCATTTAAAAAAAAACTTGCTGATCGGTCTCTTCTCACAATGAATGCGGGTGCAGAAATGGCTGAAATTTTAACAGTTGTCACTCAAGGAGTGAAGCTCATAGAAAATATTTCATATTGGCGATTACCAACGCCATCTGTAGGAAATTAATGCGACTTTTCAGGCAGGCTAGTATTTCATAATCATATGAAGCTCGAGTTGCCGCCAGAGTCGCAAAAGATGTTATTGTTAAACTCACCCTAAGAAGCCCCGTTGGCTAGACCAGGGATCGAGGGTTTAAAAAAGAGGTCCAACTGGCCCCTTTTTAATAATTTTAAGTAAAACACGGCACAAAATGTGTACAACTTTTCGAAAACCTTGAGTGTGCTTGGGTGTGTCTTCTTGTAAAGTTGCAAAAAGTGGCCGATTTATCATATATGATCTTTAATAGGACACTTCAAGAGACAATTCTGTCCCGAACTTGGGGTGAAACTCACTGGAACTTTTATTGAATCAATAATCAAATTTCAATTTTTGTTTTTCTGCCAATTTATTTCCTTACGATTTCTTTATACTGATATCAAAATTGATACACTTGACGAGACTAATCTGGACTAGTGTTCTCCATTTGATTCAGATCGATATTAGTCACTTTGATTCAACTTCTCCACGTTAGATGAAAAGTTCGAAACACGAAAGTTGAATTAATTTGTATTCATGACAGCTGTCACATTTTGCACTTGTTATAGTAGTTGTGAAGCTTATCCAAACTCATCGATAGCTCGTGGCATCTGTAAATACTTTCAAATACTTAGTATACCCGAATAGATACCTGAAAGTTGATATTGGGCTAGAGGGCAACGCACTGTGTACCACGCAGAAAAATAGTATAGACTGCTCCAATAATTATAAATACACTAATGATTAACCGTCAAATAAACGTGCAGTATTCCACCAAATTTTGGATGCGTAATGTTGATCACATCCAAATTAAACTGATGTTGTCGTTTTTTTTAATTTTCGCACAAAAGTTTGAAAATGCGCAGTCTTTCTCCCAAGCAAAGAAAACAAATTGTGCACAAACGGTGCACCGCCAGTGGTCTTTCTCTCAGAAAACTGGCTAAGGAAGAAGGTGTGAACGTCGGAGCAGCTCAAACCGCATTACGGAACAACAGGGCTCTTTCGTAGATTCCCCAAGACGGGGTAGAAAACTCGGTCCCACTGACCCTACAATCGACAGAAAGGTAAGAGACTAATTCAAGCGTCATCCTTCAGCATCAGCTCAATATGTGACGAAAAAGTTAAGTTCTTCGGCGAATAATTTTATTCGTGCCAAAGAAAGAATGTGCCTGCAGACTCGTCGGAAGCAGGTGCTTCGTACCAAACAGGCTGAATGTGTGAAACCGAGGGCTCGAAGGCTGTAGGCCAAACTGCTGATCAAAAAATCGGGCAGTGTTATCATGGACGATAAAACCTATATAAAACGCGATTATAAAATTCTGCCGGGACCACCGATGGGAAAGCATATTCCTGGATCAGTGAAAGCCAACTACACCGAAAAAAATCGGCAAGGAGGTAATGGTGTGACAGGCGATTATGGAAAAATATCTCGTCCATTCATCACGACAAACACAATGAATGGTCAAATCTACGTGAAGGAGTGTCTGCAAAAAAGTTGCTACCCTCAGTCAAACAGCATAACAAGCCTACAATTTTTAGTCTGATCTTGCTAGCTGCCATTACTCTAAATATGCATTAGAGTGGTTAAAAAAGGACAATGTCGTATTTGTGCCAAAGGAGATTAATCCAGTGATTCGCCCTATCGAAGCTCGTTGGGCTGCTTCGGAAGCTGAGAAAACACATGAAATCAGCGGATAGTGTTTAAAAATTTAAGAAATATTGGCCAGAAGTGGTAAAAATGGTAGGAGAAAGCACTATGCAGAAGCTTATGAGTAGTGTTTAGAGAAAAGTTAGAGAACTCGCCTACCCTACAAAAAATTAAGCAAATTGAAATGAAGATGGATTTGTTATTGTTATTTACTATGTATGAAAATAAAACAACCAAAGATCACAGTATGGTCTTTTTTATTTGAGAAAGAAGGTGTCTTTATTTTATTCAGACCACTCTATAGTTGACTGTTATAAAAGATCGCAGCAAGCCGTGCTTCGAAACTAACGTGTTTTGTTTTTGCTGAGTCGTTTTCGCGAAAAAATAATCAAACAATAATTCGTACACGGAAAAAAATCCGTGCCCGGATCCGTGAACTGCAGTCATGAATTCGAGAACAAGCAAAAATACACCGTGAACTGAATCACGTAATCATGAACTAAATCACGTTTTTAGGTAAAAATCCTGAAAACGTGAACTAGTTCACGGTCCGTTTTCATTTTCGTGAACGCTTTTGTTTCTGTGTAATTTAACTTAAACAAACAGTGAAATCATCAAATCCCCGTGGGTTTCGTGTAAGACGTATATAGTGCAATCGTTTGCCTCCTGAAATTTGTGATGGTCGGTAGTATTTCACCTTTTCTTTTGGCTTCGTCCCGCACCCGGAAGAAGAGGTACATCAGCTTAGCTCATAGCGGGAGTTTTGATAATTGGTAATATAGAGTGAAAAAAAGAAGACCAGTGCATGTAGAAAACGGCCATTTGCTGGTCAGAAGCAGCAAGCGAAGACAACGCGCTTGCTCGCGTGAAATTCATATGCATTCACCACGTGGTGTATAGAGTTTTGTTAAGCAGGTTACATATTTAACTAGCGGCTTAGCAACGTTATTTTTTGTGGGTTTTTTCGTGTGTGCATGAAATTCATTACGAATCAACATCGAATTTTTTTATTTTTATGAATGAACATGCGGCACACTAAAAAAGCGGCTCTGGGTGAGATCTATCTGATCATAACTTTATAAAAAATATATTTTCAAATGATATTAAATTCGTGCCTGATTTGGAAATTTTACATTTCCAAATCTGGAAGTGTATTGCCGTTCCCTTATCCAAATGATATCGGTAATGATTACAAGCGGGGCTTATTGTATGTGAAAATTATCTCGGAATGTGCGTGAAATTCTAAAATGGGTTGCTGGATCTGCAGTAGAGCTATCTCTTCCTAGCTCCCGAATTAAAGCTTCCGAAGACCACTACAAAGATTGTTGTAAATAGATTTCTTCTATAATGCCATTGCCGGCCAATGGGTGTTAGATTGTACACACACACAGTCTAAAGTTGAGTTTAATAAACTACAAAAGGCCGTTTTACAAACAATAAATGCTTATTAAATCTTTTTCATCCGTTCATTATTCGCGTCAATAGGTATATTTCAGGATACAAATAAGCAACAATTTAAAAATGAATACTTAAATTTAACTTTTTTTTTCTAATCAATACTTTCTACCCAGTCAATCTCAATAATCATCAATAAATATTCTTTTCGCGTGTACTAGTCGTCTTCATTCAGCAAGCAGACGTTCCCTCACCGGTGACTGCTATGTATTTACCACGGCGAATATCATATGCGCGTTTCACTCAATGAACTTGATGATAAAGATAATCCATCCATGGCAATCAATAAACCCGTCACAGTTTCATAACAGGAAGTTCAATTTATTCATTTCTAATGTATCTACCGCATAGGGGAAACAATGATGAAGCGATAATGACATTCATACTGACTTCCAATTTGAATCAATTGTAATAGACACTAATTGGTTCATTATGAATGCACTTGACGGCTGATTGCGGTCATTCATTTCCAGGGCAATGCATTTTTCATAAACGGTATGTTTGAATTCCTGTTTTGATGTTCGAAAGCATTCCATACAAAAAAAACATGCATTTTGTTGAATCTTAAATGTTAATCCCCAGATAAATGCAACCATTTACGCTACTAACCGTAACATGACTGTGACTTTTTGCCATTTGATTCACGATCTGTTTTGATCTAGCCGAACAAAGTAATGCGAACTGGTCACGCTTATCATCGGAACAGAACCTCTTCGCTGCCGACTATCGCAGGTCGCCAATAGAACATGAAAAAGAAACCGAAAATAATTAAATTTAAAATAGTGAAACGAGTTCATCTCTTTCTAATTTCATTATCTACAGATAATTTCAGATGTAGGCTAACACCGCGAGGGAAATATGTTCCCACGATTATTTTAACCTGCGTTGTAGGTGTAGACTAGTCACTGTTGTAGTTATGCGGTTCTCAGAACCAAGAAGAAAAAAATGCATTACGGATCTAATTCTTACAAATTATTTCCCATGGGCGGCTTCCCGAACTGGACACAAAGCTAAAAACAATGAAAATTATCCGAAATTAGCTACTCCACAGGAATAGCTTACATTGGGCTCCTTTCGTGCTTTTCGGCATTTCAGACGCACTTGTTTGCTCCCGCACAGTTTTCTTCTATTCGGCCTTTTTACCGAAAATATGATTGCTCAATTTAATTGCGTTCTTCGGTGAAGATTATCTGGAGTGGTCTCATAGTGGCAATTGGCGCCTCATTGACCGCTAGGTATGCCGGTTTGGCCATTCCGATGTGGTGAACCTTATTCAGCGTTTTTATTTTCTTGTTCGCTTGTTTCTGCAATCCTGTCTAGGATTGGTTGTAAAATTTAATTCTAAAGCTAGGAATGGGAAAATCCAGCGGATTTGAAGCTTGAAAAATATAATGCCTGCAATTCAGAAAAATTACACAACTATTAATATCCTAGCAAAGTAAATAGAATAAAGTGAAGGTTCATTCCCTCCTGTGGACACGCGCGTGTTAACAATAATTCAAACATAAGGTAATTCAGAGGAATTGCAATCGAATGATGCGCCATCATTTGAAATGTTTTGCCTCGAATAGCTTTCAAATGACCTCAAACAAGCTACATTACTACTAGTAAAATTCAAATACCTGTAACTATTCAGTTTTAGTTCACCCTTCGGTTCATGAAGGGGTATGGGCGCGTTCTGCCGAGTTGGTCGCGACAGATTTCATGTTTGAATAGGCTGCTACATAAACGTTCAAAAGTGCCTGAACCAAATGGACAGCTTGTAATGATCACCTGAAGATACGATGCAATGATCCCCCTGATATTCCAAAATGTAGCACGATGTAAAATGTTTCTTGTCTTCTATAACTAAACGTGATAGAATTGAGTAAACGAGTGTAAATTAATCTGGAATGATTAATCGGGAATGATCTCTCATATGCATCCGTCGAACCATTCTGAATGGCCGTTGTGAGAATATCACCATGAATATCTCACATGCGCATAGCATGTTACCAATTACTAATGCTTTTTCTCCTTTCTTCTGTTCTCTTTCCTATCCCATGACCGTGAGCAATACCATATGACACACCGAGAAGACAACCTGGGCCCTACATCAAATTGAGGCAATAAGTAAGGGACGGTATATAACCCAAACGAATTTTACTTTCAGCCAAATTTTCTAACACAAGATAAGCAATCAAACGACGGCAACAAAATATACTAAATATTCAATAACATAACGGGGAAAGGAAGGGACCATCAGGTCACCCAAGTGAAACGATTTGGATCTGGGACTACCTCATCCCCATCGTTAACATTTCACGGAACGAGGGCGGGCTCTTCGACCCTATCTATTGGTGTAGAAGGAGATGTTCGCTCATCACCATGAGGCACCAAAAGTGGACAGTAATGTTCGAAGTCGTGTTTTTCGATTCAACGAAAATGGAGGTGAACCAACGCGAGTCGAGAGAACAAATTCTTTCCAAACACCTGGAATTTCCTGACCTGTCGCACCGGCAGTTGGGAAAAATGTTGAACATTCACCATTCAACCGTCTCCAGAGTGTTGAAGCGATTCCAGGAGCGGTTGACGTTGGACCACGGCAAAGGAGCTGGAAGAAAACCGGGACCGGAGAACAAAAAGACGGAAGGAAAGGTGAAGCGGATGATTAAAGCAAATCCCAACGTCTCAAGCCGTGATTTGGCTAAAAAGATCGGCATGTCGCAGAGCTGCGTCCAGAATGCAAAGAAGAGAGCTGGACTACATACATACAAAGTACAGAACTTCCCAAACCGCGATGAGCGGCAACAATCGACGGCTAAAACTCGGGCACGGAAGCTCTACGAGAAGATGCTGACAAAATATGGCTGCTGTGTAATGGACGACGAAACGTATATAAAAGCCGATTTTAAGCAAATTCCGGGGTTGGAGTTTTTCACCGGCAAGAGCAAGTTCTATGTAGACGACAAATTTAAGAAGAAGAAAGTGTCGAAGTTCGCCTCCAAATATCTCATTTGGCAGGCCATCTGCTCTTGCGGACTGAGGAATGAGCCTTTCGTTACAAAGGGCACAGTAAATGACGAGATCTACAAATCTGAGTGCCTCGAGAAGCGCCTTTTGCCGTTCTTGCAGCAGCACGACAAAGCTCCGCTATTTTGGCCAGATTTGGCATCATGCCACTATTCTAAACGTGTCCTGGAGTGGTATGAGGCCAATTCTGTCCATTTTGTTCCAAAGGACATGAATCCGCCAAACTGTCCGGAGCTGTGCCCGGTGGAGCAGTACTGGGCAATGATGAAGCGGGAACTTCGGAAGAGCAAGAAGACAGTCAAAGACGAGAAGGACATGTTAAGAAAACGGAATAAAAAAACTGTGAAACTGGTACCGGATGACACTGTAAAGACTTTGATGGAGGACATCAAGCGAAAATGCGTTCAATTTTACACTCAAGGCTCCGTCGATTAACTTTTCTTTTGATTTTTTAAGTAAATATATGTATAAAACTACCCTAAAATTTTGGTTTGATTCTAAACATTATAAGAAAATTGGCATGACATTTTCGGTGTCGCAATAATTTCGTGTTCGCCCTTTAGCAAAGCAGCAGACCCCACACCAGTTCCTTGTAGTCCCGTGAAATAATTCGTTAATAAATTCCTAGACTTTTCAACCCGCACACTTAAGTTTCTATTATTTCAATAGTCCTGTTCGTAATAAGAACTCTTCAGTTTCAGAGCCCTTTATTCCGCGTGCCAATCCGAAATACCCAGTAGCATGCCTGCTCCGTAACTCAGTTGCTACTGAGCTAGTTATCCGGTCAAACCAGAGTAAGTCTCTTCTAGTCCCAAATATCTCATTATTTTTTGTCAAATCTAGCATTTCCTTTATGTGCATTAGATAACGCAACGCAGAAAATTCAATGTTGGTAGTATTACTTACCATAGAGAACAGACATCCAAGCGGGTGTGTCCTTCGTGTGTAAATTTCTGTAACTGCCATTTTAAAATTACAACTCGTTTTTGTTAGTTTTGGTGAGACGTATGTTGATGGTGCCACCTGCACGCCTGGAGATTTGATAGGCGCTGGCTGTCTGCCGAATTTAGTTTGGTGAAACCTAGTCTAGGCGGTGTCGTTTTTCCAACGGTTTGCTTTTAAAAAATTTACACAGTAAATTGGAAAAAAGGTTCGAGCCTGGGTGTCTGTTCTCTGCGGTATTACATAATCATCAATCATCACTTGCTCTTACTTTCCCATTCCTGGCGCAACTTTGTTCAAACTATGGCAGGGGTTCATGACAGTACTACCCAAGATCTTCTTACTGGCAGGATTCCATTTCTTTCGTAAGTCATTGATGTTCTTACAACTTTGTCCAGCTTTCCGAAGATTCACCTTACTAATTACCCAGTATCTCTCGATGGGTCGACACTGTGGAACATTTGATGGATTCATATTTTTGGGTGCAAATTCTATACCATAACTGTTCATAAATGCCAGCGTATCGTTAGCGTAGTGACTCGTAGCGAGATCTGGCCAAAATAATGTGCTTCACTATAGGTTCGCCTTTGAATGAATTGAAGTGAACGACGTTACGCACGTCACGAAGAAGAACTGTGACCTCCATTAACAGCGCTGATTGTCAGCCACAGCAGCACCTTCTTGGGGAACTTGGTGTGTGAAATGAACTCCATCCATGAACGTCCATCACCACCGCCACGTCGCGATTCGCCGGGAAAATCGAGTTGACCGTCTTATTCAGCCACTGCCGCTACGTCATTGACTGCAGTTCCGAAACCAGTGGACGCGACTTCCGCTTCCTGACATGTATGTTCTTGTTCGCCAGGTACTTTTTCACTGTTTGGCCGGTTGAACCGGCCACTCGGCCAAGCGCACGCAGCGATGTAGCCACTTTTTCGTCTGTCTTCCTCTTCAGCATCCTTTGGAGCTTCTTGTCGCTCAGGGTTGTCGGAACCGGGCTTTTTTTCGATGCTCTGATTGATGTCTAATAGTGCCAAGATGTTGTAGATGCCGGAACGGGCGTATCCGGCGTCCATAAAGTGTCACACGATTTCCGTTTTCGACGCGGCGGGGTGTCATTCTTTGAACGCGCACACTGCTGAACGGAGTTGCTTCCCTTTTTTGCCATAACGGATTTTGCCATCACGAGCTGTCAAATTTTGTCTGCTGACTCATAGGTTACTATGAATGATGCTGCATGGGTCTGACGAAACTCAGTGCGGGTGAAGGTAAACGCATGAAAAATCGGCAATTTCTGTCAATTTTTAATATAAACGTTAATAGGAATGAAGAATATAAACTAGCAGTAAAACAGCATGAGAAAAAAGTAATTAAGAAGTTTTATAAAAATCAGGATGATTTTTATATTGCTGTACGAATTAAAAATTATTGGTGTATGAATTATAAATCCCAGACCTACCTAACGAAGAAGGCATTTAGGAAATTTCATATGCCTCCAAACCCCTGGAATGAGGTATTAAAGCTTAGTACTGGTCCGGAGATTACTTTCTTGCAGGAGCAAGATATGTTTCCTATTACGCCGCCCGACAGCCGAAGAAATGGGAAGATTAGTATAGTTTTCTGGCAACTGGAAATCCCCAGGAGCCGATGCGGTTCTGATGGCGTTCCTCAAGTACCAATTCCAAAAGTTCGGAATCCAAAGACAGTAGATGATATCAGAAGAATAAATTTTGTGCAACGCTGTCTGCAAACCTTATTCAAAATGGTTACGTAACAGATTGAGGGACTTCACAGATGATCCAGGATTGCATCAGGCAGCCTTCACAGAAGGTCGTTCAACAGACGCTCACATATTTGTAACACGTAGGTTGATGCAGGAGCTTTGGAACACATGGGGTTATGTAGCATCATTAAATATTCAGAAGGCTTTTGATAATATTAGGTTGGATAAATTTATTGTAACTGGAGGTGCCAACTCATATAATCGATATGCTTTTATTGTGTGTCAAAGAGGATAGGGCTATGGTTAAATGGCAAAATCAAAAGAATTTCTTATTACGGTCATATAATCAGTCGAAGGATTTGTTAACTGGACAAGGGTTCGTGGAGTCACAAGTCCCTTGCCATGTGAAGACATGCGGTCGTAGTCTTCCGAAGGTCCTCATTGAGATCGACTGACCCTGCTACAACAGGCCATAACGCTGGCTATTTTCTCGAAGCAACCTGCTGTGGATAGTCCTGCAGACATAGGTAATCATTTCACTGATGGTGGGTTTTTATCACATCACATTTTAACCATACAGAGCCGTGCTATTGTGTAATATCTTCATCTCTACTAGGCTGCCTGAAAAGTCTCTTCATTTTCCTACAGATGGCGTTGGTAATCGCCAATTTTCTATGCGCTTCACTCTTTCAATGACGGCTGTCAAAATTTCAGCCATTTCTGTTCACGCATTCACTAGTGACAACAGTGATAAGAAACCTTGCTGATCGGTTTCTTCTCGAAAATCGTTGTTTTTTTTAAATAAATGGAAGAATCCGAATTTTGAGTTTTGATAAAATACTATTATCTACGCAAGAAAACGGCTGCCAAAACCAAAGCCGAGCTGGATAAGTGTCCGTCGATTCAAACGATTCATAAATGGGTTGCTGATTTTCGTTCGTTCGCACCGCATTCTGGGCGCCCTAATAAGGTCACTACAACAGAGAACGTCGATAGAATCCATGAAATAGTATTGAAGGATCCAAAAGTGATATTGAGAGAGCTAGCTAAGGCTTTAGGCACTTCAATGGAATGAGTTGGCAACAGCATGCATTCCGTTTTGGGTATGAAGAAGTTCTGCGCACGATGGTTGCCGCGTTTGCTTACAATGGACCAAAAAACGCATTCGTGTTACAACCATTCAGGAGAATTTGAGCAAGTTTACACACAATCCGAAGGAGTTTGTGCGCCGATTCATACCCAAGGATGAAACTTGGATCCATTACTACACATCGGAGTCATCACAGCAGGCAAGGCAGTGGGTTTCACCGGGCGAAAGTGCCCCGAAGCGCCCGAAAACGCAACAATCTGTGAGAAAGGTTATGGCCTCCTTGTTTTGCGATGCGCAAGGTGTAATATTCATCGACTATCTTGAAAAAGGTAAAACCGTAACAGGCGCATACTATGCAGCGTTATTGGATCGTTTAAAGGACGAAGTTTAGACAAAACGGCCGCATTTGCAGAGAAAAAGTGTGCTCTATCATCACGACAATGCGCCTGCTTATTCATCCTCCATTGCTCAAGCAAAATTGAATGAAATTCGGTATCAATTGGTTCTCCATCCACCGTATTCGCCAGACTTGGCCCTCTATGACTTCTATTTGTTCCCAAACCTGAAGAGATGGCTCACTAATCGGATTGGATAAAGAAATTAGAAGTTCCATGGACTCAATGTATCGATCTAAAAGAAGAGTTCACAGGAAAAAAAAATTACAGGCGCGTAAAATTTCTCCTCGTTTAATTCCAAGCCCAAAGAGGCGTATACAACGAAATTGTTTGCAATATTGCATGCACCAATGTTTGCAATCTTTCATAGAACAGGCTAGATTCAGGCGTTATCAGGCTTAAGTTTACATGAAATATCCCATTAATTTCTGAAAAATCTAGCATTCCCCTTATTAAATGTTTCTTTCAAACTGTGTGTGAAAGGTCTTCTGCCGAACACTTCCGTTCACAGAACTCCCGGTTATGGTCGGGTTGTACGACCAAAAGCAACTTATGTCGCCATAATATCACATTGTAGCTCCCACTGAAACTCTATCATTATCGGTAGGCTCATTAAATTCCCACAAACGGGTTCTCGCCGAAAAGTCTGTTATAACATCTTATTTTTGCATGCAAATAAGTGTCGGTCGGTCAATACATTACGCATAAGTGAAAAGGATTCTCTCTCTGTGTGTTGCCGATGCAATAAAGTTCTGCCATGGAACCCGAGACGAACGGGTTAAAATCTCATCATGCTTTCATTATGTCATACACGTAACGGGCCAGAAGACAACCGAATGCATTTTGTGGTATGAGGGGAATGAGAGATGAATGTTCTTTCGGAGGAGAAAGAAAATAACTTTCACGTTGCATAATGATCAAGTACATGATTACAAGTTGTCACACTTTAAATATACGATTTAGGTAACATTGTGTGTTATGTAAGATGAAGTTCGAAAAGGATGTTAATTATTTTTGGGCAGGAAATGAGTAACTTGGAATAAGGCTTGGTGCTAAAAGTTTGTCCACAAATGTATTGATATACCGGCTGGTAAGTCTATTTCTCGTTCTGCATGATGTAAACAGCTTTTTCAAGGTTTATAAGGAGTATACTTAAAATTGTCAAATATTCTGACTTATGCTTTGCCCATACTACAGCGTTGTAACATAATACAAGGCTATCTTGATGACATTTTTCTTGTAGATAATTTTCAAAAAAAAACCTTGTATTATGTTACAAGTCTGTAGTCTGAACAAAGCATTGGGGTGAATATTATTAAGACAGAATGAGAGGTGAACATACAGAATTGATATTTCCGCAAAATAATAGTACGTTCACACTACTGCGTATATTACGTGATTTAGAGTATCTTGATATCAGCAACTATACATCTAATTTTCACTGGAAATAATATACATGTCATTTGATATGTCATTTGACTAGTCTGCTAGCAAGACTAGTTTATGCTCCTCTGACCTGTGGGTGAACTTTTGGCATTTCAACAAAAAGTCTGGCAATAATTTGCCAAGGTTATAGCTACAATCAATATGCAACTAGCGAATTGAAATTGGTTCACTGTTGTAGAACCCCTTGGTCCGAAGTACACATTGAAGCCAGTACCTGGTTATACGTATTTGCGCCTTTCTTTTGATTTGCTATGTTATTTGGACAGAATATTTGAGAGTGTGTTCGTGTGAGTTCATTATTAGGGGCGCATTATTGAGCTTGGGACCGAGCTTGGGACCGATGTGCTAGTACTGACTTAGCCAAGAAAAAAATCGTTTTTGTATGGGACCTACTGGTCTTAGAGTTAGTCTATGGTTATAGCATAGACTAACACTAAGACCAGTAGGTCCCATTCAAATACGATTTTTTTCTTGGCTCAGTCAGTACTAGCACATCGGTCCCAAGCTCAATAATGCGCCCCTAATAATGAACTCACACGAACACACTCTCAAATATTCTGTCAAAATAACACAGCGAATCAAAACAAAGGCACAAGTACAGGAATACCTCGATAGTACGTACATCAGCTTTGTCACTTCAAATTGCAATTGCAATTGCATAAAAACTACTGGTTTAATCTGAAATCTAATACAATCAAAATAAAGAGCAACCTTCCGTCCTACTTTTGATTGTATTAGATTCAAGATACAATCAGTAGTTTTTATACAATTTTGATTTGAAGTGAGAACGTTGATGTACGTACTATCGAGGTATACCTGTATGTATAATAAGGTCAACAATCAATGTGCAACTAGCGATTTGAAATTGGTTCACTGTTGTAGAACCCCTAGGTCTGAAGTATACCTTGCAGTCTGCACCTTGCAATAATTCTTGCGCTTTTCGGTACCTTCCGGTAATAGTATCTTGGTTGTTGTTTTGATTCGCTACACGCTAAGACAAGAAAACTGAAAATTCGGTAAAAAATACCGAAAATCGCACAAAAGTGCACATACTGAAATTACCGGTAAACATGGATTACCGAAATTTCGGTATTGCTGGAAAACCGGGAAAAACATTAATAATTATTTATTTTTGTACGGTATTTTTTACCGAAACTGCTAGCAGCTCAATGAGAAAATTTTTAACCAAATTTAGGTACACGCAAAGAAATCACTCTGCTTTGAATCAACAAAATATTTTGTTGGTATTCAAAACAAAGTTTCTATTTGTTTCAATTCATGAAGAAGTTCCAAATCAATTCAAAATTTCATTCAAATTAAACCAATAAAATTATTTAAAGTAATCACCGTTGTGTGATTCAGAACAATCACATTTGTTTTTAAACTCAAATTATTAATTTATTGCTTGAACAAAGTATTTTGTCACCCTAAGAAATCACTCTGCTTTCAATCAACAAAATATTTTGTTGGTATTCAATGCAAGCTTTCTGTTTGTTTCAATTTATAAAAAAGTTCCAAATTAATTAAAAATTTCATTCAAGTCAAACCAGTAAAATTAGTCAAAGTAATCACTGCTGTGTGATATTAATTTAAATAATGTTTGATTTATAACAACCACATTTATCGTTTAACTCAAATGTTTAATTTATTGTTTAAACGAAATATTTTTTCACGGTAAGAAATCATTCTGTTTTGAATCAACAAAATGATTTGTTGCTTTTCAATACAAGATTTCTATTTGTTTCAATTCATAAAAAAGTTCTAAATCAATTCAAATTTTCATTCAAATCAAACCAATAAAGTTTATTAAAGTAATCACTACTGTGTGATATTAATTTAAATAATATTTGATTTATAATAATCGCATTTATTTTTAAACTCAATCGATTAATTTATTGTTTAAACGAAATATTTTTTCACCCTAAAACCCCCCTGTTTCGTATCAACAAAATATTTTGCTGCTATTCAAAACATGGTTTCTATTTGTTTCAATTCTTAAAAAAGTTCCAAATCTATTCAAAATTCAATTAAAATCAAACGAATCAAATTATTTAAAGTAGTCACCGCTGTGTGATATTCGTCTAAATAATATTTGATTTATAAAAATATCTTAACGATGTTTAACGTTTAAACTAAAATGGTTAATTTATTGTATTAATAAATTATTTGTATGAGTGCACATTTCATAGCAGCCATATTGCTGCATCTGCCTCGGTTTTTCTAAAGTAAGTTTAAACAGTATAATTTGTAAAACAGATTATCAACTAATTATTCTCTTTGTAGATAACTGGAAAAACTTCCGATTGAAGACGATTTTGAAAATAAGCTGCCATTATGACGACCTTTCCCTAACTGTTCTTCCCGAGTCCTGCATCCAACCACATGCACAAGGCCATTTCCTGCCATGTCCGATTCACGCTTCCCAACACGCCGGTCGGCTGGGGGAATATAGTGCGGTAATTATTTTAAAACAATAAAACACGATTCTCAGTTTTATAAAGCATGAAGTTTTATTTCAATCAAATGGTTTTATTGTATTAGTTCTTCGATGTTTATTATTTCAACAAATTCGTTAAGTTGATTTAACAAAATATTTTGTTTTGAACAATAAAACACGATGTTCAATTCTATAAAGCATGAAGTTTTATTTCAATTCAATGCGTTTCTTGAATTAGTTCATCATTGATAATTATTTCAACAAATGCGTTTAGTTGGCATAACAAAACATTTTGTTTTGAGCAATAAAACACGATGTTCAATTCTATAAAACATGAAGTTTTATTTCAACTCAAAGTTTTTGTTGAATTAGTTCATCAGTTTTATTGGTCCATATGTAAACCAAAATTTTAGTTGAATTGATTCCTATTTTGAATTGGTATAACTACGTATTTTTTTGCGTGTAAAATATAACGATAAAATCTGTAAATCCACTTTACTGAAACATTAAGTAAAATCAAACGTTTTGTTTCGGTAAATTATACCGATACTTTAGGGTTTGCTACCAAAACCTTATTTTCGGTAAAATGAAAACCGTATTTTCGGTAATCTTATCTTAGCGTGTATGTTATTTTGACCCAACATTTGAGGATGTGTTGGTGTGAGCTTAGGGGCGTGTTGATGTGTTGGTGTGTTGTTAGGGGCGAATCATTGACTGAGCCAAGAAAAAAATCGTATTTGTTCGGGACCTACTGGTCTTAGAGTTAGTCTACACGGTAAGATCAGTTTACCCAAATATGGGTGAAAAATACTCATAATCACGAAAAGTGCACGTACTCTTATCATGAACAAAATATTACGAATAAGGGTGATACGGTCAAAATTTGGTCAAGGGAAAACGAGTGTAAATCGGTGAAATCGTTTATTTAAAAAATCAAATTAAATTTCTTTTTCAAGTTCAATTAGTATAAAATTCAGGAAAAATATTCAGTTAGGCTTCCGCTTTTCCAAATCCGAATTGCCGGGCCTTACGCTTGACCCCTGCCATCAGATTTTATACAGCCACCTTGTCCACCTTCTTCGCCGCAGAAAGCCAGTTTGCCTTGAACTGCTGCTCGTCCTTAGCAGTTTTTTTGGTCTTCTTTAGGTTCCGCTTGACAATAGCCCAGTATTTCTCAATTGGGCGGAGCTCTGGCGTGTTGGGAGGGTTCTTGTCCTTGGGAACCACCTGCACGTTGTTGGCGGCGTACCACTCCATGGCCTTTTTACCGTAATGGCAAGATGCCAAATCCGGCCAAAACAGTACGGAACAACCGTGTTTCTTCAGGAAAGACAGCAGACGTTTATTCAAACACTCTTTCACGTAAATTTCTTGGTTGACAGTCCCGGAAGCTATGAAAATGCTGCTTTTCAAGCCACAGGTACAGATGGCTTGCCAAACCAGATATTTCTTTGCGAACTTTGACAGTTTCGTGTGCTTGAAAATATCTGCTACCTTTCCCCTTCCTTTTGCCGTATAAAACTCCTGTCCCGGAAGCTGCTTGTAGTCGGCTTTGACGTAGGTTTCGTCGTCCATTACCACGCAGTCAAACTTCGTCAGCATCGTCGTGTACAGCCTCCGGGATCGCGCTTTGGCCGTCGTATTTTGTTTATCATCGCGATTTGGAGTCACTACCTTCTTGTAAGTCGATAGTCCGGCTCGTTTTTTGGCTCGATGCACGGTTGTAGACGATACACCCAGCTTATTTGCGGCATCTCGGAGAGATAGGTTAGGGTTTCGCTTGAAACTACCGGCAACTCTCTTTGTCGTCTCAGCGGCTTCCGGTTTTCGATTTCCCCCCGATCCAGACTTCCTGGCTGTTGACAAACGTTCCCCAAACACTTTAATTACATTTGTAACGGTTGATTTGGCAAATTTTAGCGATTTTGCGTGCGAGTAGCTCGGATTTTCGCGATGCGCGAGCAAAATTTTGATACGCTGCTCTTCTTGCTTGGACGGCATTTTGACAACTGAAGAGTGAATTCCAAAATCAAAATAGGAGCAACATTCTACACACACACACCTTCAAAATGAGGGGTGTTCAGGTTTTTTAAATGCAAAATTGAAAGAAATACGTCAAGTTGATATTGACCAAATTTTGACCGTATCGCCCTTTACTGTTAGAAATGGCTGTTTGATTGTACCAACAATCAATATGCAACTAGTGATTTAAAATTGGTTCACTGTTGTAGAACCCCTAAGTCCGAAGTACACTTTGTAGTCTACACCTAGCAATGGAAGAATCCAGGCGACGCAAAAGTGAGGTTAAACGTCGTAGTAGCGCTCTTTCAAAATGGGTTTTAGAACTGTATAAGCAAAGTAATTGATGATAAAAAGATAAGAAAATCAACCATAATGACGATACTGGCCAATTCCAAATCGTTCCAGTTTGAAACATAGCTAGAAAGTTATTATTAACAATTTCAGTTTTAGATACTACAATGCCTCACTTTAGCTTTACGTGGATTTCTCAACTCTTAACTCTTGCGCTTTTCAGTACCTTTCGGTACTAGAAGCTTTGTTTTTGTGTTGATTCACTGTGTTATTTTGACAGCATATTTGAGTGTGTGTTCGTGTGAGTTACGTTATTAGTGGCGTGGAATGCGATTTTTTTTCAATCGTTGGGAGGTGCTCTTATTCACTATCATTAGATTGTCTGTGGAAGGTAATCAATGATCCCCATGGTAGTGATCACTTACCAATTATTATCTCAATCACAAATAGTTTTCAAAAAATAGACCAGTCAATCCATGTCCCTTATGACCTCACGAGGCATATTCATTGGCAACATTTTGCATCGGCGGTAACCCTTGGCATTGATTCTTCCGATCCTCTATTAGAAGAGTATCGGTTCCTTTCCGAACCGATGTACAAAAGTGCATTAGAAGCTCAGAAACGACGTGTTCCAAGTGCATCTCACCCCTGTATGGGATGACGAATGCACTAAGTTGTATCTTGAGAAATCCAATGCGTTTAAAGATTATCGTGGGTCCTCCCTTAGCTCAGTCGGTAAAGGCGCAGCTACAAAGCAACACCATGCTGGAGGTGGCTGGGTTCGATTCCCGGTCTGGTCTAGGAATTTTTCGTTAAGGAAAATTTCTCGACTCCCTGGGCATAGCGTATGATTATACTTGCCACACAATCATACTAATGCAAAAATGGTAACTGGCATCGCAAGCTCTCAATTAATAACTGTTGAAGTGCATTTAGAACACTAAGTTGTGAGCAAGCAATATGCTAATTGTGAAAGCAATATGCTTGAAATGCTGAAGAAGAAAGAAGAAGACATGAAACATGTGAGCTTTTTGATAAGTACCTAAAGCTTGAAAAAAGCTTACGAACTTACTCAAAACAAAAAAACGCAATTTTTGGCGTTCGTTTGTAGAGGGACTATCTAGGGAAACTTCGATGACAACGCTTTGGAGAAAGGCTCGTTACATGCGAAACCGCTCATCCTCCAATGAGAGTGAAGAATACTCCATGCAGTGGATATTCGACTTCGCTAAAAAGGTATGTCCAGACTCTGTTCCAACAAAACCGAACTTACGGGATACCACCCGAAGTAACGGATTTCTGGACGAACCATTCCCAATGTTGGAATTTTCAATGGCTCTTCTTTCATCGAACAACTCTGCTCCGGGAAGCGATATGATTAAATTCAACCTTCTGAAAAATCTCCCCGATATCGCTAAAAGACGATTACTTAACCTGTACAACACTCTCATGGAATTAAACATTGTTCCACCGGAATGGAGACAGGTTAAAGTAATAGCTATTCAAAAGCCCGGGAAACCAGCGTCTGATTACAATTTATACCGTACGACCTCTATGCTATCATGTATAAGGAAATATTTAGAAAAAATGATCTTATCAAGACTTGACTGTTGGATTGAATCAAACAACCTGCTATCAAATACGCAATTTGGTTTCCGAAAGAGCAAAGTGAGCAAACGAACAAACGATTGTTTAGCATTGCTTTCATCTGATATACAACTGGCCTTTGCACACAAGGAGTAATTGGCTTTATTGTTTCTGGATATTAAGGGCGCATTTGATTCAGTTTCCATAGATATACTGGCAAATAGCCTGCACAGTAGTGGTTTACCAGGAATTTCAAATAATTTTTTGTTGTTATTTTATTGTCAGAAAAACAAATGTTGAAGGTCATACTCATAACTTTCAGAAATAGTTATATGGGTTTACCCCAAGGCTCATGTTTAAGTCCCTTACTTTATAATTTTTATGTTAAAGATATTGATACTGCTTGTAAAATAGATGTACGCTAAGACAACTTGCAGACGAGGCTGTGATCTCGTTCAGAGGTTCACGAGCGGAAATCTTGCAAAAAAACATTGCAAAATTCCCTAAATAATCTGTTCATCTGGGCCAGAAATCTGGGGATCGAGTTTTCACCGTAAAATACCGAATTGGTAGTGTTTACTAGAAAGCGGTTCCCAGCCCAACTGCGTCTCAAGCTGTTGGGAAGAGACATTACACAACCTTTGACCTTCAAATACCTTGGAGTCATGTTTGATTCAAAATGCACTTGGAGTACCCACATTGTGGGCTGCAAAATGGTGAGTCGACAACTGTGATGGAGCGTGCGTCCCCGCAACATAGCTCTGATCCTCACAAGTTCCTACCTCATACTTCCACGGGTCAAGAGATGACAATGACCGCCAGCTAAGGGTTGCGTACTTAACTGGTAGTGCAGCCTGGGCACTGTTGTCCTTCTGACTTCAGCTAGATTGAGGAGGTGCGTGCTGAGCGTCTGTCCACCAGCGGCTGAGTAAGAAACGCTGTATCTCATCAGCTATACCTTAGGAGGCAGTCCCACCAACACAAAGTAGGCAGCGCGACCCCGGTAAGCTATGCTCCCAACGATAAAGTACAAATTATCACACTGTTTAACTCTACATAGAAGCGTTTGGTACGGGAGGCCACGCTTTCTTACTTCCCTTGATTCAGAGTAGTAAAGCGATTTTAGATCTTTCTGGAATCGTTCTAGTTCTTGGAATCCTCTCTGCGGCACATACTACGCAGTTGGCCTGGCCGATGACAAGAAAAATGAGGTATTCAAGAAACCATCATTTTCCAGGATGCCTTCAAGAATTGGCTGCGTTAGTGTGAGATTAGATTAGATTAAGCATGCACTTGGAGTACTCACATTTTTCTAAGATCAATTTCCGGGACATGGTGGGGTGCTCACCCGGAAGACCTCATTAAACTCTGCAAAACAACTATTCTTTCAGTTCTCGAATATGGCTCTTTTTGCTTCCTCTCGGCAAGAAACAGCCACCTCATTAAATTGGAATGCATTCAATATCGTTGTTTACGCATTGCCCTTGGCTGTAAGCATTCAACGAATAATATGAGCCTGGAGGTTCTGGCAGGAGTGGAACCCTTACAGAACCACTTCTGGGAGCTCTCATCTAGAATACTGATCAAGTGTGGAATCAGTAACAACCTTGTGATTGAAAATTTGAAGAGATGCTCGAATTGAGTTCCCAATCTAGATTCTTGCGAATCTATATTAACTATATGTCATCCGATATTAGTCTTCCATGCTATAATTCTCCTAGTGTACGTTTCTCTTATCACAGTTCCTCCATTGGAATTATGATCCATTATGATCTTTCCATGAAACAGGCTATTCAAGGAGTTCCAGATCAGCTTCGACCTATTTTAATTCCCCATATTTTTATTCAAAAGTACCAATAGTAGATTTTTCACTGATGGGTCGCGCATTGATGGATCCACTGGCTTCGGTGTTTACAACAAATACCCGGAAACTTCAGGAACCTTGTTCCGTATATGTTGCTGAGCTGGCAACAATCAATTTCGCATTGGGGATAGTTTCCGACATGCCCATAGACCATTATTTCATCTTCTCATATAGTCTCAGTTCTATTGAGGCCATGCAGGCGATGAAAACAGTGAGGCACTCATCTTACTACCTTGTACAAATAAGGGAGCAGATGTGTGCGTTGGTCGAAAGATCATTTAGGATTACCTTTGTATGGGTCCCCTCACATTGCTCAATCCCAGGCAATGAGAAGGCGGACTCTCTAGCAAAGGTGGGCGCACAAGAAGGCGAGATTTTTGAAAGAAGAATTTCACATGATGAATTTTTCCCATTAGTACGTCAGAGTTCTCTTCAAAGTTGGCAAAACGATTGGACAAGTTATTCTCTTGGGCGGTGGTTACATTCCATTATTCCAAATGTTTCGTCGAGATCGTGGTTCAAACATAGACTAACTCTAAGACCAGTAGGTAACATACAAAAACGATTTTTTTCTTGGCTCAGTCAGTACTAGAACATCGTCCCAAGCTCGGTCCCAAGCTCAATAATGCACCCCTTATAATGAACTCACATGAACCCACTCTCAAATACTCTGTCAAAATAACACAGCAAATCAAAACAAAGGCGCAAATATGTATAACAAGGTGCTGGCTTCAAGGTGTAATTCGGACCAAGGGGTTCTACAACAGTGAACCAATTTCAAATCGCTAGTTACATATTGATTGTTGGTTCAAAGGTCTGGATGTAAGTCGCGGTTTCATTCCTATGATTTCAAGACTTATGTCCAACCACTACTCGCTAGACGCACATCTCTACAGAATTAACCTCGTCGATAGCAATTTATGTAGGTGTGGACAGGGACAGTGGATCGTCCTCTACGAATGATTTGATCAAGTTCGACATCTGCCTGTATTCAATTTAACACTGTCTGAAGGGCCAAAAACGGATGGGCGGACTCGTAAGCAGAGACACTTACGCGTAATCCGCGGGATAATGAGAATCTCCTTCCAATGCTAGAATCCTACAATCTAATGTCGAACAAGCCATCAAACGTGAGGACTTCCCAATGAGTGGGTAGAAGAGCTCGCCATCAATTCACGAAGTGTTAATGACAGGGAGTTGGCAATTACACTCTCCTCATCCAAATCGCTTCAATCCGGTGCTCTGATGGTCCCTTCCCAACCATTTTTATTTGATGTATAATGTAGTGATGTTCATATAATAATGTAGAGTATTTTTCTTTATAATAATCTTACCTTCCCTGGTCTACCTACTTACCTGTCAATCGGTATATTTTTTTCATTTATCAGTTTTTTTTTTATTAATTAATTTATTTATTATGCATTGTTATTTGAACATGTGATCACAATTTTAATTAAGCAATTTACGACTGTCGATTATTTATTTACGGAAATGCCCTGTTCCTCTATTCCCCTTTTACACTGTCACTGCTATCACATCACATTTAATTTCTTATTTATTTATTTATGTTGCTTCCAATGTTTATACTTTTTTCCCTTATTATTCTCATCGGATGATTCTCCGTCCGAAATTTCGCTCTTTTAATTATTATATACTTTTTTTAATATTCTTTTCATTTTTTCTCTATCTTTCGAGAGCTCTTCAAAACTGTTTCTATCCGTGTTCTGAAACTTTTGGAAGTCTTGTCATCTAACGGTTTTTTTCAAGTAATACTAGGTCTGCCTTCTTTCTTCTTTTCAAAAGTTAAGTTGTATGCTAGGGAGTTGTTGGGTGGTTCTTATCCCTGCGTAAGACATATCCAAAGTAACGACATACTCTAATTCTTCTATTAATAGTTTTACCATCTAGAAGCTTTCTCGCGTTAAACTTCATATCTCTCTGTCTAGCGCATTGCTGGTATATGCTTCTCAAAATAATTTTTCCGTAGTTCGCTTTTGAAATCCTACTCTTTTTAGTCAAAACTGCTACTTTAGTGCCATATTGTAAGGATGGAGCTATCATAGTTTTATACATTAATTTTCCTAATTTCCAGTTTGGGTTGAACTTCTTGCAAAATTCTACTATAATTTTCGATGACGTAAGAGAATTTAGACATCTTTGCCTACAAGTTACTTTCCTATTAAGTGTAGATTTTAAACAGACTCCTAAATATTTTAAACTATCACATACTTTAAATTTCTTACCATTAAGAATGATATCATTTGGATGCTTTGCCTTATCATTCGGATATCTAATTAAAACCTGGCTCTTTTTGCAGTTTATCTCTAGTCCTACGGTTTTGAGCTGGCTTTCTAGTTCTTTCAGTATCTCTTCCATCTCTGCTTTAGTTTTCGTTATAATTAGGATATCATCCGCAAGTACAAGTAACAACGAAAGCTTTAATTGGTTAATATCCAACAATTTTAATCCTGGAATTTTCAAAACAACTTTGCTCAAAACATCTTGTATTATGTAATTTAACGGCAGAGGTGAAAGAGGGCATCCCTGTTTTATTCTTTTTCCTCCCTTTACTTCTTTGGAAAATTGGTTCTGCCATAGAACTCTTGTAACCTCATCTTTAACACACGATAACACTCTATCAATAAGTCTCGATGGAACTCCAATTTTAGTCAAAACTTCTCCTAAACATTGTAATTTAATGTTATCGAAGACTTTGCTAATATCTAGAGCTAATATGTATAGATCCTGACCGGTATTCTAATACTCTTCCATCAGACGTCTAGCTACGAATATATGATCATCAGTAGATCTTTCTGCCGTGAAAGCTGCTTGGTGCAATCCTGGCTCACCTGCATATTTCCTTAGCTGTTGAGCTATCCACTTAGCATAGGTTTTGTAAGCTACATTACACATTGAGATTCTTCTGAAATGATCTGCTTCCGAAGCTCCCGCTTTCGTGGGAATAGGGATTTGCGTTGTTTTCTTCTGGTGATGTCCCATTACTAGTTGCATAAAGTTTATTTTCAATTTATACTAATGTTGGTGGATTTGGCAATGGTGTAAAATCATGGCTTGTACAAAATTCTAAACTCTAGTACTAATTATTGCTGATTTTTTCTTCTTTAGCTTGACAAACTGTTTAAGATAATTGTGCGTTTTTCGAATTCTTATACCTGCATCAAAATCTTTTAGGTTCTTGAAAAATGTAATTATTTCCTTTTCCTTATGATCTTTGACCGCTTGCTGATACTCTTGTCTATGATTTCCAATCTTGTATTTATAATTCTGCATATCTGAATGTTTCTGAGAAACTTTAATCGCATCTCTTAATTTATTTAAAGCCTTTCTTCTACGCGGAGTGTTGGGAATTTTTGAAACTTTAATGGTTTTATGTGCTGCAATTCTCATTCTTCCTGCTAGCTCTTCATAACATTTATCTACAGTGTCTGTTTTAATGTTTGTTTTAGTAGGCAAATTCGTTAGAGCTTCCTTGTATTTTTTTTCTTATTCCTAAATCTCTAAGTAAATCAAAATGAACCTTATTTGAAGTATTTTCCTTTTTTTTGTTGTTGTTTGCCAATTTGTTGAATAACAAACCTACTAATATTAATTTATGATCCGTTTTCATATGCTTCCAGTATCCCTTGAAATACCGTATCCGGAAGTTTGTGTATTGTGATATTAACACGTGATAAATCTGGCTACTTGTATCTTTACTACTCCAAGTTTTGTCTACATCTTTTCCTATCTTAGATGATATATTTTAAGTTTCGACAGGTGTAAGAAACACTTGAATAGTACACCGTTCTCATTATCATAGTCATGACCTAACTTTTTTCCTATCCATACTTCATCTTCAGGTTGTTGATCTTTTAGTCAAAGTTGAGCATTAAAATCTCCTAGAACAATCAAAATTTTGCTATCTTTCTCCAAAATGAGTTCATTTAAGTTGGTAAGAAAAGCTTTTTGGGTTAAATTCGGCACATGAATATTTATAATTATTAATTTTGACCCACTTAGCGAAAGTTTAATCCACATAATGCCTTTCCTTGGCTCTTTAATTTGAAGCATATTAATTCCCTGATTCTTCTGTATAACAATTGCCAAGCCTCTGGACTTATTGATGTGATTGTTTCTTACCATCCATGTATAGTTTTCAGTATCTATCTGATCTCCTAGAGTATTAGCTTCTTGTAGTACTGCAATAACTACATCGTTTGCTTTCAGAATTTCATCAACTTCATCCCTTTTTTGTCTGTTCCTACATCCTTTCACATTCCAACTTGAAATTTTCAATACTTTTGGTTCATTAATTCCCTTATTTTTTCATCAATCGGATTTAACCCTCTTGCTTTCACAACTTTTTTTCTCGGAGTCAAATTCTGAATATCTTGTCTAAGTTTTTGGTGATTTATTTCTCTTTCTCCTACCGTTGTTTTACCTTCTTGCATTTGACTTGTATCTTCTACCGTTACTTTAATCTCCTCAATTTCCTCATCATCAATTTTTATGATACTGTCATAGTGGTCGCCTGTATAGAAGACCTTCAACGACGAGTCGTTGTCCATGTACTCTCCTATTTTAACAAACAATCCTTCGGTACTGTAAATTTCAATTTGTTTTCTGAATAATTCTGAAACAGTAACTAAAGCTTCATGTCCCACCCAGAACCCATCTTGTCTTAATTTATCAACCACTAATTCAAATGAGCCGTATTGTTCTAAATATTCAATCAAATATATCTCAAATCTTTCCCTATTCTGTTTTATGAAGTCTGCAATAAGATTTCTTAGCTTTTGAACATTGTAGTCTGACATGTGATAAGAATCATTTACCCTTCCAATTTGATCCAACAAGGCCCTGATAAGACAGTTACCATCGCAAGCAATTCTTTTAATTTTAAGTACTTTTCTCACATCCCTCAATTTTATGAAGTATGTCTCTTCCTGAGGTTTTCTATCAAATATATCTATTGCTAGATTCGCAAAGCCATCTGTTGAATTCCTGTTTTCCCCTATTTTTGTCATTTTAATAGCATGATAATCGGAACAGTTTATTCTTTCTACTGCAACTAACTTGAAAGGCGATAATTTAATACTTTTCTCGGTAACTCCTAATACTATTTTTCTTCTATCCCTCCCGATAACAATTATTTCTCTATTGAGTCTATCTGCCAGTTTACTTAAAATTTTCTATCCTTGTTGCAAATCATTTAACATAGCGTTTCTTACTTGTTCCCCTTTTTGTTCAAAAAATGTATCAATAATATCTGAAATTGTTCTGCATTCCAACTCTCCTATTTCTCCTTCTTCCCATTTCTGTAAGGCATTCTGTATCAATCCCTTCTGGATGTATCATTCTCAGCCCAGCTTACTTCTTCATTGGTTTCGTTATCTACTGATGTACAACGTTGCAACACGTTATTTTTATTTAAATTGTTATTTATGTCACTCGTCATGTCAAGTTGAAGCAACATTTTAAGTGAATTAGTTCCTTCAATTCCAGTTCCAGTTCCTTCAATTTGCACTTTATCATTGTTAAATTTATTTATGCCAATATTTGTCTTTTCTGGTGTGAGGCAAATTTGCACAATACTTTCAATTTTTCCATTATCCCCAATGAAAAAATCCAGAGTACCAAATAATTCATTAACTTTTCCTTTTCCTATAACCTCTACTTTGCCTCCTGCTAGGAATATTTTAACTTCGCACTGAAGAATGAGAGCAATTACCCCTAGAATTATTAATTCATCTTTATTCATACATCCACCAATTATCGTTTGTTGCTTTTGAATATTGCTTAATGTTCCACCTCCATTGATCCATTCCGAATCCACCAACAATCCGTATATTAATACCTCAAAATCTTCTATATTTTCTATTGTAACTATACCTCTTCCTACCTTACTAACGATTTGATATAATGTCTTTTTGGTAATCGAAGTATGATCACGATAAATCTGTGTTGTCAAATATTAAGCCCAAAGGCCGTAAAAGTATTTTCTGAAAGAACCACCCCATGTTCCTATCATTCTGTGTTGTGAGACCAAAAACCAAATAAATTTAAATGTGATGTGAGAGCAACGACTTACCAATACCAATACTACTCATCTCCGCAACCACTCTTCACAAACGCCAGACAATAGTAGCCCACGATACGTATGGACTTCACGCACTTTGTTCTTTATCTTCCTTCAACCACTCAAAACAAGTTGCAGAATCGGAATTGATCAAGATCAGCTATGGCAGATTAGGCACGAATATGGATTTCCGGAAAAACTCACGCGGTTGGTCAAAAAGCGATGGATCGAGTGTTGTGTGTCGTTCTAGTATCTCGGAGAGGGTTACGGCAAGGTGATGAATTGTCGAGTTTGTTGTTTAACATTACATTGGAGTGTGTGAATCGAAGAGCTGGGGTAGACACGAGTGACACGATCATCAGAAAGTCTGTCCAACTATTTGGCTTCGCCGATGACGTTGGTTGTAGAGTTTGAGACGTACATCAGACTTAAGGACATACGGGATCAAGTCCCTATCACCTCAAAGTTTCTTGAGCGCAAACCTCAAACACTTTTAGGACTTCATGCGTGAAATTCTCAAGAATCATTTGCTCCACAGGAGCATCCCTGGGTTAGCAATTTCAGCGTTGTTTGTTTTGTTTCGTTTGTGATATTCACTCTCGAAAATTTTGAGGTGATAATTAACCTAACCTATAAATCATATGGAAAAGGACTCCCTCCAGTTTCAGCTTCAGGCTGAAGCTAGTAAGATTGGGGTTGTGATAAATGAGTTGAAAACAAAATACACGAATCTCACGAGAAGATAATGTTAGCCTCCTACCACGATTTCAGATCGACGGTGATGAAATCGAGGTAGTAGACAAATTCGTGCATCTGGGCTCATTGGTAACCGCCCATAACGACACCAGCAGAGAAATACATAGGTGCATTATTGCCGGCAATCGTGCCTACTTTGGAATCCGAAGCACGATAAGATCGAATAAAGTTTGCCAAACTATGAAGTTGACCATCTTCAAGACATTAATTAGACCAGTAGTTCTCTACGGCTACGAAACATGGACGTCGCTAGTGAAGGACCAATGAATAAACCACAAATTGCACCAGTTACTGAGATAATCTTCCAGCGTACACATCGCTAACATCGGTCGACTACGATGGGCTGTGCATGTCGTAAGAATGTCGGACGACAGCCCTGTTAAAATGGTTCTCGAAAACGAACGGAGCAAGGTGGATACAAGAAAAGGGGGGTATACGAAGAAGAGGCGCGCAACGAGCAAGGTGGATCGATCAAGTAGAAGGCTACCTGCGGACTTTCCGTAGACAGCGAGGCTGGCGACGTACGGCCATGGACCGAATACTGTGGAGACACCTTCTGTGTACAGCAAAGTAATGAGTTTGGCAGACACTGTATAGATTCAATTAAACAGAACGACCAAGAAAAATATTCTATGCTTTTATTAAAATGACATTCCATTGTATCTCTTATCATTGTTCATAAAAAAAGCTAAATCATTTTGTAACGAAAATGATCAGACAGTGCTCTGACGAATTAAAAGAACCAAAATAACTAGTAAAAACCATAAGATTGATGCTGTTTCCCGAAGTCCCAGGATTTCTGTTTGTCGAAAGAAATAATCATAAACGATTTAGAGTAGATTATTTAAAGAATATTTATCAACTAAATTTAATATATGTTGGCAATTGTATTGATGATTGCTAGAAAAAAAATGAGATTTTTAGTTTATTTAATTTGGTCAAAAAAAACCGTGTCTATTCAACCCGGTTAGGAAATCTCTGTCTCCTAAAGTTACGCAGTCGATCGAAAAATCTGGCATTTGTTGCAGGAGATTCAAACACATCATCGTCGCCGCTAGTCCAGCGGGTTATTGTCGGATGATCATACGCAAAAGAATCATCTGCTAGCATAGCAAGACTAGTTCTTGATCCACGATTTCCACACGGAACCCAGAATCCACTGGGCAAGGCTTGCTGTTCTCGGAGGCGGCAACGAACCCGCAAATAGATACAAATCGACAGAATGATAATGAAGCTTGAGAATGCCATTATTTCGTTCATATCTAGTGTTGAATCGGAGAGAACGGTTTGGTAATTTTCATCGTAGACTCCATGATACAAATTGCGTAACGAGTAATGCAAGCGGGCGCTGAACACAACATTGACACCATAGAAAAGTGCGGCAGCACCGAAGAGGAATCCATTGGCCAGAAGAAAAGCTGGTATAGAGCTCAACACCAATCCCACACCGATGCCACACAGCAGCAGGATAATCATTACATAAAGGTGAATGAAAAGATTTCCATCTGAAAATGTAAGAATTTTTAAACAACTCAAGATGTCTATAAATGATTCTACTCTACTTACAGAACCCATAATAGATTACGCTGCACAGCATGTATCCTACAAGCAAGTTGCATGTAAGGATGGCTGCTATCGGACAATAGATTGACATTACTAAAAATAGCAAAGCGCAAACGATCGTTCCTAAGACCAACAGCGCAGTGAGCTCAGTATCTGTCAAAAACAAGTTGACACTCTTGGCCAGCTTCATTGTTCCTATCAGACCAACAATTCCACCACATATCAAGCCCTTCACTGGCAACGGACAGAATCCAACTACAATCTCAGCAGCCATTATAATCGTTACAATCAGTCCAACCACTCGAATAGGGACATTAAATTCGTAACATCCACCGGCGTTCAAAAATGGTTGACAAGCGTACGTGTGAACCGGAACATACGCTGAAAATCCATTATGGACTGGATCAATAACAACGGTAACGAATACCATTCCCCGACCAATTTGCCGATCATAGATACGCTTAATGCCCGGCATCGATGCCGTTAGATTATTTAACCGGCCGGAAGCCTTTGCATTAGCATAGCTTATAAGATTACGTATGTACGTAAAATAAGTCTTCTGGGAAAAATCGTACGATGGCATCGATAGATAGTAGGATTCGTATGTCAACCGTATCTGCCCGCAATCGTTCTCGGAACTATTGAACTGCCTAGCTAGTGAAGCAGGTGGAGTATCAACCTCGATTGTAGATTCTCCTAAGATCAGATTCATCACAGGCGATACCTCCACAGGGAACTCCATATTACAGCCTCCAGGCAAGGGAGCCGTTTTGTTGTACAACATCAGTACCAACGAGATCCATATGTCCTCATGAGGGTTCGTGTTTATAGCATACACATTTCCATCTTCATATAAGACGAGTCCGAGATTCAACCCAGTCATATGACTTCCCTCGATGATAGTTTTGGTGTAGCTTAACGTAACGTTGAACTCGTACGCATTAACCTGAATCAAGGCAAATCCTACGTTTCTGCCGTGCCGGGACATGTTCGTCAGTTGGATGATAGTATTCGAATAGGCTGGTAGCACTACTTCATGGTACTCGTTTATGTCGTTCATCTTGATGTGCTTCGGTACGCTAAGTTGTATGACATCGTAAGCTTGATTCGGGTGAAAAGACAAACATTACAGTGCAACTAAAAGTTAACAGGTAAACTTACTGAACTGAATGGAATTTTCAGCCGATTCTTCGTATACGTCTGCATCTCCGTCCAAAAATTGAGACACATTATGGAGAGAGCCTATCTGTTCACGGTCAATGGCATTCGCTACGTTTGCTGTTCGAAATTGATAGCACTGGTGAGTACTGCACATAAGCAAGAATAAAATCACTATGAGTTCACAAAAGTTTAGTGATCCCATTTGCCGGCAATGCTCCCGAATTCGTATATTGCCAAACTAAATAAATTTACACTAATTAAACGAATCTTTATCAATAAAGAAACATAAATAAACATATCGGACACAAACGTCCCGAATATCTACTGCAGTAAAAGAATAATATGCTCAGTAATAGTAGAACAATTTCGATCAAAGTGCACGGTTATTTTAAGTACGACATTTAGGTGGTAAATTTGAACACCAACTAGTCTACACTGAACAACGAAAGATAGCAAAAACCATAAAAACAATCAATACTGAACCGGCCAGCCAAAATGTACCCATTTTTTGATAGTATATGAAGCTGTCAAAGAATGGGTACTTTTGAAACCAAAATAATGTATACTAACTACCCAGTTTTATTTCCAATTAGAGGCCACAAGATAGATATTTTTGTACCTACACGCAGAGAAATAGATATTTCTTTCAAAAATAAATCACTTTGAATTCAAAGAAAAATATTTTTGACTCTGGGCCTAATTTAAATTGTCTTTGAATCAAATATTAACGATATTAGTTTCAAAGCAAATAATTTTTTGTTTTTACAATCAAGCTTCCATACGACTGGATGTAGATTCAAATATATTTTTATTTGAATCTAGCACAAATTAAAATGAAAACGCTTTAACTCAAAATAAAATTGGATTTGTTTTAAAAATATTTTTAGTTGAATTTATTGATATAATTTCATCTTTGTTTTAATTTTTTTTTTAATTTTATGAGTTTAAAGTAAAGATCAAGCACAAATTTTTGTTTTTAAACAATATTTATTTTGTTCACAAAACTGCAGGACCTAAATAATAAGCTTTGCGTTTATACCATGGATACATTTTGACAAAAATTACTGCTGTATCATCACTTTCACTTTCTTCCGTTTGATGAATTTCAAAGTTTCGACGTTGTACCAACAATCAATATGTAACTAGCGATTTGAAATTGGTTCACTGTTGTAGAACCCCTTGGTCCGAATTACACCTTGAAGCCAGCACCTTGTTATACATATTTGCGCCTTTGTTTTGATTTGCTGTGTTATTTTGACAGAGTATTTGAGAGTGTGTTCATGTGAGTTCATTATAAGGGGTGCATTATTGAGCTTGGGACCGAGCTTGGGACCGAGCTTGGGACGATGTTCTAGTACTGACTGAGCCAAGAAAAAAATCGTTTTTGTATGGGACCTACTGGTCTTAGAGCTAGTCTATGGTTGTACCGGTTCGCTGAAAAAGCCCAAAAATTAGAATTTTTACCATAAGTAATATACATTATCATACCTTGAAATGTGCCGATAACTGCACCACAGAGTAAAGGATACACAGCTCGATAAAAAACTCCTCCGACAAGTCCATTTTGCAGTTTCCGTGTTACAAAATGGTGCGAAGGTGACACACACATGCATGAAGCATCATACCATTTTGAAAAGATTTTGTTTTCAAATCAAATGAAAATATTGTTGATTCAAATATATATATTTTTAAATCAACTCTGACTGACATTAAAAACAAATAAATATTTTTTTGATTCAACCAAGATCATATTTTTGAATCAATGCCCTCAGAGGTTTGATTTTAATATCCTGTATTTCTTTGCGTGTATTAACACAGAGAACAGACATCCACCCTGTGTAAATTTCTGTAACAACCATTTTAAAATTACAGTACGTTTCCGTTAATTTTGGTGAATCGTATGTTGATGGAGCCACTTGCCGCCCACCTTGAGATTTGATAGCTTGTCTATTTTAGTTTGGTGAAACCTAGACTAGGCGGCGTTGTTTTTCCAACGGTTTGCTTTTAAATGTTTACACAGTAAATTGGGGAAAAAATGTTCGAGCCTGGATGTCTGTTCTCTGTGCTATTAAAAGGTTAAAAATATCGCAGCATTTTCCTGCATTTTCCACGAAAACGGGTAGAATATAGAAGAACTAAAGGCTTGGCACTCGTCGATCAGTTATTGCTAAAAACTTAAACGCCTCAACCGTTCCTTCATCTTCGTTAGAAAAGTTTCACAACATGCTCCCTGGCATGTCACATCCATTAATAATGTCACGCAAAAAATGACTTGACTTTTTACAATAACACCCCCCCCCCCCCCCCCCCTTTCACATGTTTTGTATATTTCATATTTTTTTGTATGAATCGTCACGTATAACAAACCGCTTTTTAGAATTTCATTTGATTTTTCTAGAAGCATTTTAAAAGTTTCGTCCTATACTTTAACATGGGAACTGTCAGATTTATCACCACTCGGTGTCTTCTTCTTTATTCAAGTTGGGTTCCTCAAATAATGGACCTTCCCTCAGGATACGACGATACGAAAGTTCAAGTTGTATTTGTAAATAAAAACAGCTGACATAACTAACATGCACAGTAAAGGCCCAGCTACAATGGGGAGCGCAACGGCGCGTTGCGGCAATATTTGACATAAAATATATGGGCTAACTGTCAAAAGCTGTCGCAACGCGCCGTTGCGCTTCCTATTGTAGCTCCACCTTAAATCACGCTTACGCAATATTGAAAATATTCTAGTATACACGGAACTTTGCCAGTCCTAGAAGCCGGTTCTCTCGTACGATAGTGATCCATAATTTTTCAAATGTTTCTTCCGGAGAACTACGTCCTTCCCTTTTGGGTCCATGCTGAAAACACTGGGTAACCCAACAAACATCAGTGTCGAATAACCGCTAGTTCAAACAAATTTGGAGAAGTGATTCAGCTTTCTAGAAGAAAATGCTGAACAACTTCTCCAAACTTGTTTGAACAAACTGTTATTCAGCATTGATGTTAGTTGGGAAGCTATCCGATGACAGCCGTACGTATCATCGAACACCCTGTCTTTAACACCAGAAAGTGTGCCATCTCCTGCGCTGAATCGACCCGCTTCAGCGAAGACGAAATCAAAACGTGCGTAGAGGACCAAGGAGTCTGCGATATCCGACGGATCACCAGATTCGAGCAGAAGGGCAGCACCATGTCCCCATTCCGACCCTCATCCTGACCATCAAAGGCACTGTACTACACGCAAAGAAATCTCTCTGCTTTGAATCAACAAAATATTTTGTTGGTATTCAAACCAAAGTTTCTATTTGCTTCAATTCATAAAAAAGTTCCATATTAATTCAAAATTTCATTCAAATTAAACCGACAAAATTATTTAAAGTAATCACCGCTGTGTGATTCAGAACAATCACATTTATTTTTCAACTCAAATGATCAATTAATTGCTCCAACAAAGTATTTTGTCACCCCAAAAAATCACTCTGCTTTGATTCAACAAAATATTTTGTTAGTATTAAATGCAAGCTTTCTGTTTGTTTCAATTCATAAAAAAGTTCCAAATCAATTCAAAATTTTATTCAAATCAAACCAACATTTTTTTAAAGTAATCACTGCTGTGTGCTAATAATATAAATAATATTTTATTTATAACAATGAAATTGATTTTTAAACTCAAATGATTAATTTATTGTTTAAACAAAATATATTTTCAGCCTAGGAAATCAGTCTGTTTTGAATCAACAAAATATTGTCTTGCTATTCAATGCAAGGTTTCTGTTTGTTTCAATTCAAAAAAAAGTTCTAAATCAATTACAAATTTCATTCAAATCAAACCAATCAAATTATTAAAGTAATCACCGCTGTGTGACATTACTTTAAATAATATTCGATGTGTAACAATCAAATCCATTTTAAAGTCAAATGGTTAATTTATTGTTTTAACAAAATATTTTATGAGCACACATTTCATACTGTAAGCCGAGCAGCCATATTATTATTGTTTCTCAGGGCTGCCGACATGGCAAGTTGCTGCCTCTGCCTCTGGCTCCGATAGTTTTTCTTATGTAAGTTTAAACATAATCTATTGAAATATAAATCTATAATAATTTCCAATTGTCTCGTAAACAATCTCTTTCCAAATCCAAAGGAAACCCAAGGCATAATCATTTGCAAATCTGGACAAATCATCCCCGAAATTGACATAAAATTTTGTGGAGAACCCATTGCAGTGACTGATAAGGTGGTTAATCTCGGGCTGCTCATGGACAGGACAAATCAACGATATGACATTGAAAGCGTACAATGTTCTGAGTACTGTTTGACTGTTCAATCCTGTCCAAGTCAGCGTAATGATTCGTAATCAAAATGAATCGATTCGATTCAACAGCAATCGAGCGCAACGTTATACTCGACCAGGATCTACCCAACAACAACCGCCATCGAATAA
The DNA here is from genome assembly GCA_034211315.2 of Aedes japonicus. Classification (NCBI taxonomy): domain Eukaryota; kingdom Metazoa; phylum Arthropoda; class Insecta; order Diptera; family Culicidae; genus Aedes; species Aedes japonicus. The sequence goes on along the minus strand of JASCZW010000070.1, from coordinate 1,027,044 downwards.
GCTGCTTCTTCTGTCAGGCTTGCGATAAAACACTACCCCAGTAGATCACCGTGAAAAGATGGAACGAACCAGGGAAAAGCTTGCTAATCTACGTAATACCACAATGGAAAGGAAAACATACAGAAATCAAGACGAAACCAACATTAATTCATTCGAACTAGCTTTGAAATCGTTGCTTTAGGCTACACGATAGGAACCTGATTAATAGTTGTAAAACTGAGAGGCTAGCGTATGATTAATAAAAGATATTATAATAGATTATGATGAACAAAAATAAATAAATATCAATAAGCAAATCAATAAAACACGACTTTTAGTTCAACCAATCATGAAGTTTTATTTCAATTCAATGGTTTTGTTGTATTAGTCCCTCAATGTTTGGCATTTTAACAAATGCGTTTAGTTGGTTAAACAAAACATTTTGTTTAGAACAATAAAACACGACATTCAATTCTATAAAGCATGCAATTTTGTTTCCATTCAAAGGATTTGTTGAATTACTTCATTATTGTTTATTATTTCAACAAATGCGTTTAGTTGATTCAATAAAAAAAATTGTTCAGAACAATAAAACACGATGTTTAATTCTATAAAGCATGAAGTTTTATTTCAACTAAAGAGTTTTGTTGAATCAGTTCATCAGTTTTATTGGTCCATAATTAAACCAAAATTTTATTTGAAATAATTCCGTATTTTGGTTGGTATAACTACGTTTTATTTTGCGTGTACCATAGACTAACTCTAAGACCAGTAGGTCCCATACAAAAACGATTTTTTTCTTGGCTCAGTCAGTACTATATAGCACATCGGTCCCAAGCTTAATAATGCGCCCCTAATAATGAGCTCACACGAACACACTCTCAAATATTCTGTCAAAATAACACAGCAAATCAAAACAAAGACGCAAATATGAACAGCAAAGTGCTGGCTTCAAGGTGTAAAGCGGACCAAGGGGTTCTACAACAGTGAACCAATTTCAAATCGCTAGTTGCATATTGATTGTTGGTACTACCATGGTACGGACACCCTGGAAAAGTGGAAGCCTCCCGTCAGTACCGTGACAAGCGAAACTTCTGCCGCAACACCATCAGAGCAGCCGAGAAGGCCAATTGGGAAGAATTTCTCGACGGCATCTGCCCCACGACTATTCGATGGAGTTTCGGCGCAAAATCACCTCCGGCGGCGGTCGCGTGAAGGACGTCCCAATTCCCAACACCGACATCGATCTCCCCATCAACCGACCCTTTCTGATGGAGGAACTCACCTTCGCTCTTTCCCGTGCCAAGGGGAACTCAGCTGGCCCGGACGACATCGGCTACCCGCTCTTCACAAACCTGCCATTTAGCGGTAAAACAACCCTGCTTCACCTTCTTAACAAGGAGTGGACAGGGAACAGTCTCCCCAGCTCCTGGTCCCACAGCCTGGTTGTCCCAATCAAAAAGACGGACAAATCCGGCATATCACCGGAAGATTACAGGCCCATGTCCCCATCACAACCAAGCTTGGATGCCTGAAGTCATCAGGCAACTGATTTCCTGGGGGCTTTCCGGCCATATCATCTACTTCCTGAAAAACTTCCTTCCAGGTCATCATCGGCAACCACCGCTCCGACACTTTCACCGAGAAAACTGGCGTGCCCCAAGGGTCAGTCACAGGTAGTCACCTTATTCCTTATCCGGATGAATGGGGTCTTCGATCGACTACCAGTAGGTACCTTCATCTTCGTGTATGCGGACGACATCGTCCTGATGGCAATAAAGGGCACCCTGACCGCCCTACGGAAGAAACTGGCCCAAGCGATCCGTATCGTCGCAAGCTGGAGCGTCGCAACTGTCCCCGAAGAAGTGCAGTTTGCCGCACCTATGCAGCAGCAATCACCGCTCCCTGGCCACTCCGATCATCCTCAGCGACCACCGTATCGCTCAGCGCTCATCCGTGAAAGTGCTTGGCATCAGGATCGACCGCACCATCTCTCTCCGCCAGCATTTTAACGACTAACATACGGCCTGGAGCTAACCTGCTTCGCCAGAGCCCAGGTATGGGAGAAACTAGCCTCCATCTACCACACTGCCATCCGGATATCATTGGGTCTACTGCTATCGACCCCCTGCGACGCTGCCTGCGTTAAAGCTGGTGTCCTCCCTTTCCGTTATTTAATCGCCTCCTGCATCGGTAAACGAACCATTGGCTTTCTGGAGGAAACAGCCGGTTCCATTGAAGGAGTCCACCTCCTCGGAGAGGCCACCCAACTCCTCTTCGAAATTGCCAATCAAGAGCTCCCCCCGGTGGCCAGGGTCCATTGGTGCGAAGCCAAAGATTGGCATCAGACCCTACCACCCATCGAACACACCCTCCAAAAAGCATTTAAGGCTGGAGCCAACCCCTTGGCAGTCCAGGCAACCTATCGTGAGCTCACGAATCGCAACTACCCAGCTCATTGCATCGGATACACGAATGGATCCGTTGGCTCTGGCAGAGTCGGTATCGGGATAACTGACAGCGATTCCGCCCGGTTCCACAGGCTCCCTCCCCAGTGCAACATCTTTTCGGCCGAAGCAATGGCTGTATGGATTGCCGTGACTACCCCCTCTGAGCGAGCCATAGCCGTCTTTACCGACTCCGCCAGCGTCATCGCAGCCCTCGGATCGGAAACACCCTCGCACCTCTGGATCCAAGCGATCATCCTCCACGCACCCGCCCAATCGACCTATGTACCAAATGTGTCATTAATTTAGCGATAATCAACAAAATCATGTTGCTATTGGGATGGCTGATGTACTCCGAAGCAATTGAGACAATATTAATCAACTTATAGTTGTTCACTTCCGCGTAATTTTCGATTTCTTTATCTTTTGGGGCATCATTATTTCACTGGTTAAGCTGAACAGATGATTTACACAATGTTCAAGGGATCTAAATTTGGCTTAATTGAATCGATAAAGCAAGCAATGCAGTCTAGATGTTCAGAAAATAGTTACAGGTTACAAACTAACTGTTCACATAGTTAAAAAAAAAGAATGATTTTACAAGAAAATCGTAGACCCAATGTTGGGGACATATTTTTCTGTATGTTCCAAACTATGGCATGTTGTATCAATAACGTAGTAAAGAAGGTTGTTATCGGTAAAATTTCAAGTGAAAATGCATGAATTTACGGTTGTTTATATTCAAGTGGCTCATCTAAACACAAACCGAAGGAACAAAACCATTGTATTGTGAATTAAAAATGTTTTCATATTGAATAGCTAGTAAATCATATATGAACATCACTTAAGTGTCAGTTTTAATTTAGATAGTTCTGTGAAATGTTGTTTTAAGTAAATCGAATACAGGTAGCAATGCTTTAATTCATAAAATTGAAAAAAAAACCTTTCAAATACTGTATTTAGTAATAAATCCATCGAATGGGACGAAGTTGCGTCCATGAATAGACCCAATTTGGTGCTTATAGACCGACATTAAATCCATAAAGTTGCGTAACATTTCGTGCAACATAATACCGCAGACAGACGTTTATTCTCATATATCCATTTTCATTTTTCTTGTGTAAATTTTCAAATCGAAACACGTTGAATCGCCTTATATACTAGCGCCGCCTAGACAACTTATTGCTAGTTTAAAACTGACAGATTCACTCATCATCTCAATAACCACCCTATTTACCACCCACCGAACCTTAAAACAAAACAATAACAATCGACGTAAATCCCCACAGGAATTATTAATTAATTGTTCGGTGATAATGCTGTAATTGTGTATCAATTATCATTGGAACGTCCAGCTATCTACTTCAAAGAAGCTCTATTGTAAGTATATAATGAAATAAAGCTTGGAATCGTGTGATAACAGTACGAACTCCAAGCTTAAACGAGACAATAACATCATATTCAAGCAGCATATTCTTTCCAGGTTATGATTTGGGCAGTCCGCCGCAATATGACCTCAAGATTAGTTGTAAAAGGCAAACGTGTACTTATGTAACAGTACTTTGACTTGCTCCCCAGTTATCGTTGCCAGCAAGACATAAGGTCTCCAAGCTGAAGACATCTTGTTCTGTTGTATGTTCAGTCTACAATCTTTTGGGTAGAAAATATTAACAACCCAGATAAACAATGTGTGTATGCTTGCCAAAAATTATGTAATGGCAAATAGTGGTAATGAGAAGGGCAAGATCTCATAGGAACTGAAAAGTGAAACCTAACACGGTCACGATTTTCTGTCATTATATCCAGCCCATCGAAATGCCTCACATTATTCGTTATTTCTAGACAAAATCGTCAAAAGGTCGAAAGGAACAATTGTAAACAATGACTTAAAACGTAAATTTCCTGGAAATGCCAGGTTGCTTACATCTATATCTACTACCGATGGGAAGGTAATAACTCCTTCTATCTGTTCCTGGTGCTATTTTGGTTGTGGGAGCAAGCAGATCCCAGAAAAATACGCAAGAGGTCATTGTTTACAAATGTTACTTTCGACCTATTGACTATTTTGTCTAGATTTCATAGATGTAACTTAAAATGCATTTGAAATAACTGCTTGAGTATTTTGTGTTTTTATTATCATTGAAAGAAAAAGAGCTGTTGATGATCTTTTTTGTTTTAAAAAGCAGGTTTCATCCAATCTGGTAGAAAATTAGAAAATAATTTATTAATAATTTCCGAAATTTATTGAAACAATTTATAATTTTACTTAGATTTTGATGACATTTAATTAATTAAACCCGCAATGGTAAATTCATGCGGATGGCTTTTCGAGTGCGCTTTATTTTACGTTTGTTGTTGTTACCCACTTTGTTCTGGAATCGAGTTTCTCGTAAGAAAGATTGAATGAACGTGTTGAAAATGAAATCTTTTAGCCTGTTACAACATAGCCTGCAAATTGATTTCCCGAATGTCTCGTATGTGACATACTGTTTTAGGCGCATCTTTCACATTTCTGTAGCCTCTGGAGAATTGGCTCCATCCAAAGTGAGCATCTGATAATTTCGTAAACTTAGCATAATTATGTAAAAACATATTTAAAAATACTCTGTACTTACAGGGCCTCGTTTTTAGGAAAACTGTAAAAGGAACAATTTCCTTGTTTCCATGGACTACCTTGATGATTCCCACAAAAATAGTTTTCGCACTTTCGACCCATTTGGGACAATTTGCAACGCACGAGTTTGTTTTGAAAAGTATATTGAATCAAAACAAAAACAATAACAACATTTTGAACATCTGCTCTATTAGATCAGTGGCGCCATCTGATTGCTAATTGCCACTTGCTAACACAATGTACGCCATGTTTTTTACACATGTTGGCGAGTCGAGCATGAACGTCTGTCTGCGATAATACCAAATGTCTTATCAAACATGTCTTAACAAGTGTCTAACTAGTTAAATCTCACTTACAGCTGAAAAACTGTATGAGTTATAATAAAAAATGTAATCGATCATTGCATAAAAGGCTGAGTTAAGGGACACATACCCTACTAAACTTAATTCATGTAGTACGAACAGAAGCTAAAGTGCTATGCAACATGTATATTTCGAATTGAGTCGTTTCTATTCCAGTCATTCGATATCTATAATAATGAAATTTATTTTTCATACATCTAATGTACGATTTTCATTCCTGGTTCGGAAATATGATTGCGTTTGACTCTGGTGTGTCCAGCACTGGAAGGCTTACTGGAATAATTGACAAGCGCTGTGCGACAGGGGAGCTGCGAGTTCAGCCTGATAGTGGGAAGTTTGGTCGGGGAAGTTTGGTTTAGAGAACACCTCTACTGGTTTGAGAAGTTGACGAACCGACTGTGGTTACGAAGCGGGACGCTTCGTAATTTGGGTGAGCTCTTTCCACTTTTCTCCTTTTTACTTTCAATTATATTATTATGAAGAGATTATGTGGGTAAAAGGTTTGTTCTTTTACCATTTTCGTGAAGCTGATTTCAATCTCTATTTATAGAATTTATTGAGTTAATGCCATTAGTAGTTTATTTTACTTCTTATAGACGGCTCAAGCTGCATAATGTCTTTTACGCCCGAAAGAGAAGGTCATTGCTCTTGAGCAAAGCTATTTAGTGAAATTGAAAGGCCAAGTTTAAATTCATATGAAAAAGGTAATTTAATCAACGAACGATGTTCACACTTCAATGTCTCGAATGGTTATAGTAAAAATAGTAATGGCGTACTGTTGCGCGTTTCTGCATCCGGTTCTTGTCGCGCGTTGTGGTGTTGCCAGAACAAATGACAGATGTAGGAAGTTGGTAGCAATCGCTAGATGGATGTTGGTAGCATTATGGCACAGTAGTTGCACTCACAACACTCCTCCTCAACGTATAGTGCCGTCGTTCATCGACAGTCCCAGCATTCCTGAAAACTTCCGTTGCTTCGTGGTTCCCAGTGGCTTGGTGAAAATGTCAGCCACCATGTTTTCCGTTGGACAGTATTCAAGCGCTATAAGTCCTGACACACACTGTTGCTTGACGAAATGCTACTTGGTCTCAATGTGTTTCGAACGACGATTGGTCCGATCGGAGTTCACAAATCGGATGCAGCTCTGATTATCTTCCTTCATTTTTACAGGTCCTTCTAGGCGTTGGCCCATGTCGTCCATCAGTCGTCGAAGCCAGACTAATTCTTGGGTAGCCTCGCTCAGAGCTACATATTCCGACTCCATAGAAGACAACGTGACACTTGCCTGTTTACGACTGGCCCATGACACAGCTCCACCTGCGTAGCAGAACACGTATCCGGTTGTTGACTTCCTCGATTTTGCGTCGCCGGCCCAGTCGGCATCAGAATAGCCGATCAAGCCACCACCAGATCCGTTGTACACTAGCCGCCAATGCTTAGTCGCCTTCAAGTAGCGAACGACTCGCTTAGCAGCCACCCAGCACGCTTCAGTAGGGGCACTCACTTTACGACCAAGTATACCCGTACTAACAGCAATATCGGGTCGCGCACACACTGATAGGTACAGAAGACCGCCAACAAGACTTCTATACTGCGTTTGATCACCGAAACTTTCACTTGTGTCCTGCACTTTCAAAAAACCTTCGTCCATCGGCGTTTTTGCAACTTTTGCATCACTCAAACCAAACTTGCGAATCAGTTTATCAATATATCCCTCCAGGCTCACACTATAGTCACCGTTTTCGCGTTTGATTTCGAGTCCCAAAAATAACTCACTTGTCCGAGATCGGTCATATCGAAATGACCAGTTAATGCTTGGTACACAGAGTCAATGATAACTTCGTCCACGCACCCGACCATCATATCGTCCACATACACTAAGATGTATACTTTCTTCTCTTTCACGTTTTTCGTGTACAAGCACGGATCAGCACCACTTTGCTGGAAACCCATCTTCACCAACACACTGTGCAGCTTTTGGTTCCAACAGCGTGCCGACTGTTTGAGTCCGTATATGCTCTTTTTCAGACGACAAACCAAGTGCTCCTTGCCTTTTACCTCGTATCCAGGTGGTTGACGCATAAACAGCTCCTGGTCGAGATCACCATACAAGTAGGCCGTTTTTATGTCGAAATGCCGAAGTGTCATTTTAATTTTGGAAGCCAGAGCAAGCAGCATACGAAGAGTCACGTGGCTCGTGACGGGAGCGAAAACTTGGTCATAGTCCTCGCCGAACTGCTGGGTATAGCCTTGAGCCACCAGACGAGCTTTGTGTTTGATCACCTCTCCAGCTGCGTCTCGCTTCAACTTGAAGACCCAGCGGCAACCAACCACTTTTCGTCCTGCAGGTAACTCCACCAACGCATCCCAAGTGCTTTTTCTTCATGCGATTCCAGTTCACTTTTCATTGCCGACCTCCATTCGGCACGAGCTTCGCAGGCCAGAGCTTCCCTAAGATTCCTGGGTTCCATTGCTGCTTCCGATGTTCCCGCTGTATACGCTTCCTCAATCAATCGAACCGGAGCGATTCCTTTAGTCGCTCGTGTGGATCTGCGTGCGACTTCATCCAGGGGGAACCCGTGGAACGAGGGTTCGTCCGCCAAATCGTCATCGGTCGCACTGTCGTATTGTGATACATCAAGATTTACACTGTCGTCGTTGGCGTTCGGATCTTCCAGCGGAGGGGGTGGAGAAGTTGGTTCAAGGGGCAACAGCACTACTCCTCCTGACGTTCTAGGCTTCGGCTTTTGCACATTTTCATCCTCACCGTGTTCCAAAAATTTGGCGTCTCTGCTAATGGTGATTCCTTTCGTTTCCAGGTTCACGAATCGGTAGGCTTTCTGACCGTCCGCGTAACCGACGAACACCAACTTTTTAGCCTTTTTGTCCAGCTTACGGCGTTTTTCTTTTGGAATGTGTACGAAGGCTTCGGATCCAAATACTCGAAGATGTTGGTACGAGGGCTTCTTTCGATGCCACAGCTCATAAGGCGTGGATGTCACCGAGGAGGATGGCAAACGATTTTGCAGATAGTTAGCAGTTGAAATCGCTTCACCCCAAAACACCTTATCCATGTTCGAATCCGCCAGCATGCAGCGCATCATCTCAACGAGGTAGCGATTTTTACGCTCGGCCACCCCATTCTGCTGCGGAGAATACGGTGCCGTTCTGTGGTGCACTATGCCGTGATCGACAAAGTACTTCTTAAGAGAGTTGCTGCCATACTCACCACCGCCGTCTGATCGAATTACTTTTGGGTAGTGGTCGAACTGGGTTTTCACCAGAGCACAGTACTCTCGAATCCGGTCCTCGGCATCAGACTTGTTGCGCATTAGGTAGATGATCGTGTAACGGCTGTAGTCATCCACCATGCTCATATAGAAACGGCTACCGCGCGCTGTTGGCACTTCAATGGGGCCTCCCAAGTCCGTGTGCACCAGGTCGCCGACAGCAGATGCTCTTGAAGATGATGCTTTTGGAAACGATTCACGACTCATCTTCCCCTCACAGCACGATCCACAAACGGACTTCAAGTTGCACTGGTCGATTTTTAAGCCGCTTCCCAAATCACTTTGCACAATCTTCTTTACCGCTTCCGTGTCACGGTGCCCAAACCGACGATGCCACAGGTGTAAGCAGGAAGCTCCGTGATTCGTATCCGCCAGCATGGCTCGCTCCGGACACTGCTTCAGGTGATACAGACCACCTTTGCGTTCACCCACTAACAACACTTTTTCACCTTTCAGGACACGGCAACCACTCCTATCAAACACAACTTCAAAACCCAAATCGGCAATCTTGCTCACCGATAGCAGATTTGTTGAGAGCGAAGGCACATGGTACACATTGTCCAGCGAAACGTTCGTTCGGGTACCACTTCCGTTCACGGACACTACTTTACTTCTTCCAACACCGGCCGAGTTGATGGACTGTCCATTTGCCAACGAGATTGTTGACCGTTTCGATTTATCAACTTGCTTCAAAATAGATACATCGTTGGTCATGTGGGAAGTGGCACCCGAATCGAAACACCACAATCCTTTCTCGTGTGTCTTCCCGACAAACAAACACAGATCCACTTTATCTTGTTCTTCTTCTTCTTCTTCGACGGCGACGTTTGCTTTCTCATGAGCTTCTTTCTCCTTTCTGTCTGCCGCCCACTTATGACATTCTCTTCGGAAGTGACCCTCCTTCTTGCAGTAGTGGCACTGCTTTTCCTTCTTCTTGTCGCTTTTCTTATCACTTTTGTTCTTGTTTTTAGCACTATATCTCCCAGACAGCAGCGCCTTCTCCTCTTCCGCACCATCCGCACGACGCCGCCCTTCGTCCAGCAACTTACCCTTGACGAAGTCGACTGTGAGGTCAGCATCCGGCCTACTCTCCAACGCAATGATTAGACCGTCGTAAGATTTTGGCAGGCTGGACAGCATCAAGGCAACGAAAGACGGATCCTTCATTTCCTCCCCCAGGGCGATCAATCGCAGCCGCAACGATGTGAGCTCTTTCAAATGCTCAGCCATGTTTCCACTCTCTGGCATCTTGGTGGCGAACATTTGGCGCATGACGTGGATTTTGCTCGAAAGTGATGACCGCTCGTGATAGCCTTTCAGAGCGTCCCACATCTCTTTCGACGTTGTCGTCTGCATCACGTGAATCAGCTGGCTGTCGTCTAACGCCAGGCCGATCAGAGCCCTCGCCTTCTCGTTGTTTGCGTGCCATGTCGCATCAGGCGCCGCCGGCGCCGCATCCGTCACGACTTTCAGTACTTTTTCACGTGACAATAAAAGCTGCATTTTGAATTTCCATATTGTATAGTTCTGATCATTTAACTTTTCAACCGAGACGTGTGACTCCGCCATCGTGACCTTGAAACAAGTTCAAAACACGCTCACTACGGACAACACTCAAACGCTAATTTCGCAAAATTCACTTTTCCGATACAACGAACCGCAAAACTTGATACTTTCCACGAAACACTGGGCACATAACCTCTTGAGCAAAGCTATTTAGTGAAATTGAAAGGCCAAGTTTAAATTCATATGAAAAAGGTAATTTAATCAACGAACGATGTTCACACTTCAATGTCTCGAATGGTTATAGCGCAGACAGACGTTCATGCTCGACTCGCCAACATGTGTAAAAAACATGGCGTACATTGTGTTAGCAAGTGGCAATTAGCAATCAGATGGCGCCACTGATCTAATAGAGCAGATGTTCAAAATGTTGTTATTGTTTTTGTTTTGATTCAATATACTTTTCAAAACAAACTCGTGCGTTGCAAATTGTCCCAAATGGGTCGAAAGTGCGAAAACTATTTTTGTGGGAATCATCAAGGTAGTCCATGGAAACAAGGAAATTGTTCCTTTTACAGTTTTCCTAAAAACGAGGCCCTGTAAGTACAGAGTATTTTTAAATATGTTTTTACATAATTATGCTAAGTTTACGAAATTATCAGATGCTCACTTTGGATGGAGCCAATTCTCCAGAGGCTACAGAAATGTGAAAGATGCGCCTAAAACAGTATGTCACATACGAGACATTCGGGAAATCAATTTGCAGGCTATGTTGTAACAGGCTAAAAGATTTCATTTTCAACACGTTCATTCAATCTTTCTTACGAGAAACTCGATTCCAGAACAAAGTGGGTAACAACAACAAACGTAAAATAAAGCGCACTCGAAAAGCCATCCGCATGAATTTACCATTGCGGGTTTAATTAATTAAATGTCATCAAAATCTAAGTAAAATTATAAATTGTTTCAATAAATTTCGGAAATTATTAATAAATTATTTTCTAATTTTCTACCAGATTGGATGAAACCTGCTTTTTAAAACAAAAAGATCATCAACAGCTCTTTTTCTTTCAATGATAATAAAAACACAAAATACTCAAGCAGTTATTTCAAATGCATTTTAAGTTACATCTATGAAATCTAGACAAAATAGTCAATAGGTCGAAAGTAACATTTGTAAACAATGACCTCTTGCGTATTTTTCTGGGATCTGCTTGCTCCCACAACCAAAATAGCACCAGGAACAGATAGAAGGAGTTATTACCTTCCCATCGGTAGTAGATATAGATGTAAGCGACCTGGCATTTCCAGGAAATTTACGTTTTAAGTCATTGTTTACAATTGTTCCTTTCGACCTTTTGACGATTTTGTCTAGAAATAACGAATAATGTGAGGCATTTCGATGGGCTGGATATAATGACAGAAAATCGTGACCGTGTTAGGTTTCACTTTTCAGTTCCTATGAGATCTTGCCCTTCTCATTACCACTATTTGCCATTACATAATTTTTGGCAAGCATACACACATTGTTTATCTGGGTTGTTAATATTTTCTACCCAAAAGATTGTAGACTGAACATACAACAGAACAAGATGTCTTCAGCTTGGAGACCTTATGTCTTGCTGGCAACGATAACTGGGGAGCAAGTCAAAGTACTGTTACATAAGTACACGTTTGCCTTTTACAACTAATCTTGAGGTCATATTGCGGCGGACTGCCCAAATCATAACCTGGAAAGAATATGCTGCTTGAATATGATGTTATTGTCTCGTTTAAGCTTGGAGTTCGTACTGTTATCACACGATTCCAAGCTTTATTTCATTATATACTTACAATAGAGCTTCTTTGAAGTAGATAGCTGGACGTTCCAATGATAATTGATACACAATTACAGCATTATCACCGAACAATTAATTAATAATTCCTGTGGGGATTTACGTCGATTGTTATTGTTTTGTTTTAAGGTTCGGTGGGTGGTAAATAGGGTGGTTATTGAGATGATGAGTGAATCTGTCAGTTTTAAACTAGCAATAAGTTGTCTAGGCGGCGCTAGTATATAAGGCGATTCAACGTGTTTCGATTTGAAAATTTACACAAGAAAAATGAAAATGGATATATGAGAATAAACGTCTGTCTGCGGTTATAGTAAAAATAGTAATGGCGTACTGTTGCGCGTTTCTGCATCCGGTTCTTGTCGCGCGTTGTGGTGTTGCCAGAACAAATGACAGATGTAGGAAGTTGGTAGCAATCGCTAGATGGATGTTGGTAGCATTATGGCACAGTAGTTGCACTCACAACAATTGCCTCCCTTTGAAAGTAAGATTGAACAAGAATCGACATATGGGTGTGTAACTAAGGTCTTAACTAGTAATTTGTGTGTGAGTGTGTGTGTGGGAGGGGGGGGGGGGTTGTGTATGTTTGTATGCTTGTGTCACAGTTTATGAGTGTTTGAGCGCGAGTGTACGACTTTGTGTCAATTCATCCTTCTTCTATTTCCAGAGAGCGAATAATGGCGCTATAACCATAAGCCATAAAAGGTTAAGACAAGAGTTAGTGGTCATATCGCAACCGAAAGACAAGCCACGTAGTAAAATCTAGGGTTTTTTTTTCATGAGGGCGAATCTACAACTGAGAGATTCTCTCCGGGCTCGCTCTCTTTCATTCATAAACCAATCACCTTTACGTTTTTCATTCTACTATTTGTAGAATATGCTAGCCAGCACTGTTGTGTTTCGATCTGTACTAAAGAATGCCTCGTAAGTATTATAATGGCGCTGTAATGAATGAAAGAGAGCGAGCCCGGAGAGAATCTCTCAATTGTAGATTCGCCCTAATGAAAAAAACCCTAGAAATGTTTCTGTCTTCTGAGTAAACGATTGGAAACTCATCGGGAATGATCTCTCATATGCATCCGTCGAACCATTCTGAATGGCCGTTGTGAGAATATCACGATGAAAATCTCACATGCGCATAGCATGTTACCAGTTACTAATACTTCTCTCCTTTCTCTTTCCTATCCATGGCCGTGAGCGGTGTCTTATGACATGTGAGTCTCGATATGCGCTACCAAAGTCATCTCTTCAAAAGGAGAAACACCGAGACGATAATATGGATCCTACATCAAAGGAAGGTTGAAGCAGTGTGTGAGGAACGAGGAACCCTAACCAATTTTACTTTTAACCAAACAAGCTAACACAAGCTTCAAGGTAAGATGACTGCAAAATCAAGGTAAGAAAATCATATTAATTTCTCTGAATTTTTCATATATTTATGTAACATCATATATTGGGATAAAGGAAGGGACCATCAGAGTACCCGATTGAAGCGATTTGGATAGGAAGAGTGGGACTGCCAACTTCCTGTTGTTAACATTTCGTGAATAGAGGGCGGGCTCTTCACCCCATCTAATGGGACTTTTTAATTGGCGAGGGCTCGGTTTTGGTGTGGTTTATGCGAACTTGTTTCTGGAAGGAGATTGTCTCTAGATCCCTGTAGCTTTGGGTTGCGCGTAAGTGTATCTGCTAACGGGCCCACAATACGTTTTTGGCCCTTCATACAGGAACATGATGAAACATTTAGCACAGTACAACCTTGATCAAATCGTTTAATTAAAACAGTCCAGTGCTATAGGCAGTTGCCTTGCTACATTAGATGGTAGTTCAAATTATCATCATCATCATCATGTCGCAACCGACAGACAAGCTCTCATGAAAGAAGAGCCTGTTCTAGCTTTTGTTCCAGCCCAGAAAAGCGGACAACAAAGGAGTGCTTTAACTTTCTTGGCTTCGTCACTCCCAACGACCTATGTATATATATAAATAAACTTATGCTTTCTCGCCAAGGAAAGCCTCCCACATTATCCCATCCAACTTCCAACTCCAGATGTCTATGAAGCATGAGTTCTCAGCATCTTCTTAAGTAGACATCTAATCAACACTTCCATCCCATCCCTTGCTGATCATAAGGACCTGGCCAGGTGTTGTGCAAAGAGATCGATGGATGAAGAGCCTGTCAAATCCGAGGCAGCTCTTTTAGCGTTTCCATCGTCTCTACAACAACCAACCCAGGATTATGTATGGTCGGAAAATGCTATGCTATCTAATGTACGATTTTCATTCAACACCATTTTGTTTATCCTATCTTTTTATGGCAGAACTAATAACCGCTAACGAAGGTATACGTTAATAATGCTAATGCTTATTCTGTTGTTCTGAATTAAAAAACATTTTTGTGTGAAATTTGAGAAAAAAAATATTACTTCAGCGTACATTAGCAATTGTGGAACTTTGGTGTATGACTTACTTACCTTATCCAGTGCGTATTTTTGTTAACCTCATTTTTAGCGCTATCTGAAAGACTTATTCCACTGTTAGAGAGAGGATGACCTATCCAATCTTCACGGTTGAAAAAGCATATGGTTGCATAAAATAATATATTTTGTTTGTTGGTACATCACTGAACAATCATAGTGATAGGCAAAGCAAAAGGTAGGCAAATGTTCTACAATTGATTGCTTACAATGGTATGGTTTATGGTAGACTATGCATTATCTAACAATAGGATTTGTTTTAACAGAAGTTGGAACACTACATGGAATGCACTGCGTTATTCCTTGTTAAAATTGAGAAGAACTTACTGGACGTTAGTACAACTACATAAATCATTGGTATCGTCTTTTGAACCTTTCTTGAAACAGTTCAAAGCCTATTGTAGAACATATAAATAGATTTACCATTTTGTTACAATTGTTTACTATCGGAAGGATTTGTACGGCTTCTTATTTCGAAGTTGACAAATCTAAGTTTCTTAGGAAAATTAAATCAGACATAATTAGAGAGCTCTGGAACAGTCTTTTTAGAACAATTCCTTACATGTACAAATCCGCGGTAGATTTTTTTAATCTTAATGAGTAACGATTTTGTATGTAGTACAATGTGGGGCATTCGCTTTTTTTGTTATATCTCGGAAATTTTTGTTTTGCTCTTATCCTACGTGCTACAATATCACAGTTATAAGATTTCGATAATCATGCTACAAACGGTACCCACACCAAATTCAAGCGCAGATTTCGTAGTATAAAATAATTGAAACTACCTATCATCAGTCACAAGGAAAATTATCAGTCTTTTCGTTACTATTTACAATAAGTGATATCTTTGGCATACAGGATGCGCTTGGTTTGTATAAAAGAAAATAAAAACATAAAAGAAAACCACTCCCAAAATAAGTCATTCGTTACTGAGTGCGGAAATGGTTCGGAAACGAAAGTTAGATGACGAAACAAAAAGCAAATAAATAATACTACTATAAAAACGGCCAACTAAAAACAACTTATAGATACTAATCTTAAATGCACATTCTGACTCTTAATTAGCTATAGAAAAATACACGGCACGGGTTTTGTTCTCTTCTTTTTTTTTTTTTGGTTATCATTATAATTGTTTTTAATCAATAAATGAATACATTCTTCTTTTACTTTTACTTTTGCAATTTGCTGCTCAACACTGCTGCCACAGGATCAGACGCTCGAACGATGTAGATCATTGGTTGTTTGATGACCGTTGGGACTTAAAACGAGCGCAGAAATCCTTCCTTAGATTCATCGCGTAGCAGACGGATGGAAGAATTGTTGAATTCTACTGTCGTTTCTATATCATTTCAGGATGAACTGTTGTGTTTTAATGGTATATTGTTGTTATATGAGAGTCGGTCATTACATCTAATCAGAGACCGAAGTTTTCGCCTACTTGAGAAGAAAAACGTCCTTTTTTACCCGCTTGGAGAAGCAAATGAGAATGTGAGAAGCGAGAGACTATTATACGCTCACAGCAGTTTTTGCGAGAAAAGCAACGGCGATTTAGAATTTTCCGGAGAGCATGAGTAGCTGATAAATCGTTTCTTTTTCGGTGAATCATAGATGCCGATAATTATTTTTAACTTACTTTTTGACACGTGAAAATGCAGCCGTCTTTATGCTTGTTTTATTCTGACATTATAATTCTATAATGATGGTCCATGGCGGTACCAGTGTGCACCAACTTGGCCTTATTTTCGGGTTTTGCTCCTCGTTTGCGATCTAAGCATGTTTTCAGTGAAAAATGTGACATGAGAACAAATGTTTGTTGAATTGTGGAGAGAGATATTTTCGCATATGCAAGCGAGAGGATAATGAATTATCGGCGAAAAAGGAGAGATGAAAATGTGAACGGTTCGCTACTCATCGAAAACCTGTTTGAGAGAGAGCATGGTTTTCACCCAGCTGAGCGATAATTTCGATCTCTGCATCTAATATTAGTGTGATAAGTTTAACTTTACTGGTTGGCGGCACATCAAGTCTCGCCATTTTAGTATTTTTGGGTTTGCGGTTCATCGGCTATGAACGCAACACAAAATATAATTACAATCAACTATCCTGCGGTAAAGGATGTCGTGCATTTGGCGAAAACGTACCCTAGCTCTAAGGGTACGATTTCCTTCATTTCCGAGTGGTAAAATTCAGATTATCGCCCATTCTCGAGCGAAGTTTAATAATCTAAACATTTTTCCTAGCAACTATCAAAGGGTGTGCTTGCTTTTTGCGATAGTACACAAAAAGAAGTCAAAATTAAGTGTCCGAGTGTGTCTGAAGAAGTTGGAAACACTTTTTTGTTTTCAAAAACTGATGCCGCAGTAGAAATTCTACAACATGGCAACGTGTAAAAATGAAACGAAAATAAAAAGATAAAGTTCGAAAGCGTTCCTATCATTTTTTAACGCTTGAATATGATTCTTTTGAAGGTGAGCTATTGGTTGAGTGTCACCAAATATGCAAGCCTAATGCCGAGAACGATGCTCTTCACGGCGCTCACGATCGCGGTCGCGTTCGCGATCTCGATCTGATGATCTGTAACGGTCATCGTTATAGTAACGCTTGGAGTTGTCCGTCGAGGTTTCCGTAGTTGCCTCCGGAGTTTTGTTGCGGGGACGAGATCGTCTCGATCTGTAACGATGGAATTTACGGATAGAAAAAAGCATTGTGAACTACGAATCACCTACTAACTTACCCATCCCTCTCACGATCCCGATCACGATCACGTTCTGTACGTTCTCTTTCGCGTGAACGTTCACGATAGCCACGGGAAGTGGATCGTTCCCGCCGTGATCTCGAACGAGGATGTGATGAACGGTCACGGGATCTGGACCGTTCCCGTCTGCTGTAACTCTTCGTCTCGATACCATGCAGAGTGTCTTGAAGCGAGCTGATAAGAATCTTGCAACGCTCATCGTGTGCCACTTTTGACTGTTTGATCAACGATATCGCCGTTGCCAGCGTTTCAATTGCACTCGAATATTCTCCAGCTGCAGCATCCGAAACGGCTCTGTAGAATGAGTTTGATCGATAAAAAACATGTATTTCATTGAAAAGCGCACATTACAACACAAAATTACCTAGCAATAGCAGAACTGCTCACAGTACGGTTACGTGTCATAATCTCTTCAAATTCGGCTTCGCTCAATTGTGGTGCGATGGGGTGTTCTGGGAATGGACCTCCCGGAGGCTTCCCACCGGGACCTGGCCACGGACCACGAGGTGCTGCTCCTCCCTGTGGATTGAAGTGGGGTGGAGGGCCTTGTCCGGATGGTGGACCGTGAGGTGCAGGTCCTCCATTAGGATGATTAGGTGGACCACCTCCCTGGTTGAAGAATGCCGGATTCACATGAGGTGCAGGACCTTGTGGCCCAGGACCACCCATCGGGGGTCCACGGGATTGCATATGGGGTGGCCCTTGACGTGGTCCAGGCGGTCCAGGTGGAAAACCACCAGGTCCATGCATAGGAGGTCCATTCCAATCCGGACGAGGACCTCGAGACGGTGGCCCCTGGTACTGAAAAGCAGCAATTCGCAAAAGAAGGATGATTAGCAAAAAATTTCATCGATATTCACATCATGAGGTGATGTGGTTAACAATTAACAATTAGAAAGAATGTGCAAGACATATTTACATCCATGAATCTCTGTGATCTCTGTGATGGGTAAGGCGGTTTATTTACCATTTGCGGTCTATGTGACATCGGACCTGGCCCACCCGGTCCACCAGGTCTTGGACCATTCATCCTTGGTGGACCATTCCATTGACCTTGATTTTGGAATCGCGGTGGACCTTGTTGTGGAGGTCCGTTTCCTTGATGCATTGGTGGACCCTACAAAAAATACCATGGCAGTTAACATATTCCAGATGAAACAGATGAATGAAATGACGACACAAAGCCTCAAACAAACAAGCAAAACTTCCACAAAGTACAGTTTTAAAGTATTTGGTATTTGGTTGATTCATAAACTATAAGACTGTAATATTGATTATACACAGACACACAAACATACACAATTTGAAGCAAAAATTTTTAGGTAACTTGTAACATACCTGCGGTCGCGGCGGTCCTCCTGGTCCTGGTGGACCTCCCATATGCATTGGACCTGGCATGGGATGATTATGGGGCGGTCTCATTCCAGGTGGCATATTCGGGCCCATTCCCATACGTGGTGGACCACCAGGTCCGTTCGGTCCTCCAGGTCCACCCATGGGACCTCCCGGCGGACATCCCATACCCATTCCTACGTTAGGTCCTCCGGGTGGTCTTGGCGGACCGTTTACCTGACCCTGGGCCGGGGGCGTTGGTCTCGTTTTTTGTTGACTTTCGAACTGATTTAGCGCTTGCTTTGTTGGCAAAGTAACAACAGGATTCTGACCGTGCAGCTCCTTCTTCGGAAGACGGTCCATCACATAGCGCATACTATTCTCCGACCCAAGTGACACTACGCAGAATCCTTTCGACTGTCCGTTTGCACGGTTTTCAAAGAACTTAACTTCTTGAAAATCATTGACCCCCACTTCTGTAATGACGTCGGCAATATCCTGATCCGTAGTCCACCAGGACAAATTTCCAACGTACAGCTGAAACCTTCGGGCCATATGGTTCATTGGACCTGGTCCATGGTGATGATAAGCACCGTTCGAATCAATACCATCCAACCGGTCAATCGATGGACCACTTCCAGAATTTCTCCTCCCATGGTCTCCAGACGGAGTGATCACATCATCGTACAAATCCCCACCTTCTCCTCCAAATTCCTCCTTAAATAAACAAAAACAAAATACAGACGCCGTCCACAAGAAAAAAAAAATAACTGTTAACCAATCACTTACGTTATTTTGCGAAAAATCTTGCTCCAGATCGTCGGCATACAAATCAATATCCACGCCATCGGCCATCTTTCTTCCTCATTCGCCAGCAAACTCCAGCGTTGAAGTAGAACTAAACCGTTCCAAACTTTTCGGCTATGAATGCGCTCACAAACACCGTCCACCAGAATAATTTTAACTAACAAACTGATTACCGGCTACCAAGACAGCAAACTAGCCAAATTTTGCGAAATATTTGCAGTAGAAAAATTTTCAAACGCGAAATTTTCTTCTCATACCAAAACTTTCAGCAAAATGCCGCAAGCCGACGAAGGATTCAGGTATAAGAAGAAGCGAAAACGCCAAACTAAACAGTCTGTGTCAAGCTAGTACTGCATTCAAGTTTAGTGTTTTTGACAGATCAGCGGAGAACGGACCCCTGCCTTTTTAAAGGCTGAGCCACAATGGGTACGTTGCGGATGCGTTTTCACGAATATGACCGTTTTTCGCATATTCTGATCATAATTCCACACAGTCGTTTGCAAAAACCCATTAATGGGTAAAAACCGAGGGGCGAATCACTACATACATAACTGAATCGAAAATGCGTAGGTATTTAGAAAAAATGCGTTGAAAAATACACCAGCGCATTCAATGCGCTAAAAAATGCACAAATAAATCAAATGCGCTCAGAAATGTGCAATGAATGCGTTTCGAAGTGTGTCAATACGTTGAAAAATGTTCGAAAAATGCCTCAATACACTTCTTAATACGTGAGGCTGAATCGAAAATGCATAAGTGATTCGCCCCTCGGTAAAAACACCCATTTTTGCTAGAAGTGCCTCTCCTGTATAAAGGTCGGTATCGTCAACAATCAATATGCAACTAGCGATTTGAAAATGGTTCACTGTTGTAGAAACCCTTGGTCCGAAGTACACCTTGAAGCCAGCACCTTGCTATAAATATTTGCGCCTTTGTTTTGATTTGCTGTGTTATTTGGACAGAATATTTGAAAGTGTGTTCGTGTGAGTACATTATAAGGGGCGCATTATTAAGCTTGGGACCGACCTTGGGACCGATGTGGTAGTACTGACTGAGCCAAGATAAAAATCGTATTTGTATGGGACCTACTGGTCTTAGAGTTAGGCTATAGTATCGTGATCGAAAGAAATTTCTTTTTTTTTTGTGTCTTTATTAGAGTGGCTTTCAGCCTTCTGGGCTGGTTCGCCACAAAGAAATTTCTTTTTCTATCCCAAACCCATGTTAAATTCCGTTTACTGAACGGAGAAGTAAATAATCGAAAAGAAATTTCTGCAGCAGTATCCACCTCAAAAGAACGAACAATAAAAATTGGAATTTGTAAAGTTTCCACCCAAACTAATGAGAGCTGTCACTTTTACTCTCGAAAAAATATTCCGCTCGATTATTCCGTAAGTGAAGTTGACATTTCGTTCCATGCAGATCAATTGTTAAAATTCCGCTTGATATTATTGAACAAAATTTCGTAACGTTTCTACATTTTAAGACGATTCTGGCCTTTACAATGGCACAAACTAGAACGCACTACAAATGTTCAGCGTACACTATCAATTAATAAATCTAAAGCACATAACAACTACAGTTACTGCAAGTCTGGTAAAAACTCCTCGTGCTGTCTGTACCATCGCCCGTCGAACCTGGCATATGTTCTCTTTCCCAACTGCTCCGTGCCATCTCGTCAACAATCACGACTAGATTCGCCGGCTCCAACGGCTTCACCACTCCGCGTTTCTAGCAGCATTGGCAGATATTCCAAAATTCATCCAAAATTTATCCATAATGAATCCTAAAGGGTTTGAGCTGTTTAGTGGAATACCTGTAAACTAGAAACGAGAAGAAAAATTAGTATTTTCCATTTAATTTCAACTAATGTTTCCAGCGATTGACCAGCTCTCTTGAAGGATTCTTCCGCTATTTGTCGGATCAGCAGTTGGCTATTTGATTCTCCTTGAACCGTATAACAAAAAAATGGTTTGGGGTACACACAGAAAAAAGGAGTTTATTAAAAGTTTGGCGCTTTACATCTGAAAAGTGTTTATTTTTCATTAAATTACAAGTAAAATTATCTACGATGAAAGTTATGTGTTTGATTTGAAAGTGTATTTTTTTGGTTTTGTGTATAAATTTAAAAGTGTTTTCTTTCACCACAAAAATTGTAAAACTGTCAAATTTACCAACACAAGGCAAGTCGTCGTCGTTTGTAATTTTTATCTATCGTTTTCCGCGGTCGCGTCTACTGCGTTGTTCGGTAGATTTATGCTCCCGCTGGTTTCTATACGAGTGTTGTAACATTGTTCGTGTTTTGTAAAACATATTTCACTTTTTGGCAGTGACCTGTTTGTGTGGCATTTTACTGTGGGTGATGTTATGGAAATAATAAAAAACATTCTGAACAAAAATTTAGTGTCCCCTATCCTGAAAAAAATTACCGAACTTTGAATAGGGTCCCGGACTTGGTCCCGGAGCCTGAATCCGATCCAAACTCTAAGTTGATTCATTGACAATAAAGATTTATTTTCAAAACGAGAAAAATGTTTTATTAATAATATCTGACTTTTAAATCAACTGATTTCCAAAAAAATAGCTTTCTCTTTGAAAGTCATAAAGATTGATTTGAAGAAAAAATCTTTTTATGTAAAAATTATTTTTATTTCAATTCAAACAGCATACTTTTATTTAAAATGAAAGACACTTTCTGGTTGAAAGCTCATTTTGGTATTAAAATAACTTGTTTTCATTTTTAACGATGCCACGGTTTCGATTTGACAGTTCTACAATTTGTTTTGAAAATTACAACTTTTAAATGTACGGAGGAGGAAAATTTTGAATTGACGGTTTGGAGGTTTTTGTTTTGAAAGTAAACCGCTTTCTACGAAAAAGAACCAACGCAACTTTTCAATTTTGGCAATGGTTTTTTTTAATTTTAATAATCATTATTCTTTGTGTCAAAGTGTTGGGGTAATCGTATATGTCAATGGACGACAGTTGACAATCCTTTCTCCTTCTAACATTATGGTTTTCATTACCTCGTCACTAGGATAATGTGGACTAATCGATATTGCTCCCATCGCCATTTTGACGGACTTCACCATCCACTCCCACGGTCCACCCATATGTGGAGCTGCCGGAACGTTAGAGTGCCATTGCGTTCGGGCATTGTTAAATGTTACAGCGCAGTCTTCGTTGATTTTCTTAATCCGTTGTATCTCTTCCGTCAGCTCTCACGAAATTTGTCCCGTTGTCTGAGAACACTTCAAGCAGAGCATCTCGACGATTAACGAACCGCCTAAACGCCATCACACAAGATTTTGTTGACAAGCTGTGTACAAGATCTAAATGGACAGCCCATACTGTGATGCAGGTGAATACGTATATCCACCGTTACACAATACTGCACCCAACTTTCACCTAGAAGTGGCCCATCGATAGCACTGGAGTTGCCCTTTTGATCTTGCAGTACTGACAGTTGCGACCGATGCTTCGTACTACCAACAATCAATATGCAACTAGCGATTTGAAATTGGTTCACTGTTGTAGAACCCCTTGGTCCGAATTACACCTTGAAGCCAGCACCTTGTTATACATATTTGCGCCTTTGTTTTGATTTGCTGTGTTATTTTGACAGAGTATTTGAGAGTGTGTTCATGTGAGTTCATTATAAGGGGTGCATTATTGAGCTTGGGACCGAGCTTGGGACGATGTTCTAGTACTGACTGAGCCAAGAAAAAAATCGTTTTTGTATGGGACCTACTGGTCTTAGAGTTAGTCTATGGTACTACTATTGGTGGTAATGGGTCACCCATAATAGATACCGTTTGCGTTCCTTGACGTAAGTTCGACAGAAATCCTATGGGAAGAATGCAAAATTCACGCAACCGTACGTATCAATTGTGGGCAAACGCAAATGCAACGTTTCAATTATGGGGCCTCCGCATAATCAAATACCATTCCTGGCCCACTTCGCCTACAGTATATTGACCTTAAAAGTAAAGAGGTTACGGAATTTTGTTCAATATTACCAAGCGGAATTTTGACAATGATCTGCATGGAACGAAATGTCACCTTCACTTACGGAATAATCGAGTGGAATATTTTTTCGTAAGTAAAAGTGACAGCTTCCATTAGTTTGCGTGGAAACCTTACAAATTCAATTTTTATTTTTCGTGCTTTTCGATTCATTATTTTTCCGTTTCAGTAAACGGAATTTAACATTAGTTTGGGATAGAAAAAAAAAATTCATTTCGAACACGATACCGACCTTTTCTCAGAATTATAATCCCAATTGATCTCGTCCATACAGAGTTTTTGGACACAGAGTTCGGTGAAAAATAACGATATGATTTTAAAAATTCAAGAATACCTTTATCGAGAAAAAAGAATGTTAAACCCAAACATATTGTAATTTCACGTTGAATTTGATGGTTGATTCTACAAACGCTTATGGTTTGTTTCAATCAAATTTTAGTATGATTTAAACTGATTTGCTGTTTGAAACAAACAAACGAAAACGATTAAATGATTGTTTTTACTACAAGATTTTTTCCTGTGTATCGTTACTAATATTCGACATGATTGAATTAAAGTTAGAGCTCAGTTAATGAGAAAATGTCCCAGTAGAATGCTAAAGTCAATGATAAAATATCCCAGTAGAATGCACACGCATACCGTAAATAATGTACTTGAAATTTTCTGTGGGTGAAATTCATACAAAATCATAAAAACATGATTATTCGCGTTTTACACCTGGTACAGACATAAAACGTACAGCGTTGTACGAACTATCAAATACTTTAATCCAGTACTAAAAAACAGGTACTAGACTAAAGGAGTACAATAATGCCTGGGACAGACATACAACGTACAGCGTTGTACGAACTGTCAAATACTTTAATCCAGTACTAAAAAACACGTACTAGACTAAAGGAGTACAACCAACAATCAATATGTAACTAGCGATTTGAAATTGGTTCACTGTTGTAGAACCCCTTGGTCCGTTTTTGTATGGGACCTACTGGTCTTAGAGTTAGTCTATGGTACAACGCTGTACGTTGTATGTCCAGGTATAACCATAGACTAACTCTAAGACCAGTAGGTCCCATACAAAAACGATTTTTTTCTTGGCTCAGTCAGTACTAGAACATCGTCCCAAGCTCGGTCCCAAGCTCAATAATGCACCCCTTATAATGAACTCATATGAACACACTCTCAAATACTCTGTCAAAATAACACAGCAAATCAAAACAAAGGCGCAAATATGTATAACAAGGTGCTGGCTTCAAGGTGTAATTCGGACCAAGGGGTTCTACAACAGTGAACCAATTTCAAATCGCTAGTTACATATTGATTGTTGGTATAACCGCAGACAGACGTTTATTCTCATATATCCATTTTCATTTTTCTTGTGTAAATTTTCAAATCGAAACACGTTGAATCGCCTTATATACTAGCGCCGCCTAGACAACTTATTGCTAGTTTAAAACTGACAGATTCACTCATCATCTCAATAACCACCCTATTTACCACCCACCGAACCTTAAAACAAAACAATAACAATCGACGTAAATCCCCACAGGAATTATTAATTAATTGTTCGGTGATAATGCTGTAATTGTGTATCAATTATCATTGGAACGTCCAGCTATCTACTTCAAAGAAGCTCTATTGTAAGTATATAATGAAATAAAGCTTGGAATCGTGTGATAACAGTACGAACTCCAAGCTTAAACGAGACAATAACATCATATTCAAGCAGCATATTCTTTCCAGGTTATGATTTGGGCAGTCCGCCGCAATATGACCTCAAGATTAGTTGTAAAAGGCAAACGTGTACTTATGTAACAGTACTTTGACTTGCTCCCCAGTTATCGTTGCCAGCAAGACATAAGGACTCCAAGCTGAAGACATCTTGTTCTGTTGTATGTTCAGTCTACAATCTTTTGGGTAGAAAATATTAACAACCCAGATAAACAATGTGTGTATGCTTGCCAAAAATTATGTAATGGCAAATAGTGGTAATGAGAAGGGCAAGATCTCATAGGAACTGAAAAGTGAAACCTAACACGGTCACGATTTTCTGTCATTATATCCAGCCCATCGAAATGCCTCACATTATTCGTTATTTCTAGACAAAATCGTCAAAAGGTCGAAAGGAACAATTGTAAACAATGACTTAAAACGTAAATTTCCTGGAAATGCCAGGTTGCTTACATCTATATCTACTACCGATGGGAAGGTAATAACTCCTTCTATCTGTTCCTGGTGCTATTTTGGTTGTGGGAGCAAGCAGATCCCAGAAAAATACGCAAGAGGTCATTGTTTACAAATGTTACTTTCGACCTATTGACTATTTTGTCTAGATTTCATAGATGTAACTTAAAATGCATTTGAAATAACTGCTTGAGTATTTTGTGTTTTTATTATCATTGAAAGAAAAAGAGCTGTTGATGATCTTTTTTGTTTTAAAAAGCAGGTTTCATCCAATCTGGTAGAAAATTAGAAAATAATTTATTAATAATTTCCGAAATTTATTGAAACAATTTATAATTTTACTTAGATTTTGATGACATTTAATTAATTAAACTCGCAATGGTAAATTCATGCGGATGGCTTTTCGAGTGCGCTTTATTTTACGTTTGTTGTTGTTACCCACTTTGTTCTGGAATCGAGTTTCTCGTAAGAAAGATTGAATGAACGTGTTGAAAATGAAATCTTTTAGCCTGTTACAACATAGCCTGCAAATTGATTTCCCGAATGTCTCGTATGTGACATACTGTTTTAGGCGCATCTTTCACATTTCTGTAGCCTCTGGAGAATTGGCTCCATCCAAAGTGAGCATCTGATAATTTCGTAAACTTAGCATAATTATGTAAAAACATATTTAAAAATACTCTGTACTTACAGGGCCTCGTTTTTAGGAAAACTGTAAAAGGAACAATTTCCTTGTTTCCATGGACTACCTTGATGATTCCCACAAAAATAGTTTTCGCACTTTCGACCCATTTGGGACAATTTGCAACGCACGAGTTTGTTTTGAAAAGTATATTGAATCAAAACAAAAACAATAACAACATTTTGAACATCTGCTCTATTAGATCAGTGGCGCCATCTGATTGCTAATTGCCACTTGCTAACACAATGTACGCCATGTTTTTTACACATGTTGGCGAGTCGAGCATGAACGTCTGTCTGCGGTATAACTCTGTACAACGCTGTCCCAGGCATTACACCATAGACTAACTCTAAGACCAGTAGGTCCCATACAAAAACGATTTTTTTCTTGGCTCAGTCAGTACTAGAACATCGTCCCAAGCTCGGTCGCAAGCTCAATAATGCACCTCTTATAATGAACTCACATGAACACACTCTCAAATACTCTGTCAAAATAACACAGCAAATCAAAACAAAGGCGCAAATATGTATAACAAGGTGCTGGCTTCAAGGTGTAATTCGGACCAAGGGGTTCTACAACAGTGAACCAATTTCAAATCGCTAGTTACATATTGATTGTTGATTACACGATCGTTAGCATGAAAGTAAATCAATGTGCTTGCTTTGAGTAAGCTTTGACAAGCGTACTGATATTCACGCTCTTGTTGGCAAGTTTTGCATTGGGCTGCCCCTTGTTTTCAAGGCGGCGCTTTTTAACGCTTTGTCAAGTTCATTTCCGCTTCTCTCTGATCGATCTCTTTTCATTGTCGAACTTTGACAAAGTAACACGCATAGTGGGCTAGCTTAGGTAAATTTCAAGTTATTGCTTATTTCTTTGATTTCAACCAATATCTTTTAAATTTCACATGTGATAGTAGTGCACTGTTGCTGAAAGTAGAATTTCCTGTATTAAAGCTTTTTAACTCGAACACGCGTTTCTAACATAGTACCACCTCCATTTTGTTTCCTTCCAACAGGTGCTATTGTCCACCCGGCAACATGGTTAACCATCGTATCCCATCGGTCTTCTCAAAGACTTATGTGACCCCACGTCGTCCGTTCGAAAAGCCCCGTCTTGATGCGGAATTAAAAATCATCGGCCAGTACGGTCTGCGCAACAAGCGTGAGGTATGGCGCGTTAAGTACACTCTGGCCAAGATCCGCAAGGCTGCTCGTGAGCTTCTCACTCTCGAGGAGAAGGATGAAAAGCGTCTATTCCAGGGTGAGTTCGATCGCAAAGAAATACAGAATAGCTTCCAATATGATGAAATTTCATGTTACCAATAATTCTGACACCTCTTGGCAGAACTTCCCTTGTTGAAAGTAACTATCTTAAATAACTGATAATCATAAGACGAACACTTAAGGCAGCTACGTGGTAGGGCATAGTACTAAAATGATTCTATTGCAGGTAATGCTCTGTTGCGTCGGTTGGTTCGTATCGGAGTGTTGGACGAATCCCGCATGAAGCTCGATTACGTTCTCGGTCTGAAGATTGAGGATTTCCTGGAACGTCGCCTGCAGACCCAAGTATTCAAGCTGGGATTGGCCAAGTCCTACCATCACGCCCGCGTTCTGATCCGTCAAAGACACATCCGGTAATTATGAGTTATTTTTCCGTCTAGCTTTGTTGTTGTAGGTGTAAATCGCAGGCGTCTTACCAACCTTTCTGTCTCAGTTCTCCAGTGAGATTTTGCGATGGTTTTCCGTCGCAAATGATCGTGAGTGCCACTTGAATATCGGGAGGGTCTAAACAGCCTTCTGGGTATTTAACGCCTCACATTGATAAGCAATGAAAAGATCACCAAGACTTGGTGAAGTCAATTTTTCATGGAATGTCTTATCCAGGGAACCACATTTTCCAATCTTGACTGAGCGGAATAAGCAGGAAGAGGAAGACACCATTTACACAATCATTGGAAATCAGGTAACCATTATCCCGGTATTTATTTGTATATGTTCGGTGTTGAACTCAATTCAGTTGAATCGTCGTTTTGGTAAAGAATTCCGTAATATGAAACCCCACGGCCACGCTTGGTACGATGCACTCCTATAGTCGTATCCAAGTGCCAATAGAGCAATGGTAACTGCTCACGTTTGATAACGTTGGGGGAGAGTACAGTTTTCGCATTAGGAACCTTTCTGCTTCTACTAACATGAAGAGAAACGGGCCGAAAAATGTGAGACATTCTAAATGGAAACTTTACCGAAACGATCAGGCTGCAAAATAATAATACGATATATTGATGCATCGCTATGGCACAAAAATTTAAACTTTTGAATCTCGAAAAATTAATCTCCTGCAACAAATTTCAAGGTTTCGATTGTAAAGATCGTGTCAGCTATTATATAGGTATTTTCTCTCAAAATTGAGGCTCTTTCATGCATACCAATAAACTATCAGAAAGGAAAAACTTCCCTTTTGGATAATGTTGGTAGGAAGCCTCATTTAGTGTATTCTTGAACCCCACGGCCACGCTTAGCTCGACTGTCTTATGTCGTTGTTGAGTGCCTAAGAGCAATGGTAACTGCTCACGTTTGTATACGTTGGGGAAGATTAAAATTTCGTATTAGGAACCTTTCTACTTCTTTAATAATGAAGATAAATGGGCCGAAAAATATCGAGACATTTAAAACTTTGAAAACAAAATAGCTGACTTGATCAATATCTGTGAATTTGCTGCAAATGACCCCTCGGCCACGCTTGGTACGATGCACTCCTATAGTCGTATCCAAGTGCCAATAGAGCAATGGTAACTGCTCACGTTTGATAACGTAGGGGAAGAGTACAGTTTTCGCATTAGGAACCTTTCTGCTTCTACAAACATGAAGAGAAATGGGCCGAAAAATGTGAGACATTCTCATTCAAAATTTTAAAAATGTGTTTTGATATAATCATCTAGAAGAACGAAGAAATTTAGTAGCTTCGCTGAGCGCTTTCTTAGTGTAACCCCACGGCCACGCTTGAATTGATCGCCTCCGTGTCAATATCGGGTGCCAGAAGAGCAATGGTAACTGCTCTAGTACACTATCGTCGGGGAATAGTAAATCTCGTATTAGGAACCTTTCTGCTCCCTCTAGATGAGTAGGAATGGGCCGAAAAATCCGAAACAGATTACAAATACCATATCTAACAAAAGCGTTGATTTTCTATCTGTCGTATTAGTTTGAAACTTGAAAACAACACTCCAATATCATAGAGGATACCAGTTTTCACCAACACCTGACAATGTCCGGCAGTGTTTAAGAAAACGTCTCTTTACGATAACCCCTCGGCCACGCCCTTATCGGTGCACATCCCTACCGATTAAGGGTGCCAGAAGAGCAATGGTAACTGCTCATATTCACTTATCGCAGGGGAATAGTAAATCTTCATTAGGAACCTTTGTTGCTTCAAACGATAGCAGCAAATGGGCCGAAAAATGCAAGAACAAACAAATATATAACCACGAAGAGACGTTTTCTCAGCAAATTCTTCCTCAAAAAATCATCAGTTTTCATAGTATAAGTATGATAGACAAAAGCCTTACGAATCCCCTTTTTTTTTTCCCCATTTCAACAGTGTCCGCAAGCAGGTTGTGAACATTCCGTCGTTCGTTGTCCGTTTGGATTCCCAGAAGCACATCGATTTCTCACTCAAGTCGCCCTTCGGAGGTGGTCGTCCTGGACGCGTCAAGAGGAAGAACATGAAGAAGGGACAGGGCGGCGGCGGAGGTGCCGATGAAGAGGAAGAGGATTAAGCCAAACGCTTCCGGTAGGAACCCAGATCCGGATGTCCGGTGGATCGTTATGGTATCGATATAAGTTGCCGGCAACTGAAGCTGCCGGATGTTCGGATGGTCTTATTGGATAAAAGTTATTGAAAACTATATAAAAAAAGAACTTCTTTACAAAGTATAGTTCAGCTAATTTATATCACAACCCTGCATTTTATTTTCCACGCAATTTGGCTTTGTCAAATGCGATGTTGTTGTCAGTTCTTATACCACTTTGACTTTACAAGGAGTCGACGTCTAAAGCTATTAGAAAATGAACGAAAGGATCTGGGAACCTCTACGTATTTGAAAATTACCTCTGCCCGCACATTGAGCCCCTTTTCTCGTGTCAATTCGTAACTTCGTCCGCAGTAGCTGTGTAGAATAAACATGTCCGAATAATCAGTGGATTTGTGATGGTGATTGAAAATATCAATTTGGGGTTAGTAAACGTAATAACCGTTTCGTCAAAGTTATGGCTCAAACGCAATGATAGCGGAACGGCGAAGGCAGCGGAATAGCCCAATCTGACTAAACCTGCTTGTCGGATAGAGAACTGTTTAGATTCAAGTAGATTCTAATTAGACATATTGACGTCATTTACGACAACTATCAAACTTTCCGTTTCCGTCCACATTACGTTGGGGCCTTTAATGTTTGGAGATTGGCGGGTGAGTCGACACGACTCGCTCTCATGCGAGGTGACAATTCGACAAAGATTTTTCATTAGGGCCTAACTGACAAACGTAAACAATGGCTTAATCCGCGAATTTCTCGTCATTGAAAACACGCCTTATCAATCCACCACGGTCATTACGAAGCGGAAGAGTTCACCTATCCAATAGAATTGGAGGCTTACCTGGATAGCCTTCGTGCCATGAGAAATTTACGGAAGAAGCCATTGTTTACGTTTGTCAGTTAGGCCCTAATGAAAAATCTGTGTCGAATTGTCACCTCGGGTGAGATGACTCTCCGTGCAAATCACATGGAGAATTACCTCGTATGTGAGAGCGAGTCGTCTCGACTCACTCGCCACGCAGAATAAAGGCCGAGCTACAATGGGTAGCGCAGCGGCGCGGTGCGGCTGTTTTTGACAGTTAATCCATATATTTTATGTCAAAAGCTGCCGCAACGCGCCGTTGCGCTCCTCATTGTAGCTGGGCCTTAAGGCTGAGTGTATTTAAATAGCCGTGAATTAAGTGCTTTTCTTTTGACTGTTTTTTTTTTGGAAAAGTTTTGGTCGTTGGAAGTTGTTTTTACCGATGAAGTTGATAAAACAGGAAGAGCATTCGTTTTTGCCGAGAAATTTTATTTTCACAACAGTTGCAGTGCGTATTGCTGCGCATTGCCGATCTGTTTCTGCCCTTACACACAAAGAATAATGATTATTAAAATTAAAAAAATCACTGCTAAAATTGAAAAGTTGCGTTGGTTCTTTTTCGTAGAAAGCGATTTACTTTCAAAACAAAAACCTCCAAACCGTCTATTCAAAATTTTGCTGCTCTACATTTTAAAGTTGAAATTTTCAAAACAAATTGTAGAACTGTCAAATCGAAACGGTGGCATCGTTGAAAATAAAAGCAAATTATTTTTATTCCGAAATAAGCTTTCAACCAGAAAGTGTTTTGCAATTGAAATGAAGGTATGCTGTTTGGATTGAAATAAAAAAAAAGTTTAAACTTTTCAGATGAATTGTAGAACTGTCAAATCCACAGCATGGTATATTTAAAAATGAAAGCAAATTATTTTGATTTCAAAATTAACTTTCAACAAGAAAGTATCGTGCATAATAAATATTTGCTGTTTGGATTGAAATAACAAATAGCTTTAACATAAAAAAGTTTTTATTTTTAAATGAATTTTTGTAACTTTCTAAAGAAACCGGAGGCTAATGTACCTGATTCGCCACATCTTGAATGTGAAGTTTTTTTTATTTTGTTGATCATGCTAAGAATCATGGACTATTTTGTAGCAATTTTCACAAAACACGTATATAAGCGGACGGGAGCAAAAAACGACGCAGAAGACACGGACGCGGACAACAGTAGTGAAAAATTCCATTCGGCGACGAGAACGATGACTTGCTTTGTGTTGGTGGATTTGACAGTTCTACAATTTTCATAATAAAAGAACACACTTTTAAATTTACACACTGAACCGAAAAAATAAACTTTCAAATCAAACGCATAACTTTCATAGTAGATGATTTTACTTTTAATTCAATGAAAAATAAACACTTTTCAGAAGTAAAGTGCTAAACATTTTATTT
This sequence comes from Aedes japonicus, assembly GCA_034211315.2. NCBI lineage: Eukaryota > Metazoa > Arthropoda > Insecta > Diptera > Culicidae > Aedes > Aedes japonicus. Next base: position 994,698 of record JASCZW010000070.1, on the reverse strand, counting down.
ATTTATTTATTTATTTATTATATATATTCCATCTGACCTAAGGTGGTCTTAATGAATTTGTTTATGACGGGGAAAAGCCGTTTTAATTTGGCGTAAAAACCCCGTATCTTTTGCAAAACAATACAATAAAAAACAATACAATACAATATAAAACATTGCTTAGTTGCACATTCGTAAACATAATTAAAATAAACAGGATTACAAACGTAGAGTATAGTCAAAGTATAAAATAAGAAATCCTTAGTTCGGAGCAGTCCTCGTCGTCAATCAATTATCCTCATCAAATATCCTTCTCGTAGTATGTCATTCTGTTAGTCTGCGCTTGAATGTTGCCAAAGTACAGTTAAAGTCGAATAAAAAATACACAACGTTGAACCTAGCTGACATGAAGCGGATAGGGTCATGAAGTCCATATAATGAATTACGGGGTTCAAGCAGCAAGAAGTCCCGCTGGCGAAGCATTCGTTCAGGAGCGTAGAGGTTGAGCTGACTTAATAGCTCCGGTGAGTCAATTCCACCTGTTAGTGTATTGGCAACGAAAACAGCTTGCGCAATATTTCGCCTATGGTCCAATGTCTGTAGTCCCAGCAATCTGCATCTGTCTTCGTATCGTGGAAGGTTCAACGGGTCACGCCACGGTAGGCGACGCAGGGCATATCTCACGAATCTTCGTTGAATTGCTTCGATCCTAGCTGTCCATGTTGCCTGATATGGGCACCAAACAACAGAGTTGGATTCCAAAATCGACCGCACCAGAGCACAGTACAAAGACCGAAGGCAGAGAGGGTCTTTAAATTCACTAGATATTTTAAAAATGAAACCCAGCTGTCGATTCGCTTTGCTGATAATATCGTCGTAATGCAATCGATACGTTAGTGCCGAATCCAGAGTGACACCAAGATCACGAACTTGATGAACACGTTCGAGAGGCTGGCCGTTCATTGCATAATTGTGTGTGATCGGATTGAGCTTGCGATGAAATGAAATGATGTTGCATTTGTGGATGCTTAACATCAGCATGTTTCGGGTGCACCAACCAGCGAACCGATCTAACAACAGTTGCAGTGCATGGCAGTCCTGGATGGTTTTGATGACCATGAAGATTTTGACGTCATCAGCGTAAAACACACGGCAACCAGATGGTAGTACGGTAGAAAGCTCGTTAATGAAGAGTGAGAATAACAAAGGGCCAAGATTGCTTCCTTGTGGTACGCCGGATGAATTTGAGAATGCTTCCGAAGACTCAGATCCTATTTTAACGGTGAGCCTACGTTTTTTAAGGTATGATTCAAACCAGCTGACCAGGTCCGCAGAGATACCAATTCTTCGTAGGCGTTCAAGTAGTATCCCATGGTCAACTCGATCAAAAGCAGATTTGAAATCAGTGTAAGCAGTGTCAATCTGTGCGCCCGCATCAATGTGGCGTATGCAAAACGAGGCAAACTGTATGAGATTTGTCGAGGTTGATCTCTTGGGAAAGAAACCATGCTGATCCGTAGAGATGTAATTCTTACACGAGTTGAAAAGTACCTCGTTCATTATGATCTCGAAAACCTTTGAACAAGCACACAACGAAGTTATGCCTCTGAAATTCTCGATGTTCCGTCGATCTCCTTTTTTAAACACAGGGAACATGACTGACGTCTTCCAACTTCCAGGAAATACATGCTGCTGTAATGAAATGTTGAACAGTTTCACGAGAGGGAGATTAACTCTTCGCTGCATTTTTTAAGGATACATGACGGTATGCCATCAGGACTGGATGCAGAGTCTTTCAATTTATTTATTGCAGCGTTTACTTGATGGGTCGTGATCTCAAAGCTATTTAGGAAGCACACGTCCCTAGGTGTGTCTCTACAAGCGTCTGCAATTTGATGTATAGACGAAGGAGAATCAGAAAAAGCACGTCTAAAGTGAGTTGCAAATAAATTGCACTTTTCCGATGCGGATGTGGCGACTTCGTTGCCCAGAAACATCTCAACGGGCAATCCATTCTCCTTCCGTTTAGTGTTAACAAACTTCCAAAATTGTCGTGGCTGTCGGCGAAGATTTTCCTGAGTGCGTATACAGTAGCGCTTATAAAGGAAACGGTTATACGTGCGATAATTAGTACTTGCACGTGCTAAATGATGCTTGGCGAAAGGGCAACGAGACTGACAGTAGGTTCGTAGTGCTCTCGATCTTAGGCGTTTGAGACGTCGTAAATGTGCATTCCCCAAGGTGGCTTAGGAGACGGCCTACGCATTGGCACAAAATCAACCAAGTAGGTCTTCAACACGTTAGTGAAGTATTCCTCAGCAACATCAATGTCTTCCGTGGTTTCCAGGGTGTGCCAGTCAGTTTCACGAAGAGCTTCTTTCAATCCCTCAAAATCGGCACGACGGAAATCAAGCCCTCGGTCATCCGGAATGCTTGCAAATACAATTGGCTGTGAGAAAGTTGCCGTTATAACAAAAGCGGGATGATTCGAATCAAGAAGAGAAAGCGGTTCTACAGCTTCTTCAATCTGGCATGCAGCAAGCGTTTTTCATTCACCAGAGCAAAATCCAGGATTCGAGCGTTCTGATTGTAAATGTGGTTAACTTGAAACAGACCATGCAGACTGAATCCATCGAGTAACGAAGCGCAAGCAGCAGATATATTTGACTGCAATACGTCTACGGAAGGACGATCATTACTAGGTGTGTTCCAAACAAGACCCGATTGATTATAGTCGCCAAGCAAAATAGCATGATCGTTATTTCCCAGATTTGAATGAATTGCTTCAATAGACTCGATATGGTGATTTACGCTGAGTAAATCATTCTTGCGATCGGGTGGTAGATAAATAACACCAATACTGATAGAACAGCGACGCATCCTTAACCTTACCCACAGCTGTTCCAATGAAACGTTCACTGGGGTGGGATCGACATAGCCGTTGTAATTAGTTGAGATAGCAATTAACACTCCCCTCCACGTGATTTACGACTATTTGAATGGTTGCGATCCGTTCTGTACACGGTGTATAACTCTCCAAAAAGCTGGGCAGAGAATATTCTATCATCAAGCCACGTTTCCGTAAGAACGATGACGTCATAGTGACAAGACGAAACAGCTACGAAAACTTCATCAATTTTTGTGCGTAAGCCCCGAACATTCTGGTAGTACACTGTTAATTGATGAGCACCATCTTCGGCCGGATTGTTGCAAGCAGGTATAGCTGAATTTGAATCGATCTGGAAAATTGGAGCTCCTTGATTGACGTGCAGTACCATTCATGACTTCGGCTGGGCATATACTAATTCTAGCATTACCTGGACGAAAAGAAGTTGAATCTGGATTAGCCATAGCGCGTGAAGCCTTAGGTTCGCTGACGTGAACAGATGTCATTTCGTCCCGCTGGATGAGTGGTACGAACGGGGGTAACGTGCGTTCGGCAAGTTGGAAATCCCCCTCACCACCGAACACAGGAACGGAACGGCTTGGAAGACTGGAACAGGCAGCAGAAGGGCTAAACAAAAGGGCAGAAGGGCTAAAACAATATTCCTTTTTTGTGTGTAATTACCCCTAACTTTTGAACAATAAAATATACTGATACACTTAGTTCAGCAAAAACTTGTATCATATATATCTCTACACTTCGCTCCAAAATTATTTTTTCCTAAGAATTGAAACTAAAAAGTTAGAATAAAAAAACTGATTTTTTAGGGACACCCTAATGTACACCAGCAAAATAGCTCCGAACTATAGCCAGCAGTGCACAAGCACCAGACGCTTCACTCGTGAATGAATAGCATGACGAAAAAAATTGCCGATTTTAAGCAGTCCCCGCTCGTGTGACCCAGGAGTACCCGGGCTCATTTATATAGCATTATGTTCCTTGATACCCATTAAAACAAGAATTTGATGAATTTTTGGCAAATTCTCGCCTAAACAATCATAAGGGCGAAAAAAAAACGCATTTTTTTAGCTAAAACTACTCGTAACTTTTGAATCACAAGCAGTATTAAAAAACTTTGTTCAGCAAAAATGTGCGCTATAACGGTTTCTATATTTTGATTCAAGATTATTTAATCCTAAAATGAGAAACAAAAAATTTATAATGAAAAAACTCGTTTTTAAGAGACACCCTAGCTCTATCATGGTCGAATGAAGAGACAGAAAAATGGTGTCTGAAACAAAGTTGCTTAAAATTATATTCCCTACACTCTCGCGCCACTTTACTCAATTTTTGAGTACAATTGTATGCTATCTCTTTTTCTCTCCCGGAAATGTTACTCAATTTTCGTTAAAAAGTGGATCAACTCAATTTTTGAGTAGATCCACTTTTTACGAAAATTGAGTAATATTTCCGTGAGAGAAAAAGAGATAGCATACAATTGTACTCAAAAATTGAGTAAAGTGACGCGAGAGTGTACAAACTTGAGATATCACCCTTCTATTGTGTTTCGTTCAAAAGTTAGCAACAGCGCCGCCCTAGCGGTAAAGTTTGGAACTACCAAATTATCACCACAAGACGAGGGGCACGCAGAACATTCTACTGAGTGTGTCGTATTGAAAATACGTCCGGATTTAACTCGATTTACAGAGTATTTACAAACACTTAAGCATATTTAAAGTAATAAAAAGTATTTTAAAGGACTCATAGAAACCAAAAGTATTTGAAAAATAGTTTAGCTACTCAAAGAGTATTTGAATTGTATTTAAAGTTCTGAACAGTATTTTATGAGTATATTGAGTACCTGAAAGTATTTAATGAGATTTAAAAGGACTCAAATATATTTAAAATACTTGAGTGTTTTAAGAGTTCTACACTCTCGTTCCATTCTACTTAATAATTGAGTGGAATTGTATTCCCAAGTAACCACAAGCATTATATTATTGCACTTATTCAACCCAAAATCAACATCGGTAATGCGGGATCGCATCAATTCAACAGTTGTCAAGTAATGAAGCGTTAGATTAGCTTCAGAATGTAGTGATGCATTACCAATGCAATAATGCTACTTTAGCACTGTCTTATGACATTACAAAAGATATAGCATTAGTTCGATCTTAGTGGGGCCCTTTTCAGCTTTAATCCAACTTCAATGATGCACTAGACGTAATACATATACCCTATATATGCATGCTATTACAGCCTCGTGGTTACTTGGGAAGTTTTCGATTATCTTGGGCAACAGTCCAGGGTCGATGACGGCTTGCACCTGTGTCTGATTGCCAGTGGTAATATTTGTCAGGAGCCACACAGTTACCTTGCGGATTTTATCCTTTCGATGGCTCAGCAGCGCGGGGAAGTGAGACAGGGCATCGCAGCTCAGGACAACTTGTGTCTGATCATCTGAACCGGTGACAATATTACCAACTTCCCGCACTTTAACCTCGACGTGTGATAGCAGGGGAATCAATTTCGGCACCACGCCACTGTCGATCACCAGCTGAATCTGTTCGTTGCCTCCGTCGGTGAGATAGCTCAGGGCCCACACGGTGACTACTTGGATGTTAATATCGGTATGATGGATCAGCATGTTCAACGCTGGCAGGATTTCCAGAATCGTATCAACCGGTGGCGGTGGGTCCTTGTTACGACACAGGTTCACGATAACCCATGTGACATTGCGCAGAAAAGGTATTGGAATTTCCGGTTTTATGAACGACAGCAGAGGATGATGACGTAGTCACGTAGGCAGGGGCCATCGCCTATGATGTTGCCCAGGGCCCAGACAGCTTGCTCGCACAAGAACAGTGGAACTGCTACAGCCGGTACAACCTGATTAATCTGTGCCGATGTTCCCGATGCAATGTTTGTCAACGCCCAAGCCGCTTCGAACTGGAGCAACTGATTATCGTTACGCGAGGCAACCAACCAGGATCAAAAGAATTCCACTCTGTATCAAGGAATCGATCGGAGGATTTCAATCCGAGGATAGCAAACGACGTGCCACCTGTACCGCTGCCGTCTTTGTCGGCGCTGTTTCAACAATCAATATGTTGAGTTAGCAACAATCAATATGCAACTAGCGATTTGAAATTGGTTCACTGTTGTAGAACCCCTTGGTCCGAATTACACCTTGAAGCCAGCACCTTGTTATACATATTTGCGCCTTTGTTTTGATTTGCTGTGTTATTTTGACAGAGTATTTGAGAGTGTGTTCATGTGAGTTCATTATAAGGGGTGCATTATTGAGCTTGGGACCGAGCTTGGGACGATGTTCTAGTACTGACTGAGCCAAGAAAAAAATCGTTTTTGTATGGGACCTACTGGTCTTAGAGTTAGCAAGAGTTAGTCTATGGTGGCACTGCCTACCAAGACGTTAACTACATTGTGTGGCAATGCCCTAAATACGAATTTTCCAGACCTGTTCTACGAGAAGGCACAAAAGAATAGGATTGTTTTCACCGGGAAGCAAATGCGTGTGTGAAAGAGAAAGCAATCTCTATTGCTATGTGTTATGTTCTAATTTACTAATAGGATGACAATACAATTGAAATGACCTATGTAGCTATCATTGGAATAAAATGTTCTATGTGGCACGATCAATGTACAGTTCGGTTAAGCAAAATGTCCTATCTAACATCTTTGATGTTTTTTCGTCGTTATTTTAACATAAAATGCTACAAAAACCATTACTGTAGCAAATTAAACAGCAATGCTTGCCCTCAAAAGCAATTGAATGGGTAAAACTTGATCCAGTTTGAAACATTTTCAAAAAATATTTTCATATTCTTCAACCTCGTTTTCCTCGGGATAAGCAAATTGTTAGATAGGTCCTTTTGAAAAGTTACGCGAGAATTCTATTCAAATACCATCTTTTCGGTACAACCATCGAACGAACGCAGTGCGTTAAAGACCTAGGTGTTCAGCTGGATTCGAAACTGACGTACACGCAACATTTATCGTATGTTGTTAACAAAGCTTCAAGGACACTCGGTTTTATATTCAAGGTCGCGAAGAACTTCAGCGATATTCACTGCCTTAAATCGCTCTAGTAATCCCTCGTTCGTTCGACACTGGAGTACTGTTCAGCGGTCTGGAGTCCATGCTATGATAATGGCGCCGAGCGAATCGAATCTATTCAACGCCGTTTTCTTCGGTTTGCACTTCGTAGACTTCCTTGGAGCGACCCTTTTCGTCTTCCTAGCTACGAAAGTCGGTGTCAGTTGGTCGACATGGAGCCTTTGCGGGTCCGTAGAGATGTATGTAGAGCTTTAACTGCTGCAGATGTGCTACAAGAAAGAATCGACTGCGGAAGGATCCTTCAACAAATTAGCATCAACGTCCAACAAAGGCTCAAATTTTTTTATTTTTACTTATTTATTGTTTTTGTTTTGACTCCAGTTAAGAGGTTATGTAATCGTTTCTTATTGTATTTTTTTTTGTTTTTAACATCATTAGAACCTAAACTTGGTCTGTTGATGCCTACTTCAAATAAACAAATAAACAAGTGCGAAGGCAAACGTTGTTTTTCTTCGAATTCGCGGAATCCCGAAATAATCGACTTTGTGCATCATATTCCTGCTGTAGCGTCGACCTAGCGCCGATCTTGGGCGGTTTTAGGTGAAAGGCAGGGGGCGGACAGATATTCCGCCTTGACAAGATTCGTCGGAGCGGCGGTAAAGTTCTGTCCAGTTAGAATCGTAGCAGTTTTAATTTTAAAATGAGCTAAACAGTGTCTTTTTATCGGGGCCGATGGACAAATACGGAAAGACGGATGGATCGGTGAAGCTCAATGGCCAACAAGAGCATGAGCATGATTGACCGCCCGAGGTTGCTACTCCGCCAGATCAGCTGTTATTACACAGAGAACCAACAGATGATGCTTAGGACTAACAAACATCTTCAATGTGTAAAAACATGTGATCTCAAACTAAGGCAATACCGACGCCGGCCCCGTCCGAATGCAGGTCAAGTAAGGAAAGGGTAGGAATATGTTGACGTGATACTCGCTTTAATGGAAGCCGAGAACACCTCTGCACTCCCACGAGAAATCACTGGGATTTTGGATAATAGGATTGGGTAGCCGCAGGGTTCGTTTTGGTTAACGATAAGCTGTTAAGTGAAATATTTGAAAATTGTAACGGGGGTATGAGAAGGATCTAATCTCGGATAAATACAACCTCCGCTTAAGCGCCAGGCAAGTTTGACCTTGCCGCGAAGGCGCACGTTGACTTAACAAAGAATCCCGTACCCGGCTGCGAGACCTCAGGGCGAGTCCTTAATCGTAACCTTTTACTCACGGCCGAAACTCTCAACGCACTAACTCCAACGAAGAATGGACCTATAAAAATGAACAACTTACAGGGTGGGTAGTTTTCCTTTGAAGGTTTGTCCACCCAGAGCCTATTCTACGCGTCCCGAAAAAATAAACCGAAAATTTGCAACAAACGAACTCTCTCCACCAAACTAAAGAACTACCAAAGAATGCTCACTAACGTAATCCGGATTCTGGTTTTTATTAATACCCTTCTGGTAATACAGACATCTATCGATTCTAATAATCTTCTCTGTTTTCGCATTTTTAGTCTAGGGTTAGTATGTGTATACATTTTTGGTTGGGTCTTACTTGCTCTTCTTCTCTTTTCTCATGCGGATCTCCATCCTGTGACATCCTATAGTGACCGTGATCTTCTTCTACTAGTCGACGAATTCACACGGGGGACGATTTGAAATTCAACTCGAATAGTGGTGCTCCACTCGAGTGGCGAACGACACGGTGACGCTTTAGTGGCCACCTGTTGGACACTAGGTACAACCACGCGGGTGTAATTCAAGAATTCGACACAGATTTTTCATTAGGGCCTAACTGACAAACGTAAACAATGGCTTCTTCCGTAAATTTCTCATGGCACGAAGGCTATCCAGGTAAGCCTCCAATTCTATTGGATAGGTGAACTCTTCCGCTTCGTAATGACCGTGGTGGATTGATAAGGCGTGTTTTCAATGACGAGAAATTCGCGGATTAAGCCATTGTTTACGTTTGTCAGTTAGGCCCTAATGAAAAATCTTTGTCGAATTGTAATGGCGGTGATGATGACGTATCGATGTGGACGGTTTCGATGCTGACGTGATCGATGATACCCGTCAAGTCGAGTGCAGGAGCATACACACTAACGGTGCTGCTATGTTTTATGCCTTACCGGCCGAAAGTGTCGCACGATATGTATCGCTGCCTTTTCGAACGGACTCCGCCGTGTCCTAGGGGTGCACCTTCATTCGAAGGAAAACCTGCCAACCGTACACACGAGGTACAATTCTGTACGATTATTTTACACAATATTTTTTCAGTTTTCTAGTCTTTTTCTACAATAACTTCCTGATAACTCGCACTGTACAATAATTATAGCTTTACAAACGCTCTATAAGTGTCTTTCACACGGTTGCACTATTTTTTTTCTTCTGCCGTACGTCAAGTCTTAGACTTTCTGATCTTGACGAGTCTACGGTCTGGGTTTGAGAGATCGCTAGTGGCAAAACTCATGGGCTTTTTCCCCGTATATCTCGACAATTCCCGAGATCGTTCTTATTCGTTGTTTCTCGTGTATATCCGTTTTCCAACGCATGTCTTAAAGATTATTGGTTAAGCCTCTACTGTGAAATCGCATATTAAAGGGATCAGAGACCTGGTACGCTGGGTGCTTGCACGGAAGAAATATTTATGAAATTAATTTTGTTTTTCTCATTTTTTTTTAAATATAAAATTTTGTTAAGGAGTGTATCGAAAAGTAGTTATAAACATTCGATGCGTTATTACGCATAAACTACTGTATATATTTTTAGCGTGTAAGCGCCATTTGCTTTGTTTACATGTCAAAAATGATTATTCGGTTCATTCATTTCCGTTGATAAAGTTGTATTCAAAATGTCGCGAATTGAATTTGAGACTAAAATGAAAATTCTGCACACTTGGTGCACCGAAAAGGGTGTTACTTACAACCAGATTGCGAAAAGAGTAAATGTTCACCCGGCAAGTGTAAAACGCATCATCGAAAAGTTTGGTAAGGAGTGCTCCCTCAAGGATTTACCAAGAAGTGGCCGGAAACCCGGCTCCAGCAACCCCGATTTGGACCAAAAAGTTGTGGATTATATTCAACGGAACAAATCTGCCTCTACTCGCGATCTAGCCAAGAAGTTCAGGACCAGCATCGGAATGATTCAACGAATCAAGCGCAGGAATGACTTGAAGACGTACAAAAAGCAGAAAGTGCCCAAACAAACTCCGGAACAAAAGTCTCGTGCCAAAACCAGGGCTCGAAAGCTGTACAGCTGCATTTTGGACAATGTCGACCAGTGCATTTTGATGGATGACGAAACATACGTTAAAGAAGATTCAAGAACGCTACCGGGGCCGCAGTTTTATACTAAATCTGTTGGGGAACGTGTGCCAACCGCAGATACGACTGTTGCGATGGAGAAATTCGGTCAGAAGGTGCTCATTTGGCAAGCTATTTGCACATGTGGCTTGCGTTCTTCAATTTTCTATACAAAAGGAACTATAAATGCTGAGATTTATCAAAAGGAATGTTTGAAGAACAGGTTGCTACCATTGTATAGAAAGCACCAGTCCCCTCCTCTCTTCTGGCCAGATTTGGCATCGGCACATTACGCCAAATCCACTCTACAGTGGCTGACGGAGAATAACATCAAGTTCGTAGAAAAAGACATCAACCCACCAAACTGTCCCCAGTTGCGACCGATCGAACGCTATTGGGCAATAGTCAAGCGTATATTTAAGAAGGATGGTACAGTGTCCCAAAACATGACCGATTTTAAGAAAAATTGGGCAGCGGCATCCAGGAAGTGCACAAAGGTCACTGTGCAGAATTTGATGGCAGGTGTCAAATCAAAGGTATGGGCATTCTACAGAAATGAACATGATGACTAGTTTTTCCGTTTGGATCTTTTGTAAACATGTTAAGCTATAATAAACTGAAATAGTATGTTAATTTTAACCATGTTTTCATGCCTATTTTATTATTTGGAAGTTTATAACTACTTTTCGATACACTCCTTATCTTTGTAACCTCGTTACATTACCCCCTACCGATGGAAAAAAAATAAATGAAGTTTGCTGAATTTTTTTTTTTTCACATATTAAACCAGTTTACTATTATATTATATTTTCCTTTTATTTTTAGTTGAATTGTTCTTCTTCTTCTTTTCTTAACTTGTATTTTATCTATTTTTTTTCTATTTGCTGCATTGATACTTCTATTCCTGAATTTTGAATGATTCTACTGTTACCGTGAAAAAAAAATTTCGTTCATTTAGGACATTTCAGGATACCATTGAGATTCCAAAGATTCCAAACATTTTCCATACATACAATGCTGTATGGTATTCGTCTGTCTAAGACCTATTCCAACTCAACTAGAACAAAATACTACGAGCGTTCGCATCAAGGGGTGTCTCACTGATATCGAACGCAGCAAATTTGAATCAGATTGCAGTCACTTCAAAGTGAATAATCTCGATTTCCTCGATTTGATATTTTCGATCGATCTAGTAGCACAGTCAATTTCATTGTTTTGTTTATCTGTTCGCAACGAAACGGCAATTACGTGATAAAAAGTACTGCATGCGATAACTTAGGACCTTAAAGAGAAACTTCTGTGCTAGTTTGGATAAAAAATTATCTGCTTCAATGTCTCTACTGGAGCATTCAATTCACAACGTACAAGCATAGACTAACTCTAAGACCAGTAGGTCCCATACAAAAATGATTTTTTTCTTGGCTCAGTCAGTACTAGAACATCAGTCCCAAGCTCGGTCCCAAGCTTAATAATGCGCCCCTAAAAATGAACTCACATGAACACACTCTCAAATATTCTGTCAAAATAACACAGCAAATCAAAACAAAGGCGCAAATATGTATATCAAGGTGCTGGCTTCAAGGTGTAATTCGGACCAAGGGGTTCTACAACAGTGAACCAATTTCAAATCGCTAGTTACATATTGATTGTTGGTACAAGTGCGGGTAAGTATTTCTAGTGCATGAGTTATCACCTCGGATCTCGATTAGGTTTTGGAAATAAGTTTCACTGTTATTTTATTCATGCTGATAGAACCGGTTTTGGAATCGCATTAAGAGAGAGATCGGAGAGAGATGGAGGATCATTATATCAAGAAAAGGCCCACACATCAACAGACCACAGCCGAATTGATTTCCGAACCTGAGTTAGATTCGACTAATAGCCATGACTTTATGTCTCCATGCAGGACGGAACTCGAAGCGGAAGAAGTATTTCCTGAAACAGTTTCAATTAACTGTCCTGGCGATAATCGAGCGCAACTGCCAGCTCAAAAAGTTTATTTAGCTTCCCGATTATTCCGTAATTTCAGTGGGTCTTTAAAACTTAACAGCACAACCAGTACATTCAAGCACACATTTGCGGTAATGGACGATGATGGAAAAATCTACAACATAAAAATTGAAACGCTTATATAGATGATTACTGTTGGGAAACGTCAATCCACGGCCAGGTTACTCCGGTATAGAACACCATCAATGTGACGAGCCAATTTGAATGCCAATCAAACAAAGTGAAACGATCCAAGTCATATATACATCTTCACCTTATATTATATTGAAAACTCTATAATAAAAATCTATAACATCTTAAACTTTGAACGTATAGAAAGATTCAATTTGAGAAGACGTTTATTTTATTTTAATATCTCGAACCGCAAAGCTATCACTATCTTTTTTGCTCTACTTTGTGTACGACATGTTAAAAGAAACTACCATCTCGTGATTTGTACTACAAAATTCATAGGTACGTGTCTACGGCGTCAACATAATTATAAACTAAACTTAACCTTGAATGCAAGAATGACAGTTGAATAGTACTAGTTAGAAATTTTACCTTGAGCTGCTATCTGACATTGCTGAAATACGAGTCGTTGCCAAACACGACTACTGCGTCGCATGTTCTGTGCAGTAATGTGCAACGAGTTGAAGTTGATGCAGTCACTTCGAATAATTCGAGTAAGCTTTATTAAATATATTTGATTGAATTCATGTGAGATGCCCCTTGGTTCGCATCGTTATAACCTCAACTTGGAGGTAAATCAAGAACTCTCTCGATAAATCCAATTAAATTTTTCCTACTTATTCTCAGCGGTCTGGAGTCCATGCTATGATAATGGCGCCGAGCGAATCGAATCTATTCAACGCCGTTTTCTTCGGTTTGCACTTCGTAGACTTCCTTGGAGCGACCCTTTTCGTCTTCCTAGCTACGAAAGTCGGTGTCAGTTGGTCGACATGGAGCCTTTGCGGGTCCGTAGAGATGTATGTAGAGCTTTAACTGCTGCAGATGTGCTACAAGAAAGAATCGACTGCGGAAGGATCCTTCAACAAATTAGCATCAACGTCCAACAAAGGCTCAAATTTTTTTATTTTTACTTATTTATTGTTTTTGTTTTGACTCCAGTTAAGAGGTTATGTAATCGTTTCTTATTGTATTTTTTTTTGTTTTTAACATCATTAGAACCTAAACTTGGTCTGTTGATGCCTACTTCAAATAAACAAATAAACAAGTGCGAAGGCAAACGTTGTTTTTCTTCGAATTCGCGGAATCCCGAAATAATCGACTTTGTGCATCATATTCCTGCTGTAGCGTCGACCTAGCGCCGATCTTGGGCGGTTTTAGGTGAAAGGCAGGGGGCGGACAGATATTCCGCCTTGACAAGATTCGTCGGAGCGGCGGTAAAGTTCTGTCCAGTTAGAATCGTAGCAGTTTTAATTTTAAAATGAGCTAAACAGTGTCTTTTTATCGGGGCCGATGGACAAATACGGAAAGACGGATGGATCGGTGAAGCTCAATGGCCAACAAGAGCATGAGCATGATTGACCGCCCGAAGTTGCTACTCCGCCAGATCAGCTGTTATTACACAGAGAACCAACTGATGATGCTTAGGACTAACAAACATCTTCAATGTGTAAAAACATGTGATCTCAAACTAAGGCAATACCGACGCCGGCCCCGTCCGAATGCAGGTCAAGTAAGGAAAGGGTAGGAATATGTTGACGTGATACTCGCTTTAATGGAAGCCGAGAACACCTCTGCACTCCCACGAGAAATCACTGGGATTTTGGATAATAGGATTGGGTAGCCGCAGGGTTCGTTTTGGTTAACGATAAGCTGTTAAGTGAAATATTTGAAAATTGTAACGGGGGTATGAGAAGGATCTAATCTCGGATAAATACAACCTCCGCTTAAGCGCCAGGCAAGTTTGACCTTGCCGCGAAGGCGCACGTTGACTTAACAAAGAATCCCGTACCCGGCTGCGAGACCTCAGGGCGAGTCCTTAATCGTAACCTTTTACTCACGGCCGAAACTCTCAACGCACTAACTCCAACGAAGAATGGACCTATAAAAATGAACAACTTACAGGGTGTGTAGTTTTCCTTTGAAGGTTTGTCCACCCAGAGCCTATTCTACGCGTCCCGAAAAAATAAACCGAAAATTTGCAACAAACGAACTCTCTCCACCAAACTAAAGAACTACCAAAGAATGCTCACTAACGTAATCCGGATTCTGGTTTTTATTAATACCCTTCTGGTAATACAGACATCTATCGATTCTAATAATCTTCTCTGTTTTCGCATTTTTAGTCTAGGGTTAGTATGTGTATACATTTTTGGTTGGGTCTTACTTGCTCTTCTTCTCTTTTCTCATGCGGATCTCCATCCTGTGACATCCTATAGTGACCGTGATCTTCTTCTACTAGTCGACGAATTCACACGGGGGACGATTTGAAATTCAACTCGAATAGTGGTGCTCCACTCGAGTGGCGAACGACACGGTGACGCTTTAGTGGCCACCTGTTGGACACTAGGTACAACCACGCGGGTGTAATTCAAGAATTGTAATGGCGGTGATGATGACGTATCGATGTGGACGGTTTCGATGCTGACGTGATCGATGATACCCGTCAAGTCGAGTGCAGGAGCATACACACTAACGGTGCTGCTATGTTTTATGCCTTACCGGCCGAAAGTGTCGCACGATATGTATCGCTGCCTTTTCGAACGGACTCCGCCGTGTCCTAGGGGTGCACCTTCATTCGAAGGAAAACCTGCCAACCGTACACACGAGGTACAATTCTGTACGATTATTTTACACAATATTTTTTCAGTTTTCTAGTCTTTTTCTACAATAACTTCCTGATAACTCGCACTGTACAATAATTATAGCTTTACAAACGCTCTATAAGTGTCTTTCACACGGTTGCACTATTTTTTTCTTCTGCCGTACGTCAAGTCTTAGACTTTCTGATCTTGACGAGTCTACGGTCTGGGTTTGAGAGATCGCTAGTGGCAAAACTCATGGGCTTTTTCCCCGTATATCTCGACAATTCCCGAGATCGTTCTTATTCGTTGTTTCTCGTGTATATCCGTTTTCCAACGCATGTCTTAAAGATTATTGGTTAAGCCTCTACTGTGAAATCGCATATTAAAGGGATCAGAGACCTGGTACGCTGGGTGCTTGCACGGAAGAAATATTTATGAAATTAATTTTGTTTTTCTCATTTTTTTTTAAATATAAAATTTTGTTATCTTTGTAACCTCGTTACATTACCCCCTACCGATGGAAAAAAAATAAATGAAGTTTGCTGAATTTTTTTTTTTCACATATTAAACCAGTTTACTATTATATTATATTTTCCTTTTATTTTTAGTTGAATTGTTCTTCTTCTTCTTTTTTTAACTTGTATTTTATCTATTTTTTTCTATTTGCTGCATTGATACTTCTATTCCTGAATTTTGAATGATTCTACTGTTACCGTGAAAAAAAAATTTCGTTCATTTAGGACATTTCAGGATACCATTGAGATTCCAAAGATTCCAAACATTTTCCATACATACAATGCTGTATGGTATTCGTCTGTCTAAGACCTATTCCAACTCAACTAGAACAAAATACTACGAGCGTTCGCATCAAGGTTCGCATCGTTATAACCTCAACTTGGAGGTAAATCAAGAACTCTCTCGATAAATCCAATTAAATTTTTCCTACTTATTCTCTTAGTGCCATCCGGAATATTTCCGAATAAATTTCTACTTAATAAATTACATTCGATGACTACATCCTCTGATACCGTCTAGTTCCAAAATACTCAAATGGTATCCCTTATTGTCAGCCTTCACTGTGACTGTAGAACGCAATGAATGGACTTCACTGTGAATAACTTGTGAACGTACTCGAAAACGACGATGTTTCTAGCTGTGATGTTTTGTGATGCTTTGTGACAAATTGAACTTCGGATATGACAGAACTAAAAAAGAACAAAAAATAATTCCTAAACTGAGCTAAAAAATGCGTTTTTAAGTGATTTTCGGCTTGAAAATCAAAGTGACTGTGTTGCTGGACAATGTTCTTGTGGAAAATGATGCAGCAAACCGAACCAGATAAAGAGAAACCTGATTGACGGTGAAATTTGACAGAAACGTGAGTGATTAAAGTTATGTTGTCAGTTTCGCGTGAATCCGAAACCAAAACAAAACAAACTGACTTCTCCCTGCATAATTCTAACGAAAGCAAATAGTTTTCAATAGTAGTGATCTAGTAGTGATAACTAGCAGATAGATTCATAAATTTCAATCATTCCATGCCTATTTACAGTGTATATACAGTGCTATGTGAAACGGCTGCGATAAAAATTGCAGAGCTATTGTGATTTCCGTTTGTTTACTAGCTGTAGTATTGTGAACGTTCTATTTAGTTCAATTGGTTGATTTATATGGCCGAGACTTATTCTTGCCTCGTAACCAATGTAAACGCAATTTCTTTTCCATTTTAGGTGTTAGGAATGTCGACCACGATCAACACTCAAGGATCGGAAAAAACAGCTGCAAGTTATGAAGAAATTACAACCTCAGCCGTCTCAAGTTACCAAAACGTAAGTTTGTATTTTTATGGACAAAATCCGTAGTTACTGTGCATCATGACAACAGACATAGCTCGAACATAGGTTTGGTCACTTTTTTTGTAGATCGCTTGCATGGAAAACACCTAATCTGTTTCCTTGCAAGTCTTCAAGATCGTAACAAGTTGATCCTATTTTTCCTACTATTTTCGCCATTGAAAATGGATTGGCCAGTTTCGCCGAGAAGTGCTTGATTTTGCTAGATTGAAAGAAGTTCTTTTTTAAGACTACTTCCCCTAATTCGTAGTTAGGTCGTGTTTTGTTTGAACGAAGATTATATTGTTTCGCGTATCGATCGTAGGCTTTCTTTAAGTTTGTTTTGACTGTGTTAAAAACTGTCTTTAGATCGTTTGTAAGTTCTACCGGTTCATAGTCTATATCGGTTCCTGCTTCCCTAATTCGTTTATATTCC
This sequence comes from Aedes japonicus, assembly GCA_034211315.2. Lineage (NCBI taxonomy): Eukaryota > Metazoa > Arthropoda > Insecta > Diptera > Culicidae > Aedes > Aedes japonicus. The sequence goes on along the minus strand of JASCZW010000070.1, from coordinate 977,374 downwards.
GCTCCTGAGCTTATGTAATTGCGCCCGTAGTTCACAAAATACGGTGTGAATAGTGTCGATTGGTGGACTGCTGTTCGGATGGCCATGGCCACTTTGTGAATATCACGGTCCCATTCCTTATGGTCATCTTTCACGTAAGTTCGAATCGCTGCTCCTATGACACGGTTGACCCGTTCGGTGGGGTTATTTGCCGGGTGGTAGTTCGCGTTTCGCCACTGTGTGACATAGTACTTTTTCAAAAATGTCTCGAAGTCCTTCGACGTAAATTGAGCGCCGTTGTCTGAAATAACTATTTCAGGCACCCCAAAAAGTAGAAATACCATGTTTTCTAAAAACGAAATCAGGGGCTTTGTTTTAGCCTCTCTTAAGGGTTGAATAATGACAAACTTAGAAAATAGATCTGTCACAACCAACAGAACTGAGTTTCCTGATTTTGACCTTGGAAACGGTCCTACAAAATCAACGGAAATTGTTTGCCAAGGCATGGAAGCCAATTTTTGCCTTCCCATTAACGGCGTTTGTTTAGTGTTAGGATACTTTGTTTCTTTACACGTGTCACACCCCTGACAATATTTTCTGACGTCATTTTCCATTAAGGGCCAGTAAAATCGCTCTTGTATTTTTTTCAATGTTTTGTGACGACCGAAGTGCATCGTGTCATGACTTTCCTGAATAATTTTAAATCGTTCCTGAATGGGAGGAACATATTTCCAATGAAATCTTGGGTCAACCAAGTTTGAAGGTACTAGTTTGTAAATTTTGTCCTGGCTTACCCTGAAATCTTTGTATTTGACGTTATTTGATTGAATTTTTTGTTTCAGCTCTTCGTATTCTGGATCCGAGATGGCTACATTGAAGACAACGCGCGATAACGCATCCGCTGTGATGTTCAATGACCCTTTCCTGTACAAAAGTTCGAAGTCGTACTGCTGGAGCTTTAAAGCCCACCGTATCAGTTTGGCGGATCCACCTTCGGCACTGATCTTCCGAAGCCATATAAGACTCTGAGCGTCGGTCACCACGGTGAACCTGGATCCCTCGACGTAATGCCTGAACTTTTCGATGGCCAATATTACACCCAGGCATTCCTTCTCTGTTGCAGCGTACTTCCGCTGGGTAGCTGATAACTTTTTCGAAAAGAAAGCTAACGGTCTTTTGATGCCATTTTGGTCCTGGATGAGAACCGCACCAACTGCCACGTCAGACGCATCCGATTCGATGATGAACGGCTTACTGAAATCCGGATTGGCAAGCACGTTAGGTGAGGTTAGCACTGATTTTATCTTAAGGAAGGCCTCGTCTGCCTCTTTTGTCCAGCTGATCTTTCCCTTTGATTGTTTTAGTAAATCTGTAATGGGTGCAGTTAGATCGCTGAAGTGATCGATGAACTGTTTATAAAAGCTTACCATCCCGACAAATCGTCTTACTTCTTTTGGAGATTTGGAGACTGGGTAATCTAAAATCGGTTGAATTTTAGTGCTATCAACTGCTAACCCTTGGTCGGACAAGGTGTAACCCAAGTAACTTATCTTTTTTTGACAGAATTTGGATTTCTCCAAACTTATCGTTAGATTAGCTTTTCGTGACCTTTCAGCGACGATTTTTAAGAGACGAAAATGCTCTTTTAAATCAGTAGAGGTGATTATGATGTCGTCTAGATAAACATAGACATGTGGCTCTAAATCAAAGCCTAGCACTCGATTCATCAATTTAGTCTGAGTAATGGGCGCTCCTTTGAGCCCAAAAGGCATGACTTTGAAGCGGAATAATTGCTTACCCGCCCTAAAGGAGGTATAGTCGCGGCTCGATTCTTCAAGCGGAATCTGCCAATAAGCTTTTGAAAGATCGATGACAGTGAAGTATTTCGACCGCTCAATCCGGCCTAGAATTCCGAGCATATCTGGAAACGGGTATGCTTCATTTCTCGTTACTTCATTTATGCGCCGGCAATCCAAACAAATTCGCCATTCCCCTGACGATTTCTTCACGGGCAATAACGGATTACACCACTCTGCGGTCGACTCCTCTATGACGTCAAGTTCTATCATTCTAGCTACTTCCTTATCCACTTCCTTCTGGATATGAGGAGAGCAGCGATATTGGGGTGGCTTTTTTGGTTGAGCCCCTTTGACGAGAAGTATTTTGTGTGTAAGTAGATTCGTTCTTCCTAGTTCGCCTTCATTCGTTTCTCGAAATTCCTTAATGATTTTCTCCAATTCATTTCTCTCTGCGGTCGTTAACTCATGTTCCGTACAGATATTCGTCGTTTTTGCGTTTTCTGGTTCCTCAATGAACGGCAGTTCCAAACTAGTGTCTTCGACTACGTCTTCTTCGACAACCTGTGGTCCATTTGGTTCGACGGCAAGAACAATCCCTTCTTCTGGTTCCGCAAAAAATGTTTCTACCATGTTAATGCTGTTTTCACTCAACAATGCTATAGGCTGCATTTTTTTATCATGCATCACGGCTGGGGTTATTTTGAATGCATTCCAAAAGTCGATTCCTAATATGAGTTTTTTTGAAATTTGCGGTACAAGCAATGTTGGAATTACATTGGTGGTACCGTTAAAAGTATATGGGATATGAACGACCCCTTCACAGTTATGAGCTGTCTCATCTGCTGTTTTAATTATCAAATTGATTGGATGGACTCTTAATCGATGTTTTTCGATTACGTCCCTGGAGCTTAAGATGCTTACGCTTGCTCCTGAATCCAACAGAGCTTTAATTGAAGTTCCAAATACATCCACATCAATGTACGGACACCGATTTGGTTTCGTATTGATGGAAAATGCAGTAGCATATTTTGAATATGCGCGATCTGGAGCAGTCAAATTTTTTTCAGGGGAGTTTTGTGGAGTGGCAGAAAGGGTACTCCCTATGACCTTTCTGACTTCTCGTTTTCCTGCTGCGACTGGAAACGATGGTTGTTGGGGCAATTAGAGGTAATGTAATTCATTTGCCCACAAAAATGGCAGAAAACTTTCTTTTGTTTGTCGCAATCGCGCCAATAGTGGCCGTACTGCCGACAGTTCCAACACAAAATATTATTTTGTCCGTCTTGAGGGATTCTAGGAGTTGCTCCCGTAGACTCACTTTCCATTGTTTTCTTACGCTTCATGGTTTGTCCAATAGCGTTCAATTCCTCTTCATGTTGGCCATGTTCGGACTCGAACTCCTGCTCTGACTCCTCTAAGTGGTTTATTTGGGGTGGCCTATTCTTAGGAAAATTACTGTAACTTCGGTACATGGATTTGTCCAAACCATGACAAATAGTTATGAGCTCCTCAACTCGATCAATCCTATAAATGGTCAAAAAGGGTTTATACCCATCCCTCATATTGTCGGTAAGGATATCTAGCTTCCTCTCTTCTGACATTGGCCTTGGTAGCTGCTGGGCAAGCTTCTCAATGGCCGAAGCAAATGCATTAAAGGTCTCATGGGGCTGTTGCCTTCTATCAATGATTTGGCGTTCAATCACCCTATCTTTGTTGGGTTGCTCAAAACGTAACCTTAGTTGATGTTTGAACCCCGCCCAACTGATAAATTTGTTGCAGAATGTAAAATACCACTCTTCGGCTTCCGACCCTTCTTTGAAAAAGAAATTGGCCTGGCTCAAAAGTTCATCATCAGAAACACGATTGTTACGGGCTAATACTTCAACTCGGTTTAGGAATTGTGTAACTGTTGGGCCTCTTGAATCACCACTAAAGTTTATACGCCACTTACTTACAGGAACCTGCCAACGGTTTCCTGGATCAAATGGTGGTCTAATGAATGGAACTGGATCGAAGTCTCCTGCCAAAGACACATGTGACGCTAGAGAGTTGGGATATCGATCATACCTCGGATTTTGTTGTCCTACACGAGGGGGTTGCTGTGGCACTGGTGCTGATGGTAATGGAGTTGGTGGTGGCGGTGGAGGTGGAGTTGGCGGTGATGGTGGTGGTGGTAATGGTGGCGATGGTGGTGGTTGCATGGGTGGCAGCTGGGACCATGGTGTAGGTTGTGAAGGTGGCGCCGCTGGTCTTGCTTGAGGAGTGACGGGTGATCCGGTAGTTGTGGGTGTTGATGTCATCCGGTTGGTTAACATCGGGGTCAATTTCTCTATCAATGTTGCCATCTGTTGTGTTATTGCTTGTTGAATATACTGATTGATCTCTTCCTTGAAGTTTTCAATCGGAATTGTAGCGAAATTGTTTGAGTTTGGTGGTATGTACGGATTTCCTCTGTTGGGTAACAGTGAGTCCTGTCCCTGCCTGTGGGAATGGTTACGGACGTCCTCCAACAAGCGGTCTAACCCTTCTTGTAATCCCTCACTTGCATGTGAACTTTCCCCTCCGATAGCCTCATCCAACAAACCTGCTTCTTCTCCGTGCTCTTGCTCTGAGACACGAGAGTGATTCCTGTGAATATTCGGAGGCAGCTGCGTGCCTATGCGATCCACTGGGTCACCATAGTGGTCTAACAGGCTCTCAATTTCAGAAAGAAATTCATTCCTTATTCGTACCTGATCTCTGGTTACCGCATTCGACCGTTGAATTCTCAGCCTACAATGTCTAAGGCGGGAAATTAATTTTGGTTCGGGATAAAACTGAAGGGCATGCTTGATGTCCTGAACTTTAGCTTTGACCGTCCCATATTCTTCTTGAATTGATTTTTTTACCCTCAACGTTTTTGGTCTTCGAACTTCCTCCAATTGCGCTTGTCTCAACCTCTGGCATCTGACCTGAAGTGTGCCATCAATGGGCAAGCATCTCAGTTTCAATTCATAGTCAACTTCATCAGTTTGTAAATCACCTGGATTAATGTAATAATCCAGCCGACTAGAAAATTGCGAATTCATTTTCTAATTCTCTTTTATATTTTTAGGTAATCAATGGAACCTGAAGGCTTAATAACGGACCGTAATAACTATTAAAACTATTTCCTAAGTTCTATACACCTATGGATCTTATGTAATTGAGTATTATGCAGCAAATAAAACAATGTTCAGACAATTTCTTAACCGTGTCCAAAAACTTAATCGCAACCAATCGAAATCAAAAATCTAAACGATCAAAAGAAATCAAGAACCTTACTCACTAACGAATTCAACTAAAAATAAACCATTAAACCACTATATAATTACTATTTACAGATTTTCAAAAAATCGGCCCCACGTTGGGCGCCATAATGTAACGGGGGTATGAGAAGGATCTAATCTCGGATAAATACAACCTCCGCTTAAGCGCCAGGCAAGTTTGACCTTGCCGCGAAGGCGCACGTTGACTTAACAAAGAATCCCGTACCCGGCTGCGAGACCTCAGGGCGAGTCCTTAATCGTAACCTTTTACTCACGGCCGAAACTCTCAACGCACTAACTCCAACGAAGAATGGACCTATAAAAATGAACAACTTACAGGGTGGGTAGTTTTCCTTTGAAGGTTTGTCCACCCAGAGCCTATTCTACGCGTCCCGAAAAAATAAACCGAAAATTTGCAACAAACGAACTCTCTCCACCAAACTAAAGAACTACCAAAGAATGCTCACTAACGTAATCCGGATTCTGGTTTTTATTAATACCCTTCTGGTAATACAGACATCTATCGATTCTAATAATCTTCTCTGTTTTCGCATTTTTAGTCTAGGGTTAGTATGTGTATACATTTTTGGTTGGGTCTTACTTGCTCTTCTTCTCTTTTCTCATGCGGATCTCCATCCTGTGACATCCTATAGTGACCGTGATCTCCTTCTACTAGTCGACGAATTCACACGGGGGACGATTTGAAATTCAACTCGAATAGTGGTGCTCCACTCGAGTGGCGAACGACACGGTGACGCTTTAGTGGCCACCTGTTGGACACTAGGTACAACCACGCGGGTGTAATTCAAGAATTGTAATGGCGGTGATGATGACGTATCGATGTGGACGGTTTCGATGCTGACGTGATCGATGATACCCGTCAAGTCGAGTGCAGGAGCATACACACTAACGGTGCTGCTATGTTTTATGCCTTACCGGCCGAAAGTGTCGCACGATATGTATCGCTGCCTTTTCGAACGGACTCCGCCGTGTCCTAGGGGTGCACCTTCATTCGAAGGAAAACCTGCCAACCGTACACACGAGGTACAATTCTGTACGATTATTTTACACAATATTTTTTCAGTTTTCTAGTCTTTTTCTACAATAACTTCCTGATAACTCTCACTGTACAATAATTATAGCTTTACAAACGCTCTATAAGTGTCTTTCACACGGTTGCACTATTTTTTTCTTCTGCCGTACGTCAAGTCTTAGACTTTCTGATCTTGACGAGTCTACGGTCTGGGTTTGAGAGATCGCTAGTGGCAAAACTCATGGACTTTTTCCCCGTATATCTCGACAATTCCCGAGATCGTTCTTATTCGTTGTTTCTCGTGTATATCCGTTTTCCAACGCATGTCTTAAAGATTATTGGTTAAGCCTCTACTGTGAAATCGCATATTAAAGGGATCAGAGCCTGGTACGCTGGGTGCTTGCACGGAAGAAATATTTATGAAATTAATTTTGTTTTTCTCATTTTTTTTTAAATATAAAATTTTGTTATCTTTGTAACCTCGTTACAAAATTAGTACCGATATGCGATTTGAATCGATATAAACCAAAAGTAAGGATGCTATTGGGGCCACTCACAAAGTGTGATTGTGGTTTTTCATTGGGAATACAAAGTGATTTTTTAATAATGCCGAAAAGTTGATTTTGACCGGCTTAAACCAACAGTAGGGATGCTATTGGGGTTTCTCATAAAGCGTGATGGTGGTTTTCATTGGAAAACTAGAAAATGTTTAATAATGCTGGGAAGCCGTTTTGGACCAATTTAAACCAACAGTAAGAATGTTATTGGGGCTACTCACAAAGTGTGATTGTGGGTTTTCATTGGAAAAACAAAGTGATTTTTAATAATTCTAATAGTGCGTTCGCACTACTGCTTATATTATGTGATATAGAGTATCTTGATATCAGCAACTACACATCTAGTTTTCACTGGAAATAATGTACATGTCATTTGATATCAAGATACTCTATATCACGTAATATAAGCTGTAGTGTGAACGTACTATAAAAAGCCGATTTTGACCGGTTTAAACCAACAGTAAGGATGCTAATGGGCCACACACAGAGTGTGATAGTAGTATTTCATCAGGAAAATAAGTCAATTCATCTCAACGCCTGAGAGCCAACTTGGACCTATCTACACCAACAGTACGGATGCCGCTGTAGTCACTTAAAAAAATGGGACAGTGGTTAATTTGTTCCAAGATAGGGTGGCCCGACGAGCATGACGAAAGAATAATTTAGAACACAATTAAATATGTACTCACCAGGGACCCATCTTACCCGGCGAACCACGAATTTTCATGCTCACTCGATCACTCGCGCAACCGGTAACCGAAACAATAGACAAAACGCTACGCCCTATAACAATAAATTGCGGAACGAAGTGTCGACACAGCCGATTCAACCAATTAAACTGATGGTCGAGGCAAAACTATTAAAAAATAAATTTTATTAATAGAAATACAATGGTTAATAATTACCTGTCTTGCTCCATGTCCTTGAGAGTAATTACTACCTAATGAGTCACCTGTACCAACTCCACAGGCGTCCCTCCAGTTACTCACTCTCGGTGAAGCTCAATGGCCAACAAGAAAGGCAAAATTTCCAGCTAAAGTTCTGCCCGGAATCACTTATTGTGTTGCAGCGGCACGGAAAGTGACCGCTGCAAGAATTATATTGCAACGGTTTGTTTACCCTGGTTTTCACCAGATAAAGATGAAGGAGGAAGATGTGCATTTTCTGTACCAACAATCAATATGTAACTAGCGATTTGAAATTGGTTCACTGTTGTAGAACCCCTTGGTCCGAATTACACGTTGAAGCCAGCACCTTGTTATACATATTTGCGCCTTTGTTTTGATTTGCTGTGTTATTTTGACAGAGTATTTGAGAGTGTGTTCATGTGAGTTCATTATAAGGGGTGCATTATTGAGCTTGGGACCGAGCTTGGGACGATGTTCTAGTACTGACTGAGCCAAGAAAAAAAATCGTTTTTGTATGGGACCTACTGGTCTTAGAGTTAGTCTATGGTACTACCGTAGGTTTGTTAAGGATTTTGCTAAAATAGCTAAACCCTTAACTAAACTCTTAAGAGGGGAGGGAGACTCCAAAAGCGTTAGAAGTATAAGATTCAATTGTGATGAAAAACCTTGTTTCGAAAATATGAAACAGATTCTGACTGGTTACAATATCCTGCCATGCCCAGATTTTTCCAAACCATTTTGTCTGACTACTGATGCATCCGACTACGCGATAGGTGCTGTTTTCAGTCAAGGAAATTCTGGAAATGACAGACCAATACACTTTGCATCTAGAAATAAGACTGAAGAATCGTACACTGCCGTTATACGCATAATTGTCCCATGTTCTATGGGATTCCCTATATACATGGGACAGTTATGCTTATAACGGCAGTACAGTGCTACAGAAAAAGAGCTTCTTGCGATTGTTTGGGCTTTAAAAGTGTTCAGAGGATATCTCTATGGTCAGAAGGTCAAGATTTATACAGATCATAGAAAACTTATGAATTGGAGAAATTTCATCGAAGAACATGATTATGAAATCATGTACAAACCCGGAAAGACGAACGTGGTAGCAGACGCTTTGAGCCGCATTCAGATTAATTCCTTAACGCCTACTCAGCACTCTGCTGAAGACGATGACTCCAACTACATTATTTCAACCGAAGCGCCTTTGAACAGCTTTCGTTATCAAATAATAATGGAAACAACAACAAATAATCCAGAAACCAAAGTAACAAATCCATTTCCTGGTTATCGCAGAATATTAATCAGAAGGACTAAATTCAATGAATCAATTTTGACCGCTTTACTCAAAGAATTTTGCAATCCCATAAAAACTAATGGATTCTACACATATGAAGAAATTTTTGGCTAGATCCAGGAAGTGTTTAAAAAATATTTTAGCAGACCCGGCCTGCTGAAAATTCGTTTCACGCAGATAATGTTACGAGCTGTTACAGATACCGATGAGCAGGAGAAAATTGTCCGAGAAACACATAACAGAGCTCACCGCAGAATTCAGGAAAATAAATATCAGATTTTGGGGGAATTTTATTTTCCAAAAATCACACAACATCTGAAGAGACATATTCGTGTCTGCGACAACTGTAACACCTCGAAATATGATCGACAGCCTCTGTTGATACCTATCCAAGAAACACCCATCCCTAATTATCCTTATCAAATCCTCCATATAGACATCTTTCAAATCGAATCCAACTACTATTTATCAAGCATTGATAAATTCTGTAAGTACGGCAGAATGATTCCCATAAGATCCCGACACGCTGTTCATATTGTAAAAGCAATATGGGAAACAGTAACTTCTTTCATTATTCCAAACTCTCTCGTAATGGATTACGAGCGCGCTTTTCGATCGCCCGATATCAAAGGAAAATTACTCGATCTGAATATTAAGGTGTACGGGTGTACCTTACACCCAATAGCAAATCTGAAGTAAATGGATGCGTAGAGAGATTCCATTCCACCATAATAGAATTATTAAGAATTCAAAAACAGAAAGAAGAATTCAAAACAGATTAGCATTTACCATCCCGTAACATCGTCCACATTGCTGTGGAAAAATAAAATAACACCATTCATTCATCCACACTCAAAACTCCTAAAGAAATCTTATTTGGAAACCAGAGAGACCCTGACAGACAAATAGACCGAAACAGACTGGCACAAATTCAAGGAAGTCCAACATAAACAGTTAGAGAAAGCTAATAAAAAAAAAACAATATGCACCTATTTTAGAAACTGACCAAATGGTCTACATAAAAGATAAAATTATTAAACCTTAACATAGAGCTACACGCAAAGAAATCTCTCTGCTTTGAATCAACAAAATATTTTGTTGGTATTCAAACCAAAGTTTCTATTTGCTTCAATTCATAAAAAAGTTCCATATTAATTCAAAATTTCATTCAAATTAAACCGACAAAATTATTTAAAGTAATCACCGCTGTGTGATTCAGAACAATCACATTTATTTTTCAACTCAAATGATCAATTAATTGCTCCAACAAAGTATTTTGTCACCCCAAAAAATCACTCTGCTTTGATTCAACAAAATATTTTGTTAGTATTAAATGCAAGCTTTCTGTTTGTTTCAATTCATAAAAAAGTTCCAAATCAATTCAAAATTTTATTCAAATCAAACCAACATTTTTTTAAAGTAATCACTGCTGTGTGCTAATAATATAAATAATATTTTATTTATAACAATGAAATTGATTTTTAAACTCAAATGATTAATTTATTGTTTAAACAAAATATATTTTCAGCCTAGGAAATCAGTCTGTTTTGAATCAACAAAATATTGTCTTGCTATTCAATGCAAGGTTTCTGTTTGTTTCAATTCAAAAAAAAGTTCTAAATCAATTACAAATTTCATTCAAATCAAACCAATCAAATTATTAAAGTAATCACCGCTGTGTGACATTACTTTAAATAATATTCGATGTGTAACAATCAAATCCATTTTAAAGTCAAATGGTTAATTTATTGTTTTAACAAAATATTTTATGAGCACACATTTCATACTGTAAGCCGAGCAGCCATATTATTATTGTTTCTCAGGGCTGCCGACATGGCAAGTTGCTGCCTCTGCCTCTGGCTCCGATAGTTTTTCTTTTGTAAGTTTAAACATAATCTATTGAAATATAAATCTATAATAATTTCCAATTGTCTCGTAAACAATCTCTTTCCAAATCCAAAGGAAACCCAAGGCATAATCATTTGCAAATCTGGACAAATCATCCCCGAAATTGACATAAAATTTTGTGGAGAACCCATTGCAGTGACTGATAAGGTGGTTAATCTCGGGCTGCTCATGGACAGGACAAATCAACGATATGACATTGAAAGCGTACAATGTTCTGAGTACTGTTTGACTGTTCAATCCTGTCCAAGTCAGCGTAATGATTCGTAATCAAAATGAATCGATTCGATTCAACAGCAATCGAGCGCAACGTTATACTCGACCAGGATCTACCCAACAACAACCGCCATCGAATAAGCTGCTTCTTCTGTCAGGCTTGCGATAAAACACTACCCCAGTAGATCACCGTGAAAAGATGGAACGAACCAGGGAAAAGCTTGCTAATCTACGTAATACCACAATGGAAAGGAAAACATACAGAAATCAAGACGAAACCAACATTAATTCATTCGAACTAGCTTTGAAATCGTTGCTTTAGGCTACACGATAGGAACCTGATTAATAGTTGTAAAACTGAGAGGCTAGCGTATGATTAATAAAAGATATTATACACGCAAAAAAATACGTAGTTATACCAATTCAAAATAGGAATCAATTCAACTAAAATTTTGGTTTACATATGGACCAATAAAACTGATGAACTAATTCAACAAAAACTTTGAGTTGAAATAAAACTTCATGTTTTATAGAATTGAACATCGTGTTTTATTGCTCAAAACAAAATGTTTTGTTATGCCAACTAAACGCATTTGTTGAAATAATTATCAATGATGAACTAATTCAAGAAACGCATTGAATTGAAATAAAACTTCATGCTTTATAGAATTGAACATCGTGTTTTATTGTTCAAAACAAAATATTTTGTTAAATCAACTTAACGAATTTGTTGAAATAATAAACATCGAAGAACTAATACAATAAAACCATTTGATTGAAATAAAACTTCATGCTTTATAAAACTGAGAATCGTGTTTTATTGTTTTAAAATAATTACCGCACTATATTCCCCCAGCCGACCGGCGTGTTGGGAAGCGTGAATCGGACATGGCAGGAAATGGCCTTGTGCATGTGGTTGGATGCAGGACTCGGGAAGAACAGTTAGGGAAAGGTCGTCATAATGGCAGCTTATTTTCAAAATCGTCTTCAATCGGAAGTTTTTCCAGTTATCTACAAAGAGAATAATTAGTTGATAATCTGTTTTACAAATTATACTGTTTAAACTTACTTTAGAAAAACCGAGGCAGATGCAGCAATATGGCTGCTATGAAATGTGCACTCATACAAATAATTTATTAATACAATAAATTAACCATTTTAGTTTAAACGTTAAACATCGTTAAGATATTTTTATAAATCAAATATTATTTAGACGAATATCACACAGCGGTGACTACTTTAAATAATTTGATTCGTTTGATTTTAATTGAATTTTGAATAGATTTGGAACTTTTTAAGAATTGAAACAAATAGAAACCATGTTTTGAATAGCAGCAAAATATTTTGTTGATACGAAACAGGGGGGTTTTAGGGTGAAAAAATATTTCGTTTAAACAATAAATTAATCGATTGAGTTTAAAAATAAATGCGATTATTATAAATCAAATATTATTTAAATTAATATCACACAGTAGTGATTACTTTAATAAACTTTATTGGTTTGATTTGAATGAAAATTTGAATTGATTTAGAACTTTTTATGAATTGAAACAAATAGAAATCTTGTATTGAAAAGCAACAAATCATTTTGTTGATTCAAAACAGAATGATTTCTTACCGTGAAAAAATATTTCGTTTAAACAATAAATTAAACATTTGAGTTAAACGATAAATGTGGTTGTTATAAATCAAACATTATTTAAATTAATATCACACAGCAGTGATTACTTTGACTAATTTTACTGGTTTGACTTGAATGAAATTTTTAATTAATTTGGAACTTTTTTATAAATTGAAACAAACAGAAAGCTTGCATTGAATACCAACAAAATATTTTGTTGATTGAAAGCAGAGTGATTTCTTAGGGTGACAAAATACTTTGTTCAAGCAATAAATTAATAATTTGAGTTTAAAAACAAATGTGATTGTTCTGAATCACACAACGGTGATTACTTTAAATAATTTTATTGGTTTAATTTGAATGAAATTTTGAATTGATTTGGAACTTCTTCATGAATTGAAACAAATAGAAACTTTGTTTTGAATACCAACAAAATATTTTGTTGATTCAAAGCAGAGTGATTTCTTTGCGTGTAATAGATTATGATGAACAAAAATAAATAAATATCAATAAGCAAATCAATAAAACACGACTTTTAGTTCAACCAATCATGAAGTTTTATTTCAATTCAATGGTTTTGTTGTATTAGTCCCTCAATGTTTGGCATTTTAACAAATGCGTTTAGTTGGTTAAACAAAACATTTTGTTTAGAACAATAAAACACGACATTCAATTCTATAAAGCATGCAATTTTGTTTCCATTCAAAGGATTTGTTGAATTACTTCATTATTGTTTATTATTTCAACAAATGCGTTTAGTTGATTCAATAAAAAAAATTGTTCAGAACAATAAAACACGATGTTTAATTCTATAAAGCATGAAGTTTTATTTCAACTAAAGAGTTTTGTTGAATCAGTTCATCAGTTTTATTGGTCCATAATTAAACCAAAATTTTATTTGAAATAATTCCGTATTTTGGTTGGTATAACTACGTTTTATTTTGCGTGATATATTCAAGAAAGCATTCGTACAGAATAGTTACAACAATCAATATGCAACTAGCGATTTGAAATTGGTTCACTGTTGTAGCACCCCTTGGTCCGAAGTACCTTGAAGTCAGCTCCTTGCTGCACATATTTGTTTTGATTTGCTGTGTTATTTTGACAGAATATTTGAGAGTGTGTTCGTGTGAGTTCATTATCAGAGGTGCATTATTGAGCTTGGGACCGATGTGCTAGTACTGATGTGCTACACAGCAAAAAGAGTTGTTGAATATTACACAGAATCAGATGCACATACACAGCAAAAAGAGTTGTTGAATATTACACAGAATCAGATGCATATAGGTCATTCCATCGATTGTGTAATGTTAGGTTGTCTCGATGTACACAATAAAATGATGCACAGCTTATCGATGTAATTTGGTCGATGCAAACGAGGCAACGTAACTCATCGAGACAACGTGAATCATCGCGACGTAAAGGAAGCAATGTAAAATTTAGTAAAAATTTAATTTTCAGATATCATTCGATGTAAAAAATGTGTACAGCGGCAATTAAAATACAAGAATCGTTTTATTATTAAAATTTAGATTGGAAATTAAAAAAAAACGGAAATAAAAAAAATCCAAAAAGAAGGCATGCAGGCATTTATAAAAATGGGAAATTTGACATCAACTTTCATCCTTTTCGACCTTCATATTGAACGAAAGCGGGAGTTCAGTGGTAACGCTGTTTGCTTGCTTCTGATTAAATCCCACTTTCTACTTGCCTAGGCTTAGGAGGAAACAACTGATCTTCTATGAAAAGGTGTGTGAGACTTTTGAAAGTTCGGCTAAAACTTGTCGGTGACTGGCGTGTTGTGTGTAGTTTTACCAACTGAAAAGTTTTCTTGTTTTGTTTTCAGGAAGATATAGGTTGATATCCTTCTTGTTTACAAATTCTCTGCTGTGTGAGTGTGCTTACTTATTTGCCTTTAGAAGTTGAATCCATCTCTAGGTACGTTCACGTTCTGATTAAACTGGAACGAGTTCTCGTCCGCCAAAGGTCTAAGCTCGTCCAATACTACTTCGTCGGCCTGTGAAGTAGATAGAAAAGAGTAATTGTTTTAAAACCCTCGAGATGAATGAGCTTACTAGATAATGAAAAGCCTATTCTTAAATAAACAGTGTTGAGAAACATTCCGATAACTAAAATGATGTTAAGGTATATAATAATTTCCCTACTGTTGGTTGATTGTTATAGCATCTGAATCCTTAACATTTCATACCGCGAAACTAATGTTGTAACGCAATAATTACTGGAAATAAAGCACTCAATACTCACATCATCCGAGAAGAACTGCTCAATAATATCGTACGCCAGTTTGTAGATCACAATGTTTTCGTGATTCTGCAGGACTTCGATCTTCGACACTCCCTCGCACTCCTCAATCATGTTGGCAATCTCCTCGGTGTGGGGACCGGCCAGCTTCAACATATTGTTGATGCCGTCCAAGATGACCTATTTGCGATAAAACAAAAAATTAATAAATCCTAACCATTCAGCCACAATATCAATCAACAAACTTTTTTTGATGACTTGCGTATCCTTGCAGGTCAGCAGATCTCAGAACGGAGGGATGGCACCGTCTCGGATGAGTCGCGTCACCTGCTCCCGGTTGCCACTGATGGTGAGGTTGCTGATCGCCCAGGCAGCTTCCTTTTGCGTCTGGAATTCGCCTTTGCTTAAGTTTTCGATTATCTTGGGCAACAGTCCAGGGTCGATGACGGCTTGCACCTGTGTCTGATTGCCAGTGGTAATATTTGTCAGGAGCCACACAGTTACCTTGCGGATTTTATCCTTTCGATGGCTCAGCGGCGCGGGGAAGTGAGACAGGGCATCGCAGCTCAGGACAACTTGTGTCTGATCATCTGAACCGGTGACAATATTACCAACTTCCCGCACTTTAACCTCGACATGTGATAGCAGGGGAATCAATTTAGGTACCACGCCACTGTCGATCACCAGCTGAATCTGTTCGTTGCCTCCGTCGGTGAGATAGCTCAGGGCCCACACGGTGACTACTTGGATGTTAATATCGGTATGATGGATCAGCATGTTCAACGCTGGCAGGATTTCCAGAATCGTATCAACCGGTGGCGGTGGGTCCTTGTTACGACACAGGTTCACGATAACCCATGTGACATTGCGCAGAAAAGGTATTGGAATTTCCGGTTTTATGAACGACAGCAGAGGATGATGACGTAGTCACGTAGGCAGGGGCCATCGCCTATGATGTTGCCCAGGGCCCAGACAGCTTGCTCGCACAAGAACAGTGGAACTGCTACAGCCGGTACAACCTGATTAATCTGTGCCGATGTTCCCGATGCAATGTTTGTCAACGCCCAAGCCGCTTCGAACTGGAGCAACTGATTATCGTCACGCGAGGCAACCAACCAGGATCAAAAGAATTCCACTCTGTATCAAGGAATCGATCGGAGGATTTCAATCCGAGGATAGCAAACGACGTGCCGCCTGTACCGCTGCCGTCTTTGTCGGCGCTGTTTCCGGCCTTCTCTACCAGTTTGCGCAAATTGCACGGTGAAGTGTAGTCGTCTTCGTCTGTCGATTCGGCTGTTGTCTGCGGGACGTTACGACGCTTGAGGATGATTTCTTTGCGTTTGTTCTTGCGTAGTTCAACCGTCACTTCATTGCGGCGGCGTCGCATTTCCTGGAAATAAGGGAAAGGAACAAGTTAGACATATGATTTTTTTAAATATTATGTGGATGCTTTGGGTGTTTACTTTGAATTTTGATCTTCGGTAGTGACAAACAAGATCGGACGTATCTGTCCATGACCGTGGCGGTTGATTTTGTTTTGACAAAAAAAAAGTTTCCGAAGATGAAAAAGGACAAGAACAAGTCTGGCAGTAATTAATATGGAACAACAGGTCTGTGCCACAAAAGTGGGGGAAAAAGTCTGGCATTGTTGCAAGATTTAATTTTACATAACAGCTAAATGCAATAAAGCATCAAAATCGTGTAATATTTAACATTTTTTGCGGAGTTCTTTATGTGCATTGGTTTTCGTGTAATATTTATGGTTTTGATATGTGGTTATTACATTCGTGCCACTAATAATTTTATTATGATGTAATTTGAAGAGCTATGTAATATTCCATCAAGTGGATGTTATTGTGCATCGTATTTTCTCGATTACATCAGTTTTTAATACGTTAGCATCAATTACGTTGATGTATATGACTTTTTTTTTTGCTGTGTAGTAGACTGAGCCAAGAAAAAAATCGTTTTTGTATGGGACCTACTCTGCCTGTAACCGCATATCAGTCCCATATTGAAAAACAGCAAACCGAGAAAACGATCATTCAAGTTGGGACAGCATTTTTCTTGATTCAGCCTGTTTTGCGTACTTTTTTACTCTATATTTTGATAGTTTATATGTAATAGTATGCATTGTTTACTATGCAATAAAAAAAATTAAAAAAAAAGTGTTTTTGAGGAAAAAAACGCATTGGGACAAAATATGCAGTTACTTTGTCCATCAAGCATAAATGTAACCGCATACCAGTCCCATTCTGTTTGTTCAACAATATCGCTCTGATGCAGTATGTTTTGTCATGGAGTTCGTTCGAATATTACGTAAGACATTTTACGACCATTTTAACTCTCCCTTCACCATGTAGTACATTCATAAGATATGATCAATATCCCTCCCTTGTAACGTGGCCAAAAATATAGAATTATAAATTTCGAACATGAAATGACGCGAAACCTGCTCCCGTTATTTAGCGTATTATGTAATATATGACCGACTAGAACGAGTTGAAAATTGCTGTTCTAAGCTTGTGTTTGACGGAGATTTCACATTTCTTTACGAAATAAAAATGTCCTAGAGCTAATCAAGAGTTACTTTGATGATAGTGATGAAAGTTCTGTCGACGAAAATTGTGGATTTGATGCGATGACAAGAGCTAGTAAGTTATTTCTATCTAAAATCGTGAAAAAATGCAAGGGTTTTGTTATAATTTCACTTTTTTCTTGTCGCACAAGAAAGAAAGGGGTCATGGAAATTCGATAATGTGAGCCAATTGTTATTTTCAAATGCAGATCAGTTTAAAAATACTCTGGTAAGGATGCACCATGTGAAAGTTTTTGTTCCATAAAAGCGGAAAAACTTGTGTCAGTGGATAATGATCCTCAAGGTGATCCAGCTTTATATGCTCCATTTTCAAATGCAGGTCAGGAGAAGGTCTGTGATGCATTGAATGATGTTTCACGTTTTATGAATGCGGATCATGATTCAGATTGTAGCTTTTTTGCCACAGAGACGGAATCAATGAACACCGGAACAAAAAATTGCAAAAAACAATTTCGGAATCGTGACTTAACAGGAAGACGGCGCGGCGCCTTGCTCTTGTTGTAATTTTGGAGAATTTCGAATGCGTCAAAGAGTGCGGCCATTAGGATTCCAAAGATATATTATCGTGGAGTAAGGATCCCTGTATATTCACTACAGTA
This sequence comes from Aedes japonicus, assembly GCA_034211315.2. Classification (NCBI taxonomy): domain Eukaryota; kingdom Metazoa; phylum Arthropoda; class Insecta; order Diptera; family Culicidae; genus Aedes; species Aedes japonicus. The sequence goes on along the minus strand of JASCZW010000070.1, from coordinate 959,309 downwards.
ACTCTGTGAAGGGTGAGGACTTGAAGTGCTTCAAATTATTTACAAACAAACAAAAAAAACTAATTTAAGCTGGCGACTTTGATCTGGAAGGTCAATTGAAAAAGAATAGCCAACCTCGAAGCATTGACGCTGTCAGGAAAAACCAATTAACTTAAAACCATTTTACCATTGGTTGAGGACTAGAAGAGGAAATCTTTAATTGAATTGTCTCAAACTGGAAAAACGGGAGACTGATTGGTAGAATGGATTTTTATTCCAATATTATTCCTGTTTACAATTACATGTTTTGCTTAATTTATTATTTTATTATGTCTCCAAGAAGGATTGAACATTTGAGATATACTATCATAATTCTAAAAAGTGTTAAATATTTTTATTTAAGGTGAATCGCTGCTCCATGTATTTTTTCCTACCTTTTATCTCGCTCTTGCCAACTCACCTTGATATTTCAAATTGATAAATCTCGATTGTTAGTGAAAGTAAGCATACAAACTGATGTGATTAAATTTTCAATATCTAGTATCGACTCTGAGTTATATCATTTCTAAATGTTGAGGTAATGACTGTCATCAAGAATGATTCAGCATAAGTCCTTAACTGCCACTTCTAAAATGGGACTCATATGCGGTTACTTCAACAATGGGACTCATATGCGGTTACTTTCAAGATGGGACAAACCGACCTGATATTTTTTTCATATTTTTTGTAAGTAACTGCTAAATTTTATTATTGCTTTCGAAAATATGATAAAAAATAAGGCAATTGCGCAACATAACTCAAAAACGTCAAAAAGTAATATGGGACTGATATGCGGTTACAGGCAGTACTGGTCTTAGAGTTAGTCTATGATGAGGTTACATTTCCAAATGAAAAAAATTCTAAACTGCACAAGTCTAATGTAAAGAACATTAACTTATTTCCAGGATCCCGACAGTCTTACACCCCGTTCGCACTACAACCTATATTACTCGATATAGAGTATCTTGATATCAAATGCCTTGTACATTATTTCCAGTGAAAACTAAATGTATAGATGCTGATATCAAGATAGTCTATATCACGTAATATAAGTTGTAGTGTGAACGGGGTGTTATAGTACGTTCACACTACGAACTATATTACGTGATATAGTGCGATTCATGATATAGCAGCTATATCATGTGCTATATTACGTGATATCCCATACATTTGATCTGTCAATCTATATTACGAACAGTACTTGATATAGCTCATATCATCTCATTTACTTGATATAATTCTAAAAAGCAGTGGTTGGCAACCCAGCTGCGATAGAGCTGGGTGATATCATTCTATTTCAAATGTCACTTTTCCTTTTGATTGAATCAAAACAAAATATAATTTTCCAGTTGGAACAATTCCACCGTCATGTTGTATTTGTGGTATTTGAATAGAAACTATGCATTTTTTAAATGATTGTGTTTAGAAACTAGTCACTTTATGTAATGAAGATGAGATAATAAAATTAGCGCCAATGTCTCAAAAGTACGGATCTGCTGTTATCTTCTTCTGATAAACAACATTCCGTATCAATTTATCTCAAAAACCCGCACAAGCAAATAAAATACACCATGTAAAAACATATTTCTTCTTGCAGGGATAGTTGATTTTCAGGAGAAAGTTTTCATTTCCGAGATAGCAAAGGTTATTGTATCAATAACTGTAGATCAATCTTAATGATCTAATTAGCGCCTCGTAGCCTGTCCATGATACTGCATTCAGGTATTGCTTGCAAGAACCCATTCTTGTTATTTTCACTTTTTTTCGGCAAAGTCAATCAACTTGAACAAATGGATGTTTCCACTTGGATGATAGCCTTGTTTTAATGCATTTTTTCTATCACACTGGAATAAAAAGAGGACTTAAAAGTATTCATTTTTTGGGATTGAAAAGTATGCATTTTTTGACGTATGGAGTATGTTCATTGAAATGCATAGAATGTAGTCAAAAAATGACTACCTTAGAATTACCGTGTAAAAGAAATTTGAAATCGTTTCGTTTATACATGTTCATTGAATGAAACTAACTGAAGCGAAATCATTACTCGCCATCCATATTGCAGATTTTGCACCTAATTAGACCACCGACGGAAATATTTAGTCAGTTCAAAAAATGTTCACACCATTATCATCATACATTGATTAATTTTGCAGGTACAATTTTTGTTGCGAGTGCGTATTTCGGGGTGCTGTATCGGATGATCGGTTTGTTTTCTGGGTTTTCCCTTGGGAAATCAAATGTGAATTTTTTTAACTATCCTTTATTTTATCGAAACTCTAAAAACCAAACCAAATAGCAAACTTGAACCGAATTATTCACCATCCATGTCGGTTTTGATTTTCATTGACTTATTGGCATCGAGGCAAGAATCAGGCAGATATTTCGCTGCTATGACGTTGCACTTAATTCTCCCAAGGAAAATATGAGGAAATCAGGGGACGAAGCTTTTTGTAATTAAAAATGTGTTAAGTTCTGATACCAATCCATCGCATTAGAACAAACTTGAAGAACAAATGGTTCTTCAAAACTGGATTTCATCAAAATCTGATCTTTCTGTCTAGAACATGGAATGAAGATCGGTTTACTTAGTTTTTTTTTCTGATTTCTTCATCATCATATTTGCAAACGTCAAACTATATCACGTCAGTGTAGTGTGAACACCTCCACTTGATATCGATATCAACTTGCTATATCACGTAATATAGTACGTAGTGTGAACGTATTATTAGGAAGCCTTCAAATACAGAGTTTGAATCAGCAACATGTAGCAATTATACACATAGCACAAAGCAAAATTATTACAGGACATTCAAAAATTATAAACAAAATAAATTCAACCCACATCGAGTGGGCTGTGAACGACATAAAAACCAAAATATTGACGAGAGACAATGATGCTCCGGAAATGACTGCAATACTAAAATGGAAAATAAACGAACTAAAAACAAACCTCAAACAAATACAACTGAAATCTCGGCGACAGAAAAGATGGGACGCACTTGGGCGAGCTTGGAAGTAGATGTAAAGGGTCACCCACAACTGATACGTTGCCCTGTGGGAAAACTGTCAAATTCACGCAAACGCATCCGCAACGTATCAATTGTGGGCCAGCCATAAGGAAATACGAAACTGAGTTAAAGTTACTCTATTTAGAGTAGATCTGAACGAGCGTGTAGTATACTCTAAATTCTGCGTATGTAGTAGTGAAATCGCGTATCCTGCACTGTTCAGTCACAACTAAATATCTGCTTTACCTCGGTAATCATTCATTGTACTCAACTAGCACAACAAGAAGCAAAGCAGACTGATCATCAGTACCTGAGTGAAAATTTATTGAACGGGAGTGTCAAGTCGAAGTCGTGGATTCAAGTCGTAATACCGGATAATTTTCCTTATCAGGAGCATATTCTACGGAAAAGTGCAGTTTTTAAAACGCTTAATTTACATCATTTGGATAAAGAATACTGAACAATGGCCACGTCATTTTCAAATTTTTCATATGAGCGTTTCGTGCGAAATATGGGTCAAAATCTGTAAGTATTTTCTGTTTAAACGGGGCAGGAAAATGAAATTAAATATTAAGATTTGAATACTTGACCGTGATTCTTGAAAAAAAAAAATTCAATTATGCATGCCAATCGACATTGTAGTTCAATTGACACTTCCTCCAATAGACGATGAGCACGTAGCCCAAAGCTTTATTGTGAAATGATAGTGAACAGAAGAAAATGCGCTGTATGTGTATTGAATTAAGATTTACAGTGCAGACGTTTTGTTTTCTGTTTATGAAATAATAAATTATTCCAGGACATTCTAGAATAAAAAAATAAGTGACACATCGAAACGATTATTATTATCTACGTTTTATCTATGTTTATTTAAATGTGCTTACATCTCACATACGCTTCTGTTTTTTTTTGACCTTTAGATAATGATTGGCTTGAAGGTTTCCCCTTTTTTATATTCTAGAAATCAGTAGAAATCAGAAACAAAAATATTTTATTTGTTTTCTTCTAGGGAACCCAGTGTAAGATACCACCTTGCAAAAGTGTATGCATGCCTCACCGCAACATGCGCAGCGGCAACCGTGGGATCATTAATCCATCTCCAAGGAATCTGGGAAGCTGGAATGCTCAGTGCATTGATCTCGTTGGGATTAGTGCTGGGTCTTGTATTCACTCCGGATAATGGCAAGAACTTCAACATGCGATTGGGAATGTTGCTAGCATTTGGTGCATTCACCGGACACGTAATGGGTCCAATGTTGGAACAAGTTATGTTCATTAATCCGGCCATCATCGTTACTGCGCTGGTAGGAACAACTACCATCTTCACCTGCTTGAGCGCATCGGCAATGCTTGCGAAGCGTGGAAGCTATCTGTTCCTCGGAGGCATATTGTTCAGCACACTCAGCGCAATGGCCCTCATCAGTCTGGGAAATATGCTGTTCCGATCTTACTTTGTGCAAGAGGTAAGTCCTTGACGTAAGAAAAATGGAACGTATAGTCACTATGTTTACACAGAGATGATTGTGTTTGAATTTCGATATTGACTCAAAGATTGCACCAGTTGGAAAGTAAGCAATTGCTTCAAGGGTATGACGTCACACAACTTGTGGTGTGATTGCTTCAACCACGTCATACCTGGTCATGTCTTTTTGTACACGCTGGAGTTTTAGTTTTGTGTTGTTTGCAAACAAAATAAGAGAAATGAGAATGAACGTGTTTTAGGTAATATTTGCGAATTGAATATCGGGTTCGAAAAGCTGCTTCTGACTACGACTGTTTTTCCTTGCTGTATTGGGTTTTTCTTCATTAGTATAAAAAGTGCATCAAGTGCATTATATGAAAATGATGAGGCATGACTAGAGTCTAAAAGCAAAATCCGGACAACAATAGACTAGGGTTTTGGGTCTGTTCATAAACTACGTAGAATCAATTTTTAAGATCTCAGACCCCTTCCCTCATAATTTTTCGCACTGCAATTTTTGATAGAATTTGTAATTGGTAATTCGGTGGGCGAAAACCAAGGAAACTACTGCAGAAGCTACACTTGCAAAACTTCAACGACTTGCGTGCATTGCTATAACTAAAGTTGGAACGGGAATTAGAGCAGGAATCTATGGTCGTGGAATCAAATTGTCAGAGGCTATGGAACAGTGGCCAACAGTTGTTCATGCAGAAATCTTTGCAACACTAGAATGCGTGATTGCGTGCCTGAAAAGAAAGCAAAGATATGCAAATATTTCAAGCATAACTTTTCAAATAGACGTATCTAACATTTCATAGGAATTGAGAAAAATGAGGTTGAAGTTCCATATGCTCTCATTAAATCCTATTTAACTTAACTTCAAGTTTTATTCGATCTGTTCATTCTATAATGGTTGAATAATATTATAAGACGTAAAAATCCTGGTTTTCATTCACTTTCGCTCTATTTTTGAGAAAATTAACACATACACCGGTTTGCCTCCACACCATACACATACACCTTGTTAGATACGTCAGAGTGACATTTTGCTTGTAACATACACCGGTTGGATACGTCAGTATTTCAGAACGTTCAGCACTTGCGTCATGTCAGATACACCGGGTATAATTTTCAAGCGCAGATACGTCGACTTGCTGTGTGGTGTATCTGAACTATTTGCATAACATTTAAAAAGATCAGATAGGTCGCATATGAAAATTGTGGCACATAACTGAATAATTTTGATAATGTTATTTGGCAATTGCAACTACATTAAGGGTGTTATTAATGACAGGATAGAATGAAAAACTCGATTTGTTGACATTTGCGACATACGTCCTTTTGAAAAGTTATGCTTGATTTGTATTTTCTCGGACAGTCAGGCAGCTTTAAAATCATTATGCGCTAATAAATGTACATCGAAAATTGTCTGGGAATTTGTTCTCTCAGTACTCAAAACTGTATTGGGTTCCGGGACACCGTGGCGTTGAAGGGAATGAAAAAGCTGACGATCTTGCTAAAATAGTATCTAGTTCACAGTGTATTGGCCTAGAGCCATTCTGCGGTATTTAAACCTGTACTATAAAAATTAGGAATTAAATGCTGGGAAGAACAAATGTGAATACCAACTGGCTGTCAGAACGCGTAACCAGTCAAAAAGATTTATAATTCCAAGCGCAAATAAAACTAAGAAGCTCTTAGAGCTCCATAAGAAAACTTTCTGTACATACACTGGCCTAGTAGCCTAGTGAAGAACAATGGCTAGGTTCAGAATGATAGATGTCGCTTCTGTATCCTAGAATGCGAAAATGAGCATCTGCTTTGCAGCTGCATTGCATTGTATAGGCACAGATCAAAATTTCTTGCTAGTGGTTGTTTCCAGCCCAATTAGATTTGGTCTGCCAATCCTAGTAAGGTAATTGGGTTCATAATCCAATTCATACCTGACTGGGAACGTGTCGTGGCAAGCAGGTGATCGCCCGACAAATGGTAGTCAGCTGGCCCAATGCGTATACAGAAAACAGGGATATACTACAAAATTTCGTATCAATGGACGCAATAGTTTTTAAATCCCTCAACAACAACAAAAATCATGTTTGAGATGAAATTTCACTGTCTGATGTTTATTAATAGGGGAAAGTGATTTGACGCCTCTGGCATTTAGAAACTTGAGAAAAACAATTTGGGATCTATACATCGAACAGTTGAACTCAACTCAATAGCAAACGACATACATATTGAGTAGATTCAACAACTAGAAGAATGATAATACATATTTATGTGTCCCACAAAAGAAAAAAAATATTGTGTGGCAACATATTTGTTGGGGGAACTTTGGGTACGGGAAAACCTCCCGACGATCTGCAAGCGCACCAAATGGTTCGAGGAAGCCAAGGAACCAGAGGACGGAGACTTGGTCATTATCGTCGACGAATCTATCCGGAACGGATGGTTACGAGGACGCATCCTTTCAGTTGTGAAGGGACGCGATGGACGGGCCAGGTAAGTCCTGGTGAAGACTACAGGAGCAGTGCTGCGCCGACCGGTGACGAAGATCGCCGTTCTGGATATTCAGGCATCAGTCAACAATCAGTTCACAGTGGGTCAGCTTGGAGGTTACGTAAGCCAACCGTATCAGGTAGCGAATGGCTAACTGGGTACGCGTGAGAGTATTGTTGGGGAGGATTACTCCCCGTAGCAGAAAACTGTGGCATCAATTCGGAGTTGGTCGTAGGAATCGTCATTGTGCTAGCTGATGTAATTATTTGCTGATTTGTGCACGCAGTGACCTGATTCAACCGACTCATACACTCTGCAGTACGGCCGATATTATCCGTTTCTCCGCTTGTAGTACTAGCGCCATCACGTGTGTCATTCAAAATGTCGTACTGTGCCTTCAACATCTCCTTCTCCAGTTGCAGTTTCTTCCTTGCGAGCTGATTCGAGTGATCCAGCTCGATTTCCTTAAGCAGATGTGCCTTTTGCTCCTCCAGCAGTTTCAAGTTGAGACGGGTGCGTTCGCTGATCGGGTTACTTCCTCCGATGACATTCCCATTGGAATTGTTCTCCGGTATGTTCTCACTTGCATTTCCAGACTTCGTCTATCCTTCCCTCATCGTATCCAGCACATCCGTAGTGAAGCCACTTGTTGCACACTTCACACATGACCATATTATCGATGTTGTTGGCCTGGTCGCACAACATGCAATCGAATCGGGTGGTCTCTGGCATCCTGTGGTCTCTTATTCCAACGTGATAACCTCGGTTATTTATCAGCAACGAAGAATGTTGGAGCGACGGAACATCAAATAGAGCGAGTGCTTGGAATGCAATGGAATGCAGAAGAGGATGTGTTCGTGTTTTCCAGCAATGTTGACGTGGAAGCAGTCATCCCTACGAAGCGAAGTATTTTGCGCTACGTAATGAGCCAGTTCGACCCATTAGGCCTTCTCTCTCATTTCCTGATTAATGGACGTGTAATTATTCAGGATATCTGGCGTACGAAGGCCGGTTGGGACGATGAAGTGGAGGGCGCAATTTTGGAACGATGGCAGGATTGGGCTGGAATGTTTAAAGAGTTAGGAGTCATTCAAGTACCATGCGCGTATTTCCCGGGCGTATCGTCAGAAGATATCGAAGACCTTCAGCTACACGTTTTTGAAGATGGCAGCGAAACAGCATATTCGTGCGTCGCCTACTTTCGAGCCGTTATCAATGGTGAATTCCATAGTGCTCTCGTATCTGCCAAGGCCAAGGTAATGCCCTTAAAAACTCTCTCGATCCCGAGACTCGAACTCCAAGCGGCACTGATAGGCTACAGGCTTAGAAAACGTTATGCAGCGGTCACAATCTACCAATTAAACGTAAAGTAGAATACTACTACCGTGCTCTGCTGGATACATTGCAATCATCGCCGCTACAGACAGTTTGTTGCTTGCAGAATTGGAGAGATTTTGACCAAATCTAATCCCGAGGAGTGGAAGTACGTACCATCGGGGCTCAACTGCAGATGACGGTACTAAATGGCGCAACAAACCAAACTTGAAGTCCGACGGTCGCTGGTTCAAAGGACCGGAGTTCCTGAGATGCCCGGAGGCTCTGTGGCCGAGACAAGCAGACCCAGAAATCACCGAAGCACCGGAAATTCGACAAAAATATAGCTTTGAGCTCGCCACACACCTAACCCCTGCGTGCTGCAAAGAGCCATCGAAAAGTTCCCCAAACAAACTCAAAGATTTGGTCTCCTCGTATGAATTCAGTGAAGCACAACAGGATGATAATTTATTATGAAAACTAAGCAAGAACTTTCGTATGAAACAAGCAAAAAAAAAACTACCATTATACTACTCCTGAAGAGGTAGAACTAAAAGTTTTTGATAGGTAGTTTTTTTTTGCTTGTTTCATACGAAATTTGCTAAGTTTTCATAATAAAGTATCATCCTGTTGTACTTCACTGAATTCATACGGGAACATGGTTAATTCTATAATGCATAAGGCTATAAATGACCGATAGTTGTGCATGGGTGACAATGATCTGATGAATAGAAGGCTGGCTTGGCCAGACCGAAGTCCACAATCTTTGGCGTGGCTGGCAAGAAGCTAATTAACAGCTTGTCGTTTCGAAAACCACATAGCGATGACGGAGTGTTGTGAAGGTTGCAGAGATGACATAGAGCTGGTTTTCACCAGACCGAGGTTCAGTACCTCTGGTACGGTTGACGGGGAACTGATGAAGAGCTCGGTGTTCCAGAATCCACTTAACGATGACGGAGTGTGGTAAAGGTTGCAAAACTGGAAGGTTTGTAGAACATCAGCGCGCAGTACCATTATTGGTGGCTTCGGCCAGACATATACAACTCTATCTTACCTGATAGGACGCTGATTTTCGCCAGCCCGAAGTCCAATACCCTTGGCTTTGAAGATGACTGAGTGTTGTAAAGGCTGGAGTTCACCAGAAAAAGTCCAAAACCCTTGGTATGGCCTGGCATTTTTTTTAAGGAAGATACCTGGAGATTTGATCCTTCAAGTGTTTCTCAGAATATTCTTGAACTTGTATGGACCAAGAACATTTTTACATCTCGGTGGAAGTTCGTTGTACAGTTTGCTGCCAATATACACAAATTTTCTCCTGCCATACTCGGTGTATGTTCTCGATAGCGCTAATTGTGCTTCCCGTCGTGATGCTCGATTCCGAATAGTTCTCTTAAGTAAGATGTTATGGTGCGTTGAATTATCTATTAGGATTTTTCGAACTAACGAAAGGATTTGCTGTTCACAGAGCGCTCTAATCGGTATGATAGAGGCGTAAGCTTGTTCATAGAGTTCAACCGTAGGATGTAAGTGTGGCTTTCCAAATATAGTCTTCAAGCATCTATTCTGAACGACCTGCAGTTCTTTCAAATTAGACCTACTGGCCATACCCCAGATGGCTACTAGGTATTGCAGACGAGAGTGGAAGAGCGAGAAGTACAGTTTCAAGAGCCACGGTCGTGGAACAAACGCTGATATCTTCCTCAAAACTCCACTTATTGAGCTAAGTTTACTTTTGAGGTTATTGACATGTGCGGACCATTTCATACTGGAATCTAGCAATAGGCCAAGAAAAGGATACTCTAAAACCTTTTCTGTTTTTTGTTGTTTGGGATCATTTGATGTTAAACGCTTTGCTTGCACAATTGCTCCGTCCAGTAGATCATACCCAGCAACAGCAGCTAATTTATGGACAATGTTTTTCACGTTTTCATTATTCTTCAGTGGAATTCCCAACACAATCACATTTTTAGTCAATGCTGCTAGATTAATCAACTTCCAGTTCGAGCTGCCTAAAAAAAGTACTCAGGTGGTGATGTTTCTCCCGCATATCTTCGGCATCTGCTTTTAGAATCGACTGTTCAGTTTTCAGCGATTTAACCTCGTTGAGAAGAGAGTCCAACTGACCAGAAAGAAAATTTTGGGACTTTTCCATTTCCGTAATCGTGGTTTTCATCTCGTGAATCTCAGCCCGAGTTTCGTGGACTTCAGTAAGCACCGTTCGCAGCTCGTGCAAAACTTTGGACTCGTCTGCAGATGTTTTGGTGGCCTTCTGATGAAACTGTTGGCACTCGACGGAACAGAAATACGGGTTCTCCCTAAGTTTGCGTACTGCACTCCCAATGACGTTTCTGCACTTGAAATGCTCGCTCTTGAAGCATTGGAGACATTCAATTAATTTTTTTTCAGATTTCTCTCCTCCTTCTTACACGCAACACAGATAGACGCATCAACGGACATTGTTGTTTTTATCGATCAGCTGGATAAACATCTGTTGTGATGAACGGGAACAATAACAAAAGCATATCCGACAGGCGTTACACAACTTGTGAAATTTTTCAAACGAGACTGATACAATGGAGATGGGAGATCAAAAACAAACCATGATGACTGAAAGGAATGGACTCGTATAGAGAACTAATTCTAAGATAACTCAAGCTTTGGCTTAGATAATGCTTAGATAATACGACCTCCAACGTATCATAGACTTAGCTTTCTTCCTCTATGTTTTGCACTTATGTTTCCTGAGAATGCACATCACTTGCTTGAATTTTTATCAGAGCTTCTTCTGGAGTTGTTTTGATCACCACAGATACCATCGAAATAGTGATTGGTAATAGTAATTTTCATACCACAAATCGGCAAACGCGATAAAACGAATCCAAAATCGTTCAGACCGGTTAGTCTTTATTCAGTTTTGTTGAAGATAACGAAGAAAGTGTAAATTGAAATGTTAGGTCAACATATGGGTCTTCCCTTAGCTCAGTCGGTAAAGACTTGGCTACAAAGCAACACCATGCTGGAGGTGGTTGGGTTCGATTCCCGGTCTTCTAACCAACGATTGTCAAACTAATGATCCCCCCCCCCTCCCTGATCGACGGGTCGCCACACTCCCCCGGGGACGCCATAGCTAACCGGTTCATCGCTTCTGAACATCCAACACAGCTAGCTTTACCGCTGGGCGTTCATATACTCCGCCGGACGCTGTTTGGACCGCTTCTGACCTTCCCCTTTCATCTTTTCCTTGGTTTACGGAGATGATCCAACCCTTGGGCCAGCAGCTCCGTGGATGTCTTGGATCTACGTTGACAACAATATCTCCCACCTCGATTGCTTTGGCGTCGCTGAACCATTTCGTGCTCCTTGTGAGGTTCGGCAGGTAATCGCGAACCCATCGCCGCCAGAATATGTATGCCTCCACCTGTGAAGTACGCCACGAACGCTGCAGTGTCACCGCACTGTCATCGAGCAATGTTGCCGGTTTTAACCCGCTGGATGAACCCAGAATAAAGTGGTTCGGTATAAGAACAGGAGCCTCAGGATCGTCCGATGCCTTCAATCTCGATAAATAAGTTCCGAATAACCTTGTCGCTGAGAAGACACTGCGGTTGAATCTGCTGTAGATTACGCTTCACTGTCTGGATGAGTTTTTCCAATGAGCCAAAGCGCCATTCGGTATTAGGACCGACGATTTCTCGTACAATCTTATCCTGATCCAATTCAGCCAGAGCCACTGCGAGTTCTTCGCTAGCGGCCACGAAATTTGTGTCTCGGTCGCTGACTATTTGATTTGGTACACCTCGTCGTACCATGAAGTTCCTGATTGCCATAATACAGGTGTCTGCGGTAAGCGTATGCGCAACTTCTATGTACACCGCCCGTGTAGTCAAGCATGTCATTATCACACCCCACCGTTTTTTCGACTTTTGCCCTACCGCTACCATAAGCGGACCAAAGTAGTCCACCCCCACGAAAGTAAAAGCTCTGCTGAATGCCGCCAGTCTAGCTGTTGGGAGATCCCTCATAAGAGATGCTTGGGGAACTACCCTCTGGTTCTTGCACGCTTGACAGTTCGCCCTTACGCTCCGGAACACTACGCGCTGCTTTGGAATCCTGAACATTTGCCGTAGGTCGTTGACCACGGTCTCGTGGTTACGGTGATGATAACGCTCGTAATAATCCCGCGCATGCAGTTGTGAAGCAGCAGTGATCAGGTGATGTTCTGGAAGGATTATTGGGTTCTGCGTGTCCATTGTAGCATATTCACACCTGCTGATTCTTCCGCACATGCGAATCACTTGTTGCTCGTCCATGAACGCGTTCATCGTGTAGATCGTGCTTTGCTTAGGGAGTGCCTTCGTTTGAGCTTTGCTACCCCAGAGAATGCTGACTTCCTCCGGAAAGGATTCCCTCTGCGCCTGCCTGAAAAGGTTGTTCGATGCTTGCTGCAGTTTTGCGCTAAATCAAGAATCTGAACACGAAAGCTATCTGTAGAGAGTATAGCATGCACTATGTATGTAATCAATCATACCTTAGCAAAATCAAAGAAAAGAGAATGCTACTTCACAGGAAATACTCTCATATTTTAAGAAGTTTGTATTGTTGGGGGTGTAAACAACCCCTCTAGTGTCCTGCGTTGCGTAGTTTCACAAACTTTTCGTTGCAAGGAGTATCACAAAGAGTCTTGTGAAAATTGTACTGGTGAAAGCGCGTAACATAGATGAGCTCCGGATGTCCGGATCCGGATCCTTTCCAACATGGATTCGGCCGGTGACGATTCGGTAAAATCACGACACTATCTACTGCTACTGAAGCTCTCCACGTTAATACGCAATTTTAGGACAACGCTGTGGTGCAACTGGAGCATTCATTCATTTGTTCGATAAACAACACATAATAAATGGCAATGATTATTGCTTAAAATTTCAAAAGCATGGAAAACTTCAATGATGGATTTAGGAAACAAACCACAGTTCAAATATTAGCCTTTTTTTAGTTTTTGGGTTGATGTTATTACAAACAACCGTTGACAAGTTTATATTATGTCATGAATTTCATGTAAGTAATTGCATGGAATACATGTAGAGATTAATGAAAATATTTATCATATACAAAAATAGGTTTTCCAATTGTCAAACAATTTATCAATTACTGCTATAGTACCAAGGATCGGCTAGCGTTAGTAAAAATAGTACGTCGAAACGTGCAAAACGGAGATCTAAGAAAAACATCGGCACTATAATTTACATACATGTTTGTTGTTATCTTTTTATGGTGATTGTTTTCATCTGACATATATGTGACGATCGCTATCGATTTACAATATGACTATAAGTGGATGTATCAAAATATAACGAAAGTTTATGAAATTGTAGATCGTGAACTGAATGTTGGAAACGGTCCTAATCAAGTATCTAAATCCTTTTTTTTTTTTTTTAATTCGTTCCATTGTAGCTCAACTTGTACGTCGGCCTCGCAGTGATGTCCGGATTCGTACTGTTCGACACCCAGATGATCATGGAAAAGCACCGTATGGGTAGCAACGATTGTATCGCCCATGCTATGGATCTGTTCTACGATGTTATCGGCATTTTCCGTCGTTTGTTGATCATTCTTACCCAGAAGGAGCAGAGCAACGAACGCAAGAAGAAAAGGAACTAAACATTCAGTGATATTTTTTTAAATTTTTGTACATGCCACCTAAAATTAAATGGTATGTCATATTGTCACCTATGGTAGTGTATTTTCAATCAGCAAAAATTTTAAGCCAAGTCCACAAAAAGTGGAAGTTGAGTATTTTTTTTCTGTTGATGTTGGTGTTTTCAGCAAGTTATTTTTTTACAGCATTCGTATTTGAAATAAATGGGACAACATAGAGTTCTGGATTATACCGGCATAAAGGTTATTTTACAATTAATAGTTATCGTGCGCCAGTCGGAGACTGGTGATCATCATCATAAGGGAGTGTCATTCGCTAAATCTTCAGCAATCACTGAGATTGCAAAATCTGATACACAACTGAAACAGAATCTATTATGAACACATCCGCCCTCGGGTCATTGTTTATAATCCAGCTCATATGTAGAAAGCAAAATTGTATATCTATGTTTATGGTTCTATGAATAAAAAGAAGTACCTATTTATGGATAATCTAATTATTCCAATTTTAACCGAAACACCGGGTCTGTGTATTATAAATCTCGACTTACTAATGCCGTAATATATGCATGGATGGTTGGGATATCTTTAATCATATTCTAGTTAAGATTTGCATAAGGTAAAACGGTATGCTGTGTCATATTCGCTTTATGTTTACATCTCACGGTTTTTGATGTATAATCTTCGGTTTCTAGTACATCGTTATAACTGAAACTATCGCTAGGCTGTGTGTGCGCATATTAAATTATTCACACACAAAAATATGTATACGGCGATACTCAAATATACGGCGAACTGGTATAATTAGCTGAACATATATTGTAAGTATGCCGGACAACAATCCCGCAAAAATGGTGTTTGCCTTGAATCCGACCGGAAAGATGGTTAGATTTCTTAAAATCATGTTTCGGTATTGAATATAGGATCGTTCCCTGAATCGTTCGGTTCATAATGAGGTATGGGAGCGTTCTGCCGACTTGGTCGCGGCAGATTTCATGTGGCAGCCTACCAAATCAACGTTCAAAAGTGTCTGAACCAAATGGACAGCTTGTAATGATCACTTGAAGATGCGATAGGGGATCATTGCCCTGATATTCCCAAATGTAGCACATTGTAAAATGGAATTGCGTAAACGAGTGGAAACTCATCGGGAATGATCTCTCATGTGCATTAGTCGAACCATTCTGAACGGCCATTGTAAAATATCACCATAAAATATCACATGCCCATAGCATGTTTCTAATAACTAATGCTCTCCCACCTTTCTCCTGTTATCTTTTCTCAACTTTGACCGCGAGTAATACCATATGAGAGCAATAAGTAAAGAACGGTAACCCTAACCAATTTTAATTTCAGCCAAATTTTCTAACACAAGGTAAGTAATCATATGAACACTACAAAATATACTAAATATCCATGAGGGACCATCAGGGCACCCTAGTGAAACAATTTGGGTGACAATCCATACAAAAAATAATGAAAAATTTATTTAAAAAATCACTTTTTGCGTGACATAATTAATGGACGTTCCCTTAATAGTAATCGGCTCAAATTTGTTCGGAAAAAGTGATTTTTCCTATATAGTTAAGATACAGTCGATGTATCAATTTACATTACATTCTATTGTTCATTTTCATTTTCATTTTCATTTTGTGATGTACAAGGGGGTCGAGAGCCAAGTCACCGATGTGAAATTTCACATCGTCCATAATACATCAGGGCGGGGAAGGGGAGTGAGCATCACAGCATCTTTAACCCATGGGGGTCAATTAAGTTCTGCGTGGTTTGTGGTAAACCGGCTGCTCAGGGATTATGGGAAGGTAAAAGGTTTGGGCAGGTTTATTTATGTAAAAAGTTGTATATCGTTGAACATTTGCCTAATTTGCTTAGCCTCTCGTCATATGGGGTTTCGTTCGTCACATAGCTAGCGAAAAAGATTTCATTTTCATTTCATTTTCAAGCACAGAAGGGGGTCATAGGGCCAGGTCTCCAGTGATGAAAATCACTGTCCATATGGTAGAAGTATAGATTTGGTATCACAGAATAATAACCACAGGGGTCAAGTGAATCCTGCTTAAGATACCGGATAGTAAGAGGCTGTTGAAAATAGGGGATAGTTAGAGTGAAGGAATATCAGGAGGCAGAAAGTGAAGCAAGAGAGAGAGAGGCGTTTGATTGCTGAAACGAGACCGGAATAATAGTTTGGTGATTAGTACATTTTAGCAATTGATAAGTTCAACTATGAATTAGTTCTCATCTGTTTCTTCTCCTATTGGTTGTTGTTGCACTGGTACCGCAAGTTACTGTCATCCAACTTGCTTTTCGATCTCATCTACTTACTGTTGATTACAATTTTGAAAGCATTTGCCACTTCTCACGTGTCTGCAGAGATAAATCCGATGATACAAATCTAGCTTTCCTGTTGACTCCAGTATACCAAAAAAGAAACAGATATATAGTCATTAAAAAGTGATATTATCAAAACGAAATGGCTATTCAATATTGTTCAACGGATGTGAAATGAAGAAACATCGGAATTAAGCATGTTTGGAAGAAACAACGAGATGATAAGTTCAATTTCAAATACATTTGTTAGCCTTGCGTTATTAAATTTTTCATTAAAGCATCTCAGTCAACTTATGAAACATCGACTCATGTTCTATGCTAATATTAAAAATGTTTCGTCATATTACATCTTCAAGTGGTCTGTGTAAGCCATTTATTTTGTTCAAGCCCTTTTGAACAAGATGAGGTGAAATAAGGAGCCCAGCATTTTAGAACTAGGATTCAAACAACAATGACATGATGAATGTCATCACTTACTCCTACTTGATTTCCGTCTCGACCAACCTAGCGAAACGTCACCCAATTCCTTACTGAAGCAGTTTAGACAATAATCATGCGTTATTGGCAACAAAAACAAGAGACAGAAGAGAAGAAAAAAGAAATTAGAAAAGAGACAATAACAAAGTAATTATTAATGTGAGTTGATGAAAAGAATTCTAAAAGACACTTTCGCCTACCACCAAGAGTAACAATAAAGCAGAAAAGAAAAGTTAGTAATAATACATAACTACAATATAACTAATCTACGTAGACGAACGTTGATTTCGGGGTCTTGTTAGTGCTAGAGTTGTTAGTATAGACCCGTACTTAGCCCTGGCGGTCCCTCTAACAATAGTGATAGGCAGCTGTAGTTAAATCATGCGCAACTGTTTCTATAGCTATGTTAAAGGTATGATAAATCAAGTTTCGAAAAAATAAATAACTTAAATAATTGAAATATCTCAGCTATAATTACTAGTATTAAACAGAAGATTGATTATATCGACACTTGACGAATCATCGTCAAACCCTTCATCCTTGGTCAGGGAATTTACATTACATTCTATTGTTGAAACAATAACTCCTTTTGTCATCTTATCGATGTTAACAATACAAATACATGCTATAGATCCTATTGTATGGTTACAATACATGTAATTGTAATTTTTTACGGAAACACTACGACGCTCCACAGCCTGGTTTAGTGTTTGTTGCCCTCGCTTCGCGAGAAAAAAAAAATCAAAAACTGACGAATTTCACGCCAACTCGTCTTCGTGATTGGCAGCACCCTCTTAGAATCCAATGAATCTTTGTGGGTGGGTAAACTATGGCTTTTCAAGTGACTTTGCTTACTTTGTTTTTTTTTTCAAAATTTATCTAGACTACGATTGGAAAAGGGCTTAATTTTTTGATCGATTTTTTTTAAATCAACATAACTCAAAAAGAAAAAGACTTACAAAAAAGTGATGTATGGGTGCCTTTTAGAAAATTGTCTCAAATTTTATGAAAAAAATGTAAAATTTGTAAAATCGGTTCTTACACACTAAAAAAATATTTTAAAATTTAAAGTCAATTTGCAAAAAATGGCTATCTCTGAATTGGTCGAAATTTTTTTCTAATAAAGGCAATATAATTGTCTAAAAGTTCGCCATACATTGCAAGATGGGCACATTTAAGAAAAAAAAGTTTTTCTAACAACAAATTTCCCATGTCACCATAACTCTAAAAGCAAAAGACTTATAAAAAAATGATGTATGTGTGACTCTTAGAAAATTATCTTAGCTTTAATAAAAAGCAGGGTAAAAATTATAAAATCGATTTTTACACGCTAAAAAAAAATAATTTAAGTATGTTTTTTAGTTTAATACAATAAGTGATTCCGTATTCTAACTGGACAGAACTTTAAGCAAGGTATTATTTTCGAGAGGCTGCCATCATAACGTTTCGTACTTAACATAAGCCAACACAAATCGTGTTTTCTCTAAGGTAGCCGTCTGTCTGCGCTCATATCTATAGGGCATTCGAAATTTGAGTAATGGAGTGCCGGTGGAAAGTTCCTTTGAAACATATGGAACAAGACATGTGTCAGAAAGAAACTTTCATCCAACCCGCAGTACATTCCCTAAAAAGAAAAATCCATTGCAGCAATAAAACAACGAAATAATATCATGTATTATAAATAGAATTAAACGTTTATTTTCGTTCCAAAGAGTAGATGTAACAAAGTATCAACATGGCATAAAAAAATCTTCATTTCACACGAGAGTTTTGTAACATCTCCTATGCAACATCATTTATTTATGTTTTATGTAACATCTCCTATGCAACATCAATATAGATTTGCAAGTTATGTTCTGTTCTTAACGTTTTCACAGCAGAAGAAAATGTATGACCGAACGTAAAATTGTCAGTGGCATTCGTTGTTGGTTGTTGGCGGAAACAAATTACACGCACGTTGCTGTTTATAGGTTTTATTTGGCATCAGCAGAACGTAGGATACAGCGAACGATATTGTTGATGCACCAGTGATATGGCCGCAGCTCTATCGATAACTTACTTGCCAGCGTCGTTCATATTTTTCGGTAAGCTCAGCAACGAGTTGATGAGTTCTGAGTTGCGTTTGCCAAATGGGTTCCTCGAGGCAGCGATGGTATCCTGCTGGCGGTGTGAATTGAAACAAGGTCTACAAAACGGTAAGCTGTTGATTTCATTCAGTTCAGTAGGCCATTGCTCGACAAGCCACTCCGCTACCTGCCGTATGTATTGCTGTAAGTGTACATAAATATCATGACTATTAGGAAAACATGCAGTTATCATTCATAACTCTTAATTAAGATGAGGGCATTTAAAGTTTGTTTCTATTAGAATTTGACCGCTTCTGTTTAAGTACTGTAAGATTATGCACGAATATGCATTTCTTGAAAAACTGACGCGGTTGGTCAAAGCAACGATGGATAGAGTGATGGCGTTCGAGTATCAGGGACACTCTCGAGTCCCTTCGAATCTCAGAGAGGGTTATGGAGGGTGTGATTCGAAGAGCTGAGATAGACACGAGTGGCACTATCTTCTGGAAGTCTGTCCAACTATTTGAAGGCGAAAACGTACATCAGACTTAAGGCTGAAGCTGGATTGGGCTTGTGAAGGAGAAGACAATGTTAGCCTCCTACCACAAGTGCAGATCGACGGTGATGAAATCGACCGCCGATAACGACACCAGCAGAGATACAAAGGCGCATTATGGCTGGCAATCATGCATACTTTGGACTCCGAAGGACGCTAAGATCTAACAAAGTTCGCCGAACTACAAAGTTGGCCATCTACAATACATTAGTTAGACCGGTAGTTCTCTACGGCCACGAAACATAAAGGGTGATACGGTCAAAATTTGGTCAAGGGAAAACGCGTGTAAATCGGTGAAATCGTTTATTTAAAAAATCAAATTAAATTTCTTGGTTGACAGTCCCGGAAGCTATGAAAATGCTGCTTTTCAAGCCACAGGTACAGATGGCTTGCCAAACCAGATATTTCTTTGCGAACTTTGACAGTTTCGTGTGCTTGAAAATATCTGCTACCTTTCCCCTTCCTTTTGCCGTGTAAAACTCCTGTCCCGGAAGCTGCTTGTAGTCGGCTTTGACGTAGGTTTCGTCGTCCATTACCACGCAGTCAAACTTCGTCAGCATCGTCGTGTACAGCCTCCGGGATCGCGCTTTGGCCATCGTATTTTGTTTATCATCGCGATTTGGAGTCACTACCTTCTTGTAAGTCGATAGTCCGGCTCGTTTTTTGGCTCGATGCACGGTTGTAGACGATACACCCAGCTTATTTGCGGCATCTCGGAGAGATAGGTTAGGGTTTCGCTTGAAACTACCGGCAACTCTCTTTGTCGTCTCAGCGGCTTCCGGTTTTCGATTTCCCCCCGATCCAAACTTCCTGGCTGTCGACAAACGTTCCCCAAACACTTTAATTACATTTGTAATGGTTGATTTGGCAACTTTTAGCGATTTTGCCAACTTTGCGTGCGAGTAGCTCGGATTTTCGCGATGCGCGAGCAAAATTTTGATACGCTGCTCTTCTTGCTTGGACGGCATTTTGACAACTGAGGAGTGAATTCCAAAATCAAAATAGGAGCAACATTCTACACACACACCTTCAAAATGAGGGGTGTTCAGGTTTTTTAAATGCAAAATTGAAAGAAATACGTCAAGTTGATATTGACCAAATTTTGACCGTATCGCCCTTTAGACATTGCTAGTGGAGGACCAACGCGCCCTTGGTGTCTTTGAACGGATGGTTCTGCGTACGATCTACGGTGGAGTGCAGATGGAAAACGGAACATGGAGAAGGCGAATGAAACACGAATTGCATCAGTTGCTGCGTTAACTTCCCATCGTACACATAGCTAAAATCGGTCTGCTACGATGGCCAGTCACGTCGACTACGCCTGCAAGAATGACTCTATGGCTATATCGGCATTATACCGCATGATGTCGAATAGCTCAGCGGTCCAGGGGAGCAAGCGCAGACTCCTGGCAAGCGTCGCATTTTCTATGATGAGTTATGGCGGGCCGGCACGGGCCACCGCCCTGAGTACTAAGAGCTACCTCGGTAAGCTAGAAGCTTCTCACAGGCTAATGTGTCTGAGAGTGGTCAGCCGATAACGCGCAGTGTCACGCGACGTGGTATGCGTTTTAGCGGGGATGATGCCCATTGGCTTCGAGCAAAGGGTCACAAGAGGTATTCGCAAGACCACCAGAGTTACATCGATGGGCGCTAATTCCGAAAATATCTGGATGGGTCGAACGACGTCATGGGGAAGTAACCTTCCACTTGACACAGATACTGTCGGGCCATGGCTGCTTCAGACAGTATCTGCGAAAGTACGGGCACACTGCGCGTAAGCGGATGAAACTACAGAGCAAGTGTTCTTCATTTGCCCTCGCTTCAACGACGCGAGGAACGGCATGATGGCCGTGAGCGGTTTGGACACGGCACCGGACTATCTTTTCTAGAGAATGTGTCAAGAACAGGACACTTGGGACGCGTTTAAAACGGCGGCCTCCCAGATTGTCTTAGAACTACAGGGCAAGTGGCGAAATGACCAGCGACAGGCAAGAGGGATCAACTTACTACTAAAGTAGTTAGACATAAGCGAATGCTTAACGCAAAATAGCCACCTCCCGAAGTAATACTGCAAGGTGGTCCCAAGGAAGGGGGGGGGGGGCAAGGTAAGAGGCACGGGTGGGTTTTTAGTGGGTCGAGGAGTTGGCACCCTCATCCCACACCCTGAGTTCTTCAGGAGTCTGTAAGCAGATTTTCCATCCCGTTAAAAAAAAAATCGCAGAGGAGAGTATCAGTACTGCGGAAGCTCTACCAGAACCGGCCCAAATAATTTCATCACATCAACCATTGTTCATTACCATCCAGCTCCTGATAACACCACATCTTAGTAGTATCAAACATAATCAACAAATTCTGTTCGGATGAAACACGATGAAATATATACTTTTGAGATTCCATGGAATGTATATATGGATTCAGATGGGAGCGCTGCTTTTCAAGGGGTTCAAATTTCATAAATGTTATATTTTGGCAGCCGACTTGGAAAAAAATCTCACTTGCATTAACGATACGCTTTATAATACGGTTTCAGCTATGTCGATCCACTTAAAAGAGTGAATTTTCAACTCCAAAATCGCGAGGTAGGTAAAATCTACATTTCGCACCGTATCACGAACAATCGATCCATAATTTCAGCTCTGTAAAAATGAATTTCTACTGAGAGAACGGTTTTTTTGTACAATATTTACTGATTTCTGTAAATATTATTACTGATTTTTCTGTAAAATATAATAAAAAGATGTCGGTAATAAATATAACCGAATTACCTCGGTTTCAGAAAAAACTCGGTACTTTTTTCAAACTCAGTTATTCTGTGTAGCGAACATTCAGCAAAAAAATACGTTTTACCGAGCTATCGTCAATATTATTCCAACTGTTAGTTTGCGGATGACTTATTCAACGTTATATATGACGCCATTTTCATAAATTTCAGTTATCAAGTGAGCGCTTCTCACTAAACGCGTGTTTTTCCCCGAGCAAAAAATTGTGCTGATTTCGAAATGGAGGTAATTTTGAACTCCCTTGTTAAAGTGGACAGTGGCATTGCTGAAATGATGTAGAAGGAGATGTTCGCTCATCACCATGAGGCACCAAGAGTGAAAATTTATGTTTTTGGCTAGAATGAAAGATATGAAGAGAAAGTTTTGAGTGATCTCAGTCGTTGCGAATCAAAACAAACCCAAAAAAGGAGAGAGTTCCTCTCGCATGTGCGCATCAATAAACAGAGTGCACACAATAGATCGCTAGAATAACTATACAAGCCACAGTGGTACATGAGCGTCTTCCAAACCGGACATTTTTGCCTGTTGAAGTGGCGGACTTAGTCCGTGCTTCGACCTACCCCGCAGTGGGATGTTAGGGAAAAATGGACGTCTTTGTCGAGTACCACTGTACACATGCCCATTTCGCTCAATTTCCTACACATCTGTTCTTTTTCCAAGCCTGCCGCACACTGACGGAACCATCAAAACTTTCTCTTCATATCTTTCATTCTAGCCAAAAACATTATTGTTCACTCTTGGTTCCTCATGGTGATGAGCGAACATCTCCTTCTACATCATAATCGTTACTCCACGCACGGAGAATACATAACATAACAATTAATGTATTGCTGAAATATTTAGTAAGTTAACTTATGATTTATTCTTATTTATATATATTTGAAACTGCAGAAAATGGTTGACGCGATCGTTTGCTTCTTCTGCCATCGTCCTGTCCAAGGTTATTTGGATGGATTGAGCATTGGATGGCACATCCGAAAGGGAGATTTTTTGCCCGATGCTTCATTCTTTGACTGTTCTTTTCCCAGGTGTGTTCTCAGATATACCCATTGCTCGTCCTTGAAACGGCACATATTGGAAAAGCATCCTTCAGCAACTTCACGCTTGAAAAAACTTGATTTGAGTGAAGAGAGTATCAATGGCGACCAAACTTTCGAAAATGTTATGATTGAGGAGAATCATCCGGATCAAACTTCATATGCAAATTTGGATGGTTTGGCATACAAAGAATTAAAACGAACCGCATCGCTACACGCAGCGAAAAGTTTTTTAATATCAATGATATTCTGTATTAAAATCAACAATAAAAATTATCATTCCCCGGCTTATAACTTTTATTGTTGAATACAACAATAATTTTTTATTGATTTAACACAGAATATTTTTGTTTACAAAATATGTCAAAAAAGGAAAGAAAAATATATTTTGTTGAATTAACAATATCTTTTTTTATTTACAAAAAAAAAAAAAAAATTTTTGAATAATAAAAAACCGTTGCTGCCAACAATTTATTTCTTTGAAACTAAAATAAAAAATGTTGCGGCTACAATTGACATTTCATGAATGCAGAACTTTATTTTTGTTTTAAATATTTTAAAACCAGATTATATTTTATTTTGAAATAATTCAAACAATTTTGATTTGGCTTAGTTTTAGCACAGAGAACAGACATCCAAGTCAAATTCAAAACCTGTGTAAGAAATGTAACGACCATTTCATAATCGTAATGAACTGGCAATAGCGTGGCGGCGCTGGCATTGCAACCCATTGACCAGCTTGAAATCTTATTCATCAACTAAATTTTTTTGACAGTTCAGTTCTTTCACCGCACGGTCAATGAATCTTACACATGTTCGATTAAAAATCGCAAGTGGCCACAGCCCGAGAGACGGCAATAGTGTTTTAACGTATTTTAATTTTAATCCTTACACAAGTTTTTTTGAGAAATATATTCTAGTTTGGATGTCTGTTCTCTGTGGTTTTAGTTCAATAAAAATTAAATTGGCAAACAGTCCAGCTGCAGATACGTTGTGAGCATGTCCAATGATTTTGTTGACGATAACGATGAAAATTCTTTTAATGTTCAATGAAAGAGCAATTGAATGAAAGAGCAATTTAAAATCTTAGATTTTTCAAGATTCATACCTATCGTTCTCCCCAAGAATATATTCCGTACATGAATTTCAATTTCGTTCCGTACGATAACCTTCACTATTGCTCTACTGTTTTTTTTTTTGTAAACAGAAACTTGTCATTAAAATAAAATTCCATTAAAAAATTTCAATTTCTTACCATGAATGCAATTAACAGATCGCTCAGAGAGTCCAAAACCAAGCAATGAATCGACTAGCGCGACGTTAACTTCCTCGACCTCTTCAAATAAGATTTCCTCCAGCGAGTCCACTTTGCTTTTCGAAATTGAGGCTATCAAACTGGCGCATGCGGAAATAATGAAAACATACAGAAGACAGTAATTGTTCCAGAGTTGTTGGTTTTGAAATCTACAGTTTTTTTTTCAAATTGATTGAAATTATTGTTGAGCACAAAAATATAGCTTGTTGAAACTACATTTTTTTTCTCAGCATTAGGTTTTGGAAACAACAACCAAAATTGTTGAAGCAACAAAAAAAAAGTATTGAATTCAAAAATAAAAATATTTGAACTTACAAAACATTTCAATAATTATTATTTTTAATTCAAAGAGGTCACCATTTTCTCTGCGTGTAAGTATCTGCCGATTAACATCCGATGTCGTTTTGTCCCAATCAATAATTTGCCCCAATTTTTTATTATCACCGCAAAAAATGAGGGCATAAATTAACATGTGGTTCGATATTTTGCAGATATTCCGCACTAATTTTACGATTTTTTCGTTAAGAAATTACAAAAAAAAACTGTAAAAATAATACAAAGGTTCTCGGTAATTGAACATGGTGGTGTGGAGACATGTTCGGTTATTTTTAAGGATTGTTCAGTTAATTTCAAAGACCGTTCGGTGATTTTTGACATATCGCTAAAGGTTATGCAATACCGAGGAATCAGTAGTTTAAATTAAATACAGAGGTGACCATCGATAGCTCAGCTGTTGAGAAATCGGTAATTTGTTAACCGAGCCCGGTAAAAATAATTAAGTGTGTAAGCCTTAGCAACAACTTTGCAGAACATCATAGCTGTCAATCATTGGTGGAATAGAGCATAAAAATCATGGCTACTATGTAGCACTGCACCTCGCACTGCACTACGCAGTGTTGCTGACTGTACAGTCGTTTGGTTCTGCCAATTGTCTCTCAATCTTTTAAATAATTATTAACTTTTTCAATAACATAACTTTCTTTGTTTACAATTTTTACACATTTATAAGCACGTTAGGACGTTTTAGAATATTTCAATGTGATTTGAGAACAACAATAGAAAAGCAATCAAATTTAGCACTAATCAGCCTCAAGTGCCACAAGATTCTCATCTTGACCCATTACTGTTTATTATACTGCTGATTTTCAATCATCTGATTGAACCCATATAGCATGCAGGACCAAATCAATTGCTATTACTCAGCTGTACAAGAACCAAATGACTTCAAATTTTGTTCATGAATAGTTTCACATAGGCACTAGTCATGTCAAAAAATCAAACCATTCGGTTTAAATACGGCTGAGCAATAACGATTGGCGACAGGAATTGGCCCACTGCCGAGTTGACCCGCACTATATGCTGACGATATGAAACGTGAAATTGTTCGCAAGGCTTTAAGTTTTCACAACATATATACATTTTTACGTTCACTCCACAAATAAAGCCACTGCAACGGTTCAAAACACTTGGCACCTTCAGCCTTACTTCACACTAAATTTTTTTTACTACGATATTTTTCCAAAATTTACCATTCTTCCTTCCATTTTCTTTTTGCTTTTTGGATCAGTTTAACATGTACAATTAACGTTTGAATTGTGTTTCATTTTCCGACAATCGATATGATCAAAAGAAGTAGCCTACTCAACAAAAATCATGTTGAGCCGTCGAAAGGCATGTTTCGCCGAAAATCCGCATTTGCCTCCTCGTGAAGGGTTCCCCCGGGGCATCCGGATTGTTCCGGAATGGCCAAAATGGCTATTGGTGCATTTCAAAACTAGAATTAGGCTATTCATGAAAAATTATGAAGTTTGAGCCGTTGGAAAGCATGATCCGATAAAAATTTGTTGCTGTCGCCGCCTCGCGGATCGTGGCAAAACATGCTCTCTTCCGGCATAGATTCCTTGTAGCTAATCGGGTCAAAAGGATAGTATTAACAGAAACTGATTGTGACTCTTATAAGCATTTTGACCACAAATACTTTAAATTTGCAACTGTGGCACTTTGTGGACGCCGAATACGCCCGTTCCGGCATCTACAACATCTTGGCACTATTAGACAACAATCAGAGCATCGAAAGAAAGCCCGGTTCCGGACGGCCGATGACCCTGAGCGACAAGAAGCTCCAAAGGATGCTGAGGAGGACGACCGAGGGAAAAGTGGTATCACTGCGTGCGATTGGCCGGGAGGTCGGTACCTGGCGAACATGGACATACATGTCAGGAAGCGGAAATCGCGTCCACTGGTTTCGGTGCTGCAGGCATGACGCAACGGCAGCGGCTGAATAAGATGGTCAATTCGATTTTCCCGGCGACAAGACTTATCTCACCCCTTCCCCCACGAAGGAAGTGCGCTCCGAGGTGAAGTTCATTTCACACAACAAGTTCCCCAAAAAGGTCCTGCTGTGGCTGACAATCAGCGAGAAGGGGATGTCAAAGTCGCTCTCCCTTCGCTTTGGACTGGCCATGAACGGGGAAATTTATAGTACGACATGCCTGATGGAAGTTGCGTCGCTCATCAAGAAATACCATAAGGGCGAAGACGCGGTGTTCTGGCTGGATCTGGCGTCGGCCCACTACTCGAAGCGATCGTTGGAGGAGATGGAGCGGCTGAATATCGATGTGGTACCCAAGTCGGCGAACCCGCCCAACGTCCCCCAGCTGCGTCCCATCGGGAATTTCTGGGTCAACCTGAAGCGTAAGATCTACTCCAACAATTTTGTCGCGAAAACTGACGAGGAATTGATAAATAAAATGAAGAAAGAACTCAAAAACATGCCTACATGCATGTTTTCGTCCGCAATGGCGAATGTTCCAGTTAACTGCCGGAAGGCCACTCGCAAGGGCGTAGATTTTTTTTGCAAGTAAGCTTAAATAATCACCTTCCATGGGAAATTTATCAAAAGCAATTATCTGTCTTAGCTTTTTTTATCACCATCCGAAAAAAAAGTGCATTTTTTTAATGCAAATGTAGTGCAGGGATATAGGCTTGCTAGCGGCAATGTTAAGGCAAATTTTAAAAGATCTTCTTGCTATTAGAAAGAGGCAGGCATTTTATCTCTCAATGCTTTATTTCGAAACTAGATTTAGTTTATTTGCGGTAAAAAGATGCAAGGCAAAGGAAAACCACCTTCTCTCTAAGTGTTTTTCGGCAGCACTAAATTGGTTGACAGATCAGGAAGACCGAGAGTTATTGTACTGTTCAAATCTTTTGCTCTATTCGGAACGAGTGAACAAAAACATTCTGGCTTTTGAGCATTCAGCCGGTAAATGAGTGATTTTTGCATAGAAAAATAATCAATAGAGAATATTTCCAGAATAACGGAGTTAGTGAAATCAAAATTAGGGTACCATTCAAAAGAGATATTACATTCATAATGAGCTACTGACAGGGTGTTCTGTTATTAGTAACTAGTATGCTTTGCACTCATTCGAAATCTCATGAGGCTCTGAATGATGAAACGGATCACGCTTTGTTATTCAGACGATCAAATCGTTTTAACAACTTAAATTAATAATATTATGCCTTTAAATAGCCGCCAAAATCGCCTAAACCTCTCCACTAACGGCTGAGATCTTGGTGTACGATTAAAAAAGCAAATAGGCATATTTCTTATCATTTACTAAAACTGTAATATCTCAGCCAAATGACAATATTTTTTCCTTGATGTATTACACAAAAAAAATCCTAATTTTTGTCTGATTTCTTCCATAAAATTATGACAAATTGTTCTTTCATAGTACTGTTGCGGAGTTTACACATATTTATAACCGATTAAACACTTTGAACTACATTTTCCACTTATTCTTACACTTCCACTGCACAGAAACTTACTTCCTTATCTAAATCCAATCGGTCCTCGCTATACGACGGCATGGCAACGCTAATTTTGAGGCACAGACAAACCAGCATGCAACAAATCGCATTCACATTAACCATTATTATACTGGAGGTTCTCTTGTGGCGCCCGGCTGTAATCCTTTCGATATAGCTAGTTCCTTGCTATCACGTTGGCGATATCTGAGAAGTATCCGTATTGTTCGAAGGTGGACGTGTAACTACTTGAATTCTCGGCAAATGTCGCAATTTATATCCTACGAATAATGATTCGATGAGCTACATTCATTCACAAGGATCAATACCGGGAAACGTTGGCGCTCTCGCGAAGAATTGTGACCCCCCACGTGGCTATCGTCGGCGTTTACGACCGTTTATGTGCGTATTCCAAACACAGCGTACACTTTCCAATTTCCCCGCACAAGGGGAAATGGTACCTTGTCAAGAGCAGGTACTTAGATTGCGGCCGGAAAATTGTAATTTTACGATTGTGTTTCAACGGAGACCGAGTCCGATTGATTTCATCTCATCTGATCTAATTTACAGTACTGCCAATAAGACTGTGTTGTATGTTTACAACATAGGAAACTTAAAGAGCGCATCCATACCATTATTTGTAGACGGTTTGATCAAATGCATACCAGTTGGAGAAACGTGCGCTACGATTGGTTCATCTGTGGACGACAGCACCATTAACCGCAATAGGTTCAGGTAGTACGGGCGTAATCGTCTGATTATCGATTAGTATCTAGCAGGTTCCAGAAAAAATCACTGCAACTGACAGAATTGTACTGAGAAATGTCTCCGTGTGCCCTTTGAAGCCGAACATACGTTTCACCAACTTGTCTGTTTTTTAAATCTACGGTTTAGTAAAAAAATATAATCTTGTCATCTACGAGCATCGATTAAAGTTATATCGATATAGCATTTTAGGATCCTTCCTTTTGAACACAGCGGGGGTACATACGGTTATGTTTTCTAATAAAAATAGATTGGAGTAGCGACACCAAATTACGTCAGAAAATCAATATTATTTCTATTTTATTCATATCGAATGACACAACTCCGCTGATTGGTTATACGTAATGTAATATTGCACATTTCTATGCTGTCTTACGAGAGGTAATGGTTAACCTTTGGATTACGAAGTGTTCAAATAATGGTCCATGCCATGGTTTGATAACACCATAGACAAAACGAATAGATACATTTTAAAGCTCTTCAAGAGAAACTCACCACAAAGCTGATGTCATATCCCATGCAACACAAAACCGTCACAATTGGTTGCAGCAACTGAATTGTAACTGAGTTACATTAGAGTTACTTTCACCTATTTGCAACAAATGTGTTGCTGATTACAATTTTTTTTAAATTGAGTGGAAACATAATTGCCACTTTTTAGTGCGAAGTGAAAACATAATTACCACTTTTTCTTTGGAAACATAATTACCACTTGATTGCGATATCTATAGGACGAAATTTCCTCCGGTTAGAACGAAAAAGAAAAAAAAACTTAGAAATCAATGGAAGCATAAAGTTGCCAAAATGCACAAAATGCTTCTACAGACTCTAGTTTCAAAAAATCTTTCAATCGCTATTTGGGGTGGATTAGCATAGAATGCTTTTTAAAAGATTCAAAATGCTTGATGCAGACATTAATTTCGATATTTAAATAGCTTTTAGAATGTAGGGTAAGGGGATGTAAGCCTAGCTCCTTCATTCGGCCTATGTACCAAATGTGTCATTAATTTAGCGATAATCATCAAAATCATGTTGTTATAAGGATGACCGATGTAATCCAAAGCAATTGAGACAATAATAATCAACTTATAGTTGTTCACTTCCGCGTAATTTTCGATCTCTTGAACTTTAGGGGCATCATGATTTCACTGGTTAAGCTGAAAAGATGATCTACACGATCTTTAAGTGATCTAAATTTGGTGATCTAAAGAGGCCTCCAAAATGTGGTGCACTCGGCGGGATGAAATGCCACTGTATTCCATTTTCGGCAAGCTCGGCGACGACTCGGTCATGGTGTTGATTGTACCTTAGCATACGCAAAAGTTCGGATAGCTGATTTCTGGCGCCGACAAAATTTGTGCCGTTATCGGAATGCATGTCGGAAGGCCTTCCTCGACGTGCAACAAATCTTCTCAGGGCTTGTAGCAAGCGTTCTGTAGATAGGTCGGAGACAAGCTCTAGATGTACAGCCTTGGTACAGAGGCAAATAAACACCGCAACGTAAGCCTTCACTGCAGTACGTCTTGGAGCTGGTCGAATGTAGACGGGTCCAAAATAATCTACGCCGGGTTTAGTAAATGGGCGGGAAACGGCAACGCGTGAGAATGGCAACACACCCATGAGCTGCTGGACAGTAATTCGTTTTGTACGGTAGCATCGTAAACATCGATGTACTACCTGTCTCTCTATGTTTCTCCCTCCTAGAGGCCAGAATTGTTGTCGGACTACTCCCAATAGTAATTGTGAGTCAGCATGCAGGAGTTTTTTATGGAAGTGCTCCAATAGCATTCAGGTTAATCGATGGCGAGCTGGTATCACAACTGGGTGTTTGGTATCTTCCAGTTCCTCAGAATCTTTCAACCTTCCTCCTACTCTAATCATTCCTTCTTTACAGATGTAGGGGTGGGGTGGAACCATCTCAATGGTGACATTCTCGACACGACTCTCCTCTCGCAAGCGCCTTCAATTCATCTGCAAAGACTTCACGCTGGACACTTCGAACTATAACCTGTTCGGCTGCCTTCATTTCTGCACATTTCAAAAATCCCGTTTTTAGATCGTCGTTCTCTTGGTACTCGTAAAAGTCTGATCAAACGTAACCAATATGCTGTACGGCGAATGAGGTCTGAATACGAACCAAACTTGCTGAGGTACATGATGTTGAAATCCGCCACGGGTGACACAGTATGCGCAACGACAGTACGTCGTCTTTCTTCTTCTCCTACTTCAGGATCTTCTGTGGTTCCACCAGGCCACATTTCTGAACCCTTCTGCATCCAATTCGGATCATTCCACCAAAGTTCGTTTTGGATAATGTCTTCAGGTGACAGTCCTCGAGATATGAGGTCGGCAGGATTGTTTACTCCCGATACGTGCCTCCAATTCCATCCATCTGTTATGGATTGGATCTTCGCCACACGGTTGGCAACAAATGTGGTCCATGTTGTGGGTGGCGCAGCAATCCAACGTAGCACACACGTCGAATCTGTCCAAAAATATGTTGGAACGGACAACCTTGTAGAGGTTTTAACCTTCTCGTACAATTGGGATAAAAGAAGCGCACCGCAAAGCTCGAGTCGTGGGATCGACTGACTTTGAAGTGGAGCCACCTTGGATCTAGATGATAAAAGTTGCACCATGATTTTTCCGTTCGCGTCTTGGCTTTTAATGTAGATACAGCCACCATACGCCTTCTCAGAAGAGTCTGAGAAACAGTGCAGTTCCACCGAAACTGCATTTGGGATAACAGCACAGCGATTGACACGTATTTTGTTTAGGAGTGGTAGTTTTTCCTGAAATTTCCGCCAGACCTCACCCACCATTGAAGGAACTGGTTCATCCCAGTCCAAGCGATTACCATTCATGCCTTGCAGTGTCCACAGTTTCTGCATAAGAATCTTGGCGAACACCGTCGTGGCTCCAATAAGGCCGAGAGGGTCAAAGAGTGTGGCAATGACCGATAGGATACGACGTTTTGTAAGTGGGATATCCAAATCTTGCGGGGGAATCTGGAACTGGAACCGAAGTGTATCGGTACCAGGCATCCACGTTAAGCCCAATGTTTTCACGTACTGATCCGGATCTAAATCAATGCCAAAACTATCCTGGATAGCCAAATTCTCTGCGGGAATGCCTCTCAAAACTGCGAGTTTATTGCAGGACCACTTCCTAAGCTTGAAACCTCCGCTTTCCATAATATCCGTCAGTTGAGTTCTGAGAGAAATAGCCGTGTTTACGTCGTCTGTACCAGTGATGAAGTCATCCATATAAACGTCTTCGAGTATTGCCCTTGCTGCTAACGGATAACGGGATTCTTCATCAGTAGCCAACTGCTGAAGCGTGCGAGTTGCAAGGAAGGGGGCTGGTTTTGTTCCGTAGGTTACGGTGTTCAGCTCATACACCGTAACTTCCTCCTCGGGTGTGAATCGGTAGAGTATCGATTGCAAAGGTCGATCCATTGGCGTAGTTAGGATTTGTCGGAACATTTTCTCTATGTCCGATACGAGAAGAATCTGTTTCGTCCGACTCCGTAGGATAATAGACCTCAAGTCTTCCTGCACAACTGGCCCCACCAGAAGTGCGTCATTCAAAGAAATTCCGGTCGACGTCTTGCAAGAAGCATCGAAGACCACTCTGACCTTGGTGGTGGTACTGGCCTCCTTAAGTACCGGATGGTGGGGTAGATAACACCGTTTGACTTGCTGCTCGGTATTACCTTCGACTTTCCGCATGTGTCCTAGCCTCAAGTATTCCTCCATGAATGCAACGTATTGGCTACGCAAATTGGCATCCCTTGCCAGCCTGCGCTCGGTTCCAAGAAGACGTCGGAATGCGATGTCCCGCGACTCGCCCAGTTTGGAAAGAATGTCTTCGTTTTTGGGTAGAGAAACAGTATACCGGCCATCTGCGCCTCTTCGAACTCCCTTCTGGAACAAATCTTCGCACATTTTCTCCTCCGGAGAATGGGAGTTTGGGAATTCCACCTCCTCGCATGACCAGAACCGCTCTATCAATTTTTCGAGCTTGGATGTGGCTGAGAAATGACAGCCGATTTGAAGGGATTTGGTGGAGGACGAGCCACCACAGACTACCCATCCGAATACCGATTCAGTGAGGCTTGGTAGCTCTGTTCCGATCGAAATTCTTCGTCCGGTTTCGAAGAACTCGAAGAAAGCCTCTATGCCCAAAACAATGTCGACTGCCTTCGATTGGAAAAATGACGGATCCGCCAGTTGGATACCGTCCGGTATAGTCCACCCTTCCGTGCTTATTGGGGTTGTGGGTAGATCTACAGTGATCTTGGGTAACACAAGGAACTCCATCTCCCGCGAAAAATCCGAAACTCGCGAGCGTACCACCATTTGGATTATTTGCTTGGCCTTGGCTGTTCCTTGTCCTATTCCACGGATTGAAACGTCGACTCTTTTCCTGGAGACTTTCATCCTTTGGGATAATCTTTCCGACACAAAATTGCTCTCCGACCCTGAATCCAAGAGCGCCCGTGCGCTGAATTTTGCACCGATGTCATCCTCAACGACGATCACCGCTGTCGCAAGCAAAATTCTAGACGAGACCTTCTGGGTAGCGTTGTGTGTCACAACGTCCGTGGATGCCATGTTGGCCACGTGGGTAGTGTTGGAATCCTGGAAATCCTTGGAGCTAGAAGGACGGCTGCTTCCAGCAACCGCTTCAACCATTGCAGGTTTATTCTTCTCTGATTTGAAACAGATTAGCGTGTGGTGCCGTTTCTTGCAAATCCGACAGGTAAACTTGGATTGGCAATCCTCTGCCCGATGTCCAGATCGGAAACAATTTCGGCAAAGTCCATTGGATTTCAGCAGTGCATCCTTGTCCGCCACGGAAAGTTGTTGGAATGCGGAACATTGGTATAGAAGGTGGTTGTCCTTACAAGCCACGCATCTTCCTCCGGTGGATTGCACCGAATTGTAACTGGTCTTCACTGCTGTCGCTCTGGGTTGGAAGTGGATGTTGGCTTAGGATCTTGGTTTCCGCCTGCCTTGGGGGGATAGAATCTAGCACTTGAATTCGTTTGCGAAGAAACTCGGTGATGTCTTCTAACGCATCTTGTTCCTTAGAACCTGCAAATTCCACCCAAGCACGTCGAGTGTACGGATCTAGCCGGATAACGAGGAGATTTACCAGTAGAAGGTTTTTGTAATCCGCTGGCTGTATGATTTGATCGCGGGTTTGGACGATTCGACCAAATTCTTCTACAAGAGTTCGCAATTCGGTCACCGATTCCCTGGACAGTGTCGGAAGCTTGACAAGGCTTGGACTTGCTTTTTCTTCAGCAACTTATTATTGGTGTACCGCTTGCACAAACTGTCCCAAGCAATCTGGTAATTCGCCCTGGTTATCTTCAGAGAGTCGCCAGACTCTTTGGCTCACCCTGAAGACACCCCTTCAGATGATGAAACTTCTCTACCTCTGGCAAGTCAGTTCTCCAATGTATCAGCGAGGTGAACAAGTCCCGGAAACTCAACCACTCATCAATTTCTTCGTTGAACTTTTGGTGATTTATCTGAGGCAAACGAATGTGGTCGGAGACACCTTGTATCGGTGAATCACGTACGGACAGCTCCAAGTTAACCGCTTCATGAAGTTCCTTCGCCTTGTCCTTAAGAAAAGACTTCCCTTCGTAGTAACGCTCGCTTATAATCCTTCGCAACTTGTCGTAATACTTCTTCTCGTCCTCAAAATCTTCGTGTGACCTTAGATCAACTAAGGTTTCACTAAGTTGCTCCCACAAATTATCGATTATTTCTAAGCGAACTTCAAGTTGTGAAGAAGTTGTCTGATCGCTGAACCCTTGGATGAATTTTCTAATGTCATCGAAGGAGGCCGTTATTTCCTCCAGCTGTAGTTTCTGCTGCTTCAGGGAGGAAACCGTCCTGGTGATAGGTGGCATGATGAGACGTCGATCGGTTGGTAGAAGAGTAGATTATGTAGTATACTGCGTGTAGCCTTGCTTCGGCGGACATATACCGCCCTATATTACTGACCCGACAGAACAGGTAACTGTTCTAGTAATCCAAAACAAATTCGTCAGGCCATACGACGTCACATCGATTTGACAACGGCTTAAATTCCAATTTGGTTCGAATGAAGAGGAAAAGTGATGGTGTAATATCCAAATAATCCTTGGCTTCGGCCGGGCATATACTGTTGCAACCTACCTAGAGGAACAACAGCGGCACCAAACCCGCAATTTCGGATTTTCAGACCAATGGCGACAAGTTTCAGCGATTGTTACACGAATTTGGTTCCAAATATTGTGTTTGTGGCGATATGAAGAGGAAATATTTGTATGTAATACCCGTAGAACTAGCTTCGGTAGGACATATACCGTAGAACTAACCTGGAGGACTAACAGCTCCGCAAACCATGTCCGAAAGTCAAGAATGCAATTTGGGATGATAATCGGCGGACTTGCGGCGTTCAATTATCAAGGCTTGCGTGGCAGTAAATGAAGAGGATTCACAGAAATTTCAATCAAAATAGTGTATTATCCGTACGCCTAGCTTTGGCAGTACGCATACTAATTGTTCACTCACCTATAAAGGCGTAGGATGGCGCTTCCTCTTCCACTACTGTCTACAGAGTCCGTCTAAAGCTAAATTCGTCCTAGGAATTGAATGAGTTCCAGTTGGTCCACCAATTGTCCACACAAAACTTCCAAAAGCTGGCTTGAATCACGGTTCAGTAGTCCTCACTGACGGTTGTCGCTCTCGTTTCTCCATGCAATGAATCCAAACGACATGCATCGAAAAGTTGGCATTAGTAACATGCAAGTAATGCTTCGGCTAGACATACACCGAACTAATGAGTATTTACCTGGTAAAACGGGTACTCCGGCCGGTTCGGTGGTCCAACACAAGCAGTAGGGTCCTACGAGAACGTCCAGCTAGCTCCAGTGCAGTCGATTTACCGGTCCAATGCTCCACCAGTATCCAAAACAATGACTGCAAATGGGTTTCGATCTACTACAGCAATGGTTCCCGAATGAATGCAGCTCTTTCAAGTGGTGTTGTTGGCGCACTAGAGTCACAATGATGTCCTTTGTCCTCTTCGAATGGCGGATTTTCAATAAGTCCTTGCTCCGATGGCGTGTAATTAATTGTGCTTCGACTTGATGATGGCGATTTCTCACAGGCGAAATGGCGATATACCCGCCCTGCTTGTCCAAGCAACGATGGCGGTATTCCTTCCAACAGGTCCCCGAGTTGTTATCCGGTTCGAAGGACCAAAATGCTGGATAGTTGGACCTTACCATCCTTCGATCAGTAGAATATTCGGTTTCCAACTCCAACACTGATGGGACCGTTTGCTGCTGTTGATTGCGGGGAAGGCGAAGTGGGGTAAACGTCCAGCTAGCGATTTGTGCTTGTCCGCGAACTAGTGGAGTGGGTTTCTTCACACTTATCAAAACGCAGATTTACATTACACAACACATTAACTACATTGATTTTCACACAATATACTTCAAAGACTACATTTATTCTAATCTAATTACAAATACACAACTACACAATTGAATGGGGTTTGGGTTCGGTGATGTACCGTCGGCGATTTTGTTGGAACTAACTAACAGCTGTTCATCATCGAGTCATCGTTTGACCTGTGGTCAGCTGCGAGTGTGTAGAGATTCTCATCGGCTCTCATGAGGTGTAGTGATGCGGTGGTTTAGACCAGTTCTCTGCTCTCGTAAATCACTCGGTATAAAAAGTTATTTTTGCGTGACGTAATTAATGGACGTTCCCCTATCGATCCCTCGAATTTTGATTTATGAACGAACATAAAATTTGGTACATAAAATAAAATGCAAATAAAAAAAAATTGTAAAAGTAAAAACCACAAAAAAAACAATCAGTTTACTCCAACTCAATCCGCCGTTTGCTAGCCTAGAAAACATTAACCTACAAAAATCAAATGTGTTTTTACCCTTTGTCGCGTACAACACGATAGGACAGCATTCCACTCAGTGGTCGAATGCCAACACAATTGTCTACACACTACACAGCACCAGTACACTCCATTTACTATCACCTAAATAGGCAAAGAATACCACCATGCGACCACTTTTGATCGCATGGCAGCTAGGTATAAAAACAGCACGCACCGCCGGTCACATCAGTCCAGTTCAAACCAAACTATTGTCAACAACAGAAGTCCGAAATATAGTTTAAAAAGCCAACGCGACGCAGTGAAGATTTCAATTTCTCCCTCCGATCGAAGCCACACAATCGGCCTTTTTCAAGGCTAGAGTTGAAGGATTTCTCCACCGTAAAACCGAACCAGTGACCTACCCCAAATCATTCCGTCCGCCGTTGCCAGGCGTGAGAGCTACCGAAGAGGATTCCTGTGCGTGGACATCTTTTTGGTCCTTCGAACCGGATCGTGTCAGATCATTCGAAGTGGAATCAGTGCATTCACCCTTGCCACTGTGCAATCACCTTTGCCATCGCTTTGTTGCGAACCCACCGCTGCTTTGTAGTAGCATCATCACGTGCCCACTGTGGGGCAATTAAATTCGATCACCGATCGATCGGTCGGTGTTTTACTGCAGTGTTTCGGTCAGTTGGAGAAATTGTTCTTCCCGTCGCTTGTCCGTGGTCGCGAGTTTTGTTTGAATAGCACCAAAAGTGAGATAAGTGCCAAATAGAATTGAACATTGAACAATAAAAGAAAGCGCAGTGAACATTATTGCTATTGAAAAGCGCTAGTGCGTGATATCCAGTAGCATCAAGTGAACGATAAAAACCGCACGTATACCCTGTTGTCGTTTTCCGGATTTCGCGTGAAAATCCAGCTGACACTGTCGTTTCCAGGTTTGGGCGTCAGAACCTGTGCCATCGATCATCTCGTTTCCCAGGTTTGGGCGTCAGAACCTGTGCCATCCAAATCAATCGTTTCGAGGTTTGTGCGTCAAAACCTGCGCCATCGTATGTGAGTTGGTTGTGTTGGGTTGGTTTGATAATCGGTGAGTACACAGCTAGTGTAAGCAACTTTTTTGGATTTTGGAGTGGTGGAGTGGACCGGCATCGAATTTTTGGAATTTTGGTTGAGCTGTGGTTGTGATTGGTGGTCATTTTGTGTTACGGCGTTTCAAAAAGTGAAATGACTTCGCTTCGGGAGCGCGCCAAAGTGTTGAGCGTCACAGTGGGCGCAATTCAGACCATCAAAAACTTCGTCGACAATTATGATGCCGAGGTCGATCAAGATAAAATCGACTCAAGATTGAATAGGTTGGACACATTGTACGATCGCTTTGTTGATGCCTCTATAGCGGTAGAACTGCTAACGGACGATAAATCAGAAACAAAGGGAACGTTTTTGAAAACTCGGAACGAGATGGAAGAAACGTATTACTCATTGCATGATTTTCTCACAGCACACAAATTAAATCGTCACATTGCTACATCTGTTACCCCCTCCCCCGTGACCACTTCTGTAGTGCGTCTGCCTAAAATCGATCTGCCAACCTTTGACGGTGAGATTGAAAATTGGATACCGTTCTATGATGCGTATCGTAGTTTAATCCACAACAACAAGGGCTTAGCTGCTGTCGATAAATTCCATTATCTGATGGCTGCATTAAAGGATCCAGTCAAGAGGTTGCTCGATACCACTAGCATCACAGGGGATAACTATAGAATAGCTTGGGATTTGTTGGTCAGTCGTTATGACAATAAACGATTGTTGATTAAAAATCATATTAGCGCATTATTCGCCATTGAGCCTGTGAGGAAAGATTCTTCTGCTGCAATATTAGCCTTGGTTGACCAATTTGAACGTCATGTTAAAATTTTAACGACGCTTGAGGAGCAGACTGAGCATTGGAGCTCTCTGCTGGTGCACATGGTGTGCAGTCGTTTGAGTAACAGTTTCTTGAGGGAATGGGAACGATCTACTGGTAGTGATAAAGACAAGATTCCTACCTACAGTGAACTGATTGTGTTCCTGAAAGATCAAGCTCGAATTTTATTGTCCCTAAATAGTGGAAGCCTGATACCCTCTCCGCCTAAAGATAAACCTCGTTTCTCTGTAGCCCACACCGCATCTCTTGGGAAATATACTCCATCAACAACTTTCAGCTGTATTGTTTGCAATCAATCACATCGCATCTACGATTGTGAGGTGTTCAAACGAATGACAATCGATCAAAAGCAAGATACTATCCGCAAGAAGAAACTCTGTTGGAATTGTTTGTCATCGAGTCACCTCAGCCGAGAATGTTCATCTAAGCCCTGTCGGAAGTGTAATGAGAAACACCATACACTGTTACATCCATCTTCACCCAACGATCGTTCTATCCAACCACAAGCCAAATCATCACCTGGACATCAAAAACCCACCATCACCATCGGACGTGAATCCGTTATCCCTGCACCATTGTCCAATCAAATTCCACCACCTCCAACCACCTCATCTGCCACCCAACAACCTCTCACCACCGCATTAGCTGCATCAAGCTCTTCACCCACCATCTACTCGACTGTTCTGTTATCTACAGCCGTGGTAAAGGTCCACGGCCCGTCGGGAAGGTCTACATTTGTGCGAATCCTCTTGGACTCTTGCTCTGAGTCAAATTTCATCACCGAAAGAATTGTTCAGCTCTTGGGACTAAATCGACGCAAGCAAACCGCAGTAATCACTGGAATGGGTGGGTCCACAGTCAACAGCACCCATTATACTGTCGCAGATTTCAGCTCTGTTGATTCCACCTACTCTAACACACTTACGTTCAGCATTCTTTCAAAAATCACCAACGATTTACCATCAAGAGCGATCGATATTTCGCAATGGAACCTCCCTTTTGAGATAGTCTTGGCTGATCCTGATTTCGCTTCACCGCAAAGAATCGACATGGTTATCGGTGCTCAACTATTCTTCACTCTGCTCCAAGAAGGGCAACTCCCAGTGATGGTCAGTCGTCCTGAAGACCAACCTGTTCTACAACGTACCGTGCTAGGATGGGTCGTTAGCGGACCAGTTACTATCGATTCAGCCATCCGATGTGCTGAAAGTGTCACTCTCCTGTGTACTACCGATGATTTAGATCACCAATTGACTCGATTCTGGGAAGTTGAAAGCTGCCCTCAAATTCGTGGACTTTCCAAAGAAGAATTAGCTTGCGAAAAGTACTTTGCTGAAACCACCACCCGCGACGAATCAGGTCGATTTGTTGTACGCCTACCGAAGAAGGAACATGTCTTGAACCAACTTGGTGACTCCGAGATCGGTGCACTTCGCAGATTTCAATGGATGCAACGTCGACTCAGCAAGGATTGCAATTTGGAAACTCAGTATTCTGATTTTATGGCAGAATACATTGCACTTGGCCACATGATTCCCGTAGATCCTTCACGAGACAACACCCATGCCCACTCTTTCTACCTTCCTCACCACGCCGTGCTCAAGCCGAGCAGCACCACCACCAAATGTAGAGTGGTCTTCGATGGGTCCAGCAAGTCCTCTACGGGAATCTCTCTCAACGACTGCCTCATGGTGGGGCCGACCGTTCAAGATACACTATATGCGATTGTAATCAGGTTCTGCATGCACGAGGTGGCTCTTGTTGCCGACGTGACCAAGATGTATCGCCAGATGTGGGTACATCCCGATGATAGGTGTCTGCAGCTCGTCTACTGGCAAAGTAGGACTGATCCACACGTTCGTCCATACGAACTGACCACGGTGACATACGGTACCGCATGTGCCCCGTATTTAGCAACTCGGTGTCTCCAACAGCTGTCGTATGATCACTCAACAAGTGAAGGTGATACTGCATCTCGAATCGGAAAAGATTTTTACGTGGATGATTTTCTCAGCGGTGCCAATACTATCGAAGAAGCAATGCAGTTGTGTTCCGGAGTACAAAACATCCTCTCGTCCGCTGGATTCGAGCTACGGAAGTGGTCGTCGAATTCATCCGAAGTGTTGTCGCACATTCCAGACAATCTGAAAGACGACCGGTTGATTGTTGCAGTTGACTAAATTCAAGGTTCCGTCAGCACACTTGGTCTACTGTGGCACCCTGAATCGGATACCTTCCGTTTTAAAGTTCCAGACCGCTTCTCCGATAATTCAATTACGAAACGCATTGTTGTCTCCGAGATGTCAAAGCTCTTTGATCCATTGGGCATCCTTGGTCCGGTGGTCATCACAGCCAAAGTATTTGTTCAACACCTTTGGAAGTCAAAGCTGAGCTGGGACGAAGAGCTACCTAGCTCACTCAGCACCACGTGGAAAACTTACAGACTAGGTCTGGCTACGCTTGAAACGTTCTCTGTCTCTCGTTTGGTAAAAGCTCCTGGAGCTGGAGACAACGTTCAACTGCATGGATTTTGTGATGCATCCCAGCATGCTTACGGAGCATGTATTTACATAAGAAGTGTTGGAAAAAAAGGTGTCGTCACGAGTCGCCTACTAACAGCCAAATCCCGAGTAGCTCCTATCCAAACTCTATCGATTCCTCGTCTAGAGTTATGCTCTGCTGTCCTTCTTAGCCAATTGTATCAAACCGTTATGCTAAGCCGAAACGTAAATGCTAATGTTTATTTTTGGTCTGATTCTGCTATCACCCTTTACTGGCTGCATAACTCACCAGCCAACTACAACACTTTCGTGGCAAACCGTGTCGCGGAGGTGCAACGACTAACGGACGGTGGAATCTGGAATCACGTTGCAGGCCTGGAGAACCCGGCCGACCTCATCTCGAGGGGCGTCGATCCCAACGAACTAGTCAACAATGCACTATGGTGGAAGGGTCCACCATGGTTAACGTCTGATTCAGCGGAGTGGCCTAATACGTTCCAATTCCAAGACATACGTGATTTCCCTCTCGAAGTTCTTGAGACCAAATCTCGTACGATTGCTGCCGTAACTCGATCCAACGAAGCTCGTGATAACATGCTGTTCACTCGCTACTCGTCACTAACAAGACTCACCCGTATTGCTGCGTATTGTCGCCGATTTGTGCGATACTGCCGGGCTAGGATCGCTGGATGCGACCTGCGAGCCATTCCGTATCTTACATCAGCAGAACTTCTCCAAGCACAAGAAGGACTTGTGAAAGTTGTACAAAATGAGTGTTTCAGCCTAGAAATTGCTTTCCTTTAAGACAGATGCGAGGAAAATCTCAAGAAGTCACCATTGCGCACTTTAAACCCATTCGTTCATGATGGTCTACTCCTGGTCGGTGGCCGGCTGAACCACTCGTCTTACTCGTTCACACGCAAACATCCGATGCTATTGCCAGCATCCCACCCGTTCACCTCACTGCTCGTTGATTCGGTACACAAGCAACTTCTCCATGCTGGTCCGAGAGCGATGATCGCTCACATCCGTGAACGATTTTGGCCACTGAACCTCCGGAACTTGACTCGGAGGTATGTTAAATCCTGCTTGCAGTGCTATCGTATCCGTCCACAACCAGAAAATCAGCTGATGGGTCAGCTACCAAAGGTTCGCATCACTCCGGCTCGTGCGTTTCTCAACACAGGTGTTGACTTCTGTGGTCCAGTTTGGCTGAAGGTATCAGAACGTCGAACGAAACCAGCTCCACCAACTCGAGCATACGTCGCTGTGTTCGTCTGCATGACTACGAAGGCCGTGCACCTCGAATTGGTTGGGGATCTTAGCTCCGAAGCTTTCATCGCTGCTCTGAAACGGTTCGTTGCCCGCCGAGGCAAGCCAATCTCCCTGTTCTGTGACAATGCAACAAATTTCAAGGGCGCAGACAGGGAACTACGAGACCTATACAAGCAACTTAATGATCAACAATTCCAACTGAAGCTTAATTGTTTCTGCGCTGAATCATCAATCCATTTCAGTTTCATCCCCGCAAACGCTCCAACATTCGGTGGCCTATGGGAGGCTGCAGTCAAAGCGTTTAAACACCACTTTCGACGAGTCGTCGGCTTGGGCTCCCTGTCAAGCGATGCTATGCGGACCGTTCTGTGCCAGATAGAGAGCTGTCTCAACTCACGGCCCCTGACTGCTCTATCCGAGGACCCAAATGACACGGAGGTTCTCACACCAGGACACTTTCTGGTTGGATCAGCACTACAATCAATCCCGGAGCCTGACCTTGCCCAAGTTCCCAACAACCGGCTTTCGCTTTGGCAAGAGATGCAACGCAGGACCCAAACGTTCTGGAAACTCTGGTCATCGGATTACCTCCATCAGCTGCAACAACGCACAAAAAACTACAACCGGCAGCCAAATGTTCTGATCGGCAAGCTGGTACTCCTGAAGGACGACAATCTACCCCCGCTCAAGTGGAGTGTGGGTCGCATCGAAGCTGTTCGTCCCGGCGCGGATGGCCTTGTTCGAGTGGTCAAAGTTAGACTGGCATCTGGTGCAGTCTTTGATCGGCCGATCGTGAAGGTCTGCCTCCTACCAATCAACAGTGGAGTAAGTTCCACCACAGATTCGAACTGTGGCAGCCCCGATGATAATGCAGCACCCGCTGCAAACCAAGAAGATTCTCTAAATTAAATTGTGATTAGGAATTAACATTGAAATTATATTAAATTAGCATTTAATGGTGGCCGTTATGTCGCGTACAACACGATAGGACAGCATTCCACTCAGTGGTCGAATGCCAACACAATTGTCTACACATTACACAGCACCAGTACACTCCATTTACTATCACCTAAATAGGCAAAGAATACCACCATGCGACCACTTTTGATCGCATGGCAGCTAGGTATAAAAACAGCACGCACCGCCGGTCACATCAGTCCAGTTCAAACCAAACTATTGTCAACAACAGAAGTCCGAAATATAGTTTAAAAAGCCAACGCGACGCAGTGAAGATTTCAATTTCTCCCTCCGATCGAAGCCACACAATCAGCCTTTTTCAAGGCTAGAGTTGAAGGATTTCTCCACCGTAAAACCGAACCAGTGACCTACCCCAAATCATTCCGTCCGCCGTTGCCAGGCATGAGAGCTACCGAAGAGGATTCCTGTGCGTGGACACCCTTCTTACATCAATAGAAGGGTATTAAGATCGCTTGAAAACTCGACTTTTTATCCGAGGTCCACAGGGCCGAGTGTCATATACCATTCGACTCAGCTCGACGAACTGAGCACATGTCTGTGTGTATGTATGTATGTGGGTGTGTGTGTGTGTGTGTGTGTTTTTTTTTTTTTTTTTTTAGACGGGATGGAAAATCTGCAGCCAGACACCTGAAGGACTCAGGGTGTGGGGATGAGGGTGCCAACTCCTCGACCCACTAAAAACCCACCCGTGCCTTAAGCCTTTCTCCCTCCCCGGAACCACCTTTCGGTATTACTTCGGGGAGGGGGCTTTTGTGCTAATTAAGCACCCACTATGTCTAACTACTTAGGTCTTTAGTAGTTAGCTTCGCCGACCTGACGCTGATTCGATCGAGATGCTCCTGGATCCAAGCAG
Source organism: Aedes japonicus (assembly GCA_034211315.2). Lineage (NCBI taxonomy): Eukaryota > Metazoa > Arthropoda > Insecta > Diptera > Culicidae > Aedes > Aedes japonicus. Next base: position 914,756 of record JASCZW010000070.1, on the reverse strand, counting down.
GGTTCGGGACGTCTGTGGCATTCCAGATCATCCGCGATCTCCCTACCCGACCGCTTACGGTACCTGCCGAACCTCGCGTCGTATGGTCCCTCCACCGATCGAGAAAGTCAGGGCCATGTCACGACCGCTTACGACCTCCTGCCGGCTCCTGCGCCGTATGGCGCTTCCTCCGTTGTAGTTCGTTTAGCCGTTAAGGGGAGCTTAACGTTTCCAGGGTGCACCGCGGGGAGGCGAACTACTTCCACACCCCTGTGTGTGTGTGTGTGTATGTGTGTGTGTATGTGTGTGTGTATGTGTGTGTGTATGTGTGTGCATGTGTGTGTATGTGTGTGTATGTGTGTGTGTGCGTTACAAGTAATGTCACATCGGTTTCTCAGCCATCTGAGAACCGATTTCAGTTCTGTTGACGGCAAATGGAAGCTACAACATTCCCATAGAACGCTATTGATTTTTTTTTCATTCGAACATTTCGTTACGAAGATATGAACGAAACAGTACTTGACGGCCTATTATAATAGTAATCAAACAGTTTAGTCTCCAATTACATACTGAGCTATTTGTGTACCGATTTTAGTTTTGTTGGTGCCAAATCAAAGCTATGATATCTCCAAATAACTGGTCAAAATTTCATTATGATTGGATAATTCTTCATGGAGATATGACCAAAATAATACCTGAGAGAACGAGAGCAACGAATTGTGAGATGAAAATATACTCGTTGCAGTTCAAAACCAAACAGTACCACTCACACCCATCGATGCCGCTTGCATTCTATTGTGTCAAATCTGGGGCATTGTATAGCACATACAGCGGACTAGCCACACTAAGCGACTCTATAGAATTCAGGATCGATTGGCTCGAGTGGTTTTGAATTGCAACGAGTATATTCGAAAATTACACAAAGTTTCCATTTACTATAACTACACAATTTTGACGATAAAGTATTAAGTATTCATTAAGCATCTTGATTCCGTATTGATAATCAAAATTCATTCTGTGGACTAAATATAAGAAATTTCTAATATTTGTGTAAATTATTCTTTTATATAATAGGTCGTTAAACACTATTTGTCAATATTTTAATCACTTCGATAAACAATATGTTCAGGATTGACAAATAGTTCATGTTATAAACTAAATGTTTGAATATTCCTGGATCTTCTAGGAATTTCTGATGAAAATATGTATCCAGTACCATATTGGCCACATTTGAGTTCGTAATTCTGGTGAAGTGTAAGAAGGGTTCAGTCTCACCATCGGTGGATTAATGTGGGTTTTTCATTATGCTTTACTTAGCAAACAGTTCTTCGATATCATAGCTTTCTATGTTCAATGTTTCCGTGACGAAATGCAGATTCGGATCCATTTTTCAATGCCCTTCCAACTTTGACTTATATTTGCCAGGAAAATAGGGGGATTTCAGTAAAACACTTGACATAACCAAACCTATTGTTGGATTTTAACAAAAAAGGGAATTGCTAGTTAACAACCAACAAATCATTTTGCTGGAATGAAAAATCAAGTTTGGTGTGTAAGCGTAAATAAATCGTAATTTATGGTTAGCCCGAAGCGGTACAGCGTGTCAAAAATGACTCAAATCATGGAGCACGTTCACGGTGAAAATAATAAAAATAAATTCTAAACACATACACATACAACACGAACGAACAGTCAACAGAACTGTCATTGAAAAAATTCCAACCAACTCGGTCGCGAAATGCAAAGCGAAAAAAGTGAATAGTAAGTTTATTTGGTGCAGTCGATGTTTTACGGCGAAATTTTACGTTTCAATTCTTGAATTATAATGCTTCTACGTGTCGGTTGCAATGATTCATGATATTCATCTAGATTTTGGCGAAAACTAGTGTTAGAAAAATCAACAGTGTACCTTATGCTTTCTTAAGAGGATACCTGAACAGATTTGATCATAATCTGTAGTGTAATACGTATTTTACGAATGAACTGCACCGTTAGCACGTAATTTAGGTCATCATTTGAAAATTGTTTTGTTTGATTGATTTGTGTCTGAAAATAGCGTTTATAGAAGGTTCTGATCTGTGGATATATACTTAGGAGATAGTAATAAGCATCATACGTGTCAAAAAATTATAGTTAATTGCTACCAAAGCGAAGACCGATCGTTTATTGAAGAACTATTACATCAAGTAAATCGTGCACAGGGGTGATCAGTAGATTCTATAGTGTGAAGCGATTGTGAAACACCCACTTCTTATTCTGATAAGAAACGCCTCCTAATTTAGAGCGTACAATGCGTGTCGTCAGTGGATACATCGCTAAACTAAACAGTTGATGAATCTACGATAAGGTTCAAAACAAACTGTTTATTAAAAATAACCCGAAGTCGGCCAAAAACGTTATGGAAAAATTTCCTCTAAAAGGAACCAATATTTCCACATCAGCAACGGTGGTTGGTACTCATCCATTGAGCGGAGATCATCCTTCTTATCAAGCAGTTGGGCGAAAGGTAAGTAACCTTCACAGCATGATATGCACAGAGATAACTGGATGCTTTTATCATCGTGTAAATGAGATGCATTTCTCGTTAATTTGCGTTTTCTTGTTACGTTTTTATCATGGGTTGAATTACGTTCTAGTAGGAAAGATTGCACTTTTTTGTCGGTCGACCGGCATACTGGTGGATACCTAAATTGTATGTTTAGTAACTGATTTAATGCTCAAAATAGTAAGCTGGATTTTAAGATTTGTTTGTCCCTTTCCAATTGATTTTTTTTGTGCAACTCATTTATGTGGGCAATATATTTCGGTGTTTTAGATGAGAACCTCCCGAAATGATGTCTATCTTCGGAGTTCGAGTTAGAGTAAAAACTGTTCAACTAGGTGGTCCAAGTGCTAGGAAACTATCTTTATTTTACGAAACAAAAGAGCCTGTAGCCTACACACTCAGATTATTTTACAGAAATCTGTAAAGTTTTACCGAATTCTCAACAGCTGAACGTTCGGTAATCCGATTTTACGGATTTCGGAAATTTTTTACCGAAATCCGGTAATTTTTTTACAGATATCTGTAAAATTCACCGAAATCCGTAAAATCGGATTACCGAACGTTCAGCTGTTGAGAATTTGTTAAAACTTTACAGACTTCTGTAAAAAAATCTAAGTTTGTAACATCATTTTTAATAGTCGAATTTTGTTGGGCTATCTTCAAATGGGATACGTTTTAATCGAGCCTCCGATAATTAGGCTGTTTCCACCTATATGCTAATTAACGTTCTCTGGTAAACAATTTTAAAACGAAGTATAAAATAAATACAAAATCTCCGATATTACAAACAATCGCTTTACCCTGAATCTGAATTTTCAACTTTGAGTTGTCCGATGCACAAAAGCCTTTCATTAGGTAGTCTACGGGTTTAGTGTAATGAACCAAAAAAAGCTGTATTAATGTTGCTCTCACATTTTACAGTTATGAGGCAACTGTGTACTCCAGTTGATAAATGCAATAAGATATCTCAAATTTGATTTGGATCATTGGAAATCTTACGAATTTTTAAACTTTCAATGTCATGTTCACTTTCAGCGCACTTCTGAACTCAGAACATCTTATAAATAAATAAATGAAATTGACCAAGCGAAAATCTGACATCACTGCACTGGTAGACGAAGACGACTCGTTGTTACTTACGAGGAGATAATTGTCACTTTGGATGAGGTAACTCTCCATTTGGTTTTCACAGAGACTTACCACCGCACAAATGTCACTATAGTCACGAGTTGTTACACCTTATACACCGGGCAAAATAGGGCTCAATAACTCCTTCATTATATCATTATCCCCCTAGGTACAAGGTGCATAACTTCCCAAATCGGGAGGAACACCCGCAAAGTGTTGCCAAAATGCGTGTTTGGAAACTACACAAAGCTGCTATAGAAATACCGGTGCTGCGCCATTGACGATGAGACCTACATCAGAGCGAAATTTAAGAAGTTGCCAAGTTTGCTGTGGAGGACCGTATAAAACAGAAGAACCTGTCGAGATTTGCTTCGAAGTACCTGATTTGATAGGCCATATACACTTGTGGCAAACGGAGCTAACCGATTGTGACTAAATGCATCATAAACGGCCAGATTTACAAAACTGAGTGCCTCCAAAAACGGTGCAAGCAAAAACGGTTGAAGGTGAAGGAAGCACCTGGCCTGGACGGAATCTCAAAGTGGCGCTGAATGTTCCAGAATGGTGCTGCAGAAATGTCTGGACGAAAGTCGTTCTCTAGTAGGTGGAAGATACAGAAGCTAGTGTTGCTGCCGCAGCCAGGAAAAAGGTTGGGGTATGCATTGTTTTGGGGCGATATGTCTGCTTGATACACTCGGAAAACGCTTGGAAGGCGAGCGAGGTTGGTCTGTCGGAAACGCAGTTGGGTTTCCGAAAAAGGAAATAAACGGCAGATGCTATTTGAACGTAGGTTGAGAAAGCGGATAAGGCGTACTAACAAAAGCGAAGAGGGCATCGTTATTACGCTGTGATAACGATTGAGTTGAAGAACGCATTCAACAGCGCCAGCTGGGATGCCATAATCGAAGTGCTGCACGTTACTACTTCCAGAATCGGATTCCGGTTTACGAATAAAAGTCAATCAGTATTATAGCAGGTGCGCCACAAGCTTTCATTCTCGGTCCAGCACTTTCGAACGGGATGTACAATAGTGTATTGACACCGAATCTGCCGAAAGGAGTCCAGATCGTTGGGTTTGCGGACGATGTCGAAACAATCTACAAGATTGAAGACTAGATGCATGGAGCGAAACTGCAGATGCTATTGGTGAGTAATTGTAAAGCGATTTAGTGGACTGAAATCACCGTCGGAAAGCATGTCGTTGCCTAGAAGCGCGTGCCAAAGTACCTGGGAGTGATGATTGATGACCGACTGTGAGAAGGCTGCGAAGGCCATCAACTTGGAAGCTAGACTGATGCTGAACAACTATAGACCTAGTAATAGTATGAGTCGTCTTCTGGCAAGTGTATCGTCGTCGATATTGAGACATGATGTGGGTGACTGCGTTGGCAGCCAAGCGAAATCAAGCGAAGCCGAACAGTACGCTTCGGCTCATGGCTATGTCGGTTGTAAGCGTGATCCAAACCATGCCATCGGAGGTAGTACTCTAGTGGCGAACAGCGAATGCTACAGGCGAAAAGAAACTCTAGCAGTATAGAAGATCCTGAGAATGGATGGCCTAGAACACACACTGATGAAAAAAAAGCAATGATAACATCTATGTGTCTGACACATGAACTTTTGCAATATGAAAAACAAATGATAGCAAGTTGTAAACTTCATTGTGTTTCTCAGAGGGTCCTGTTAATGTATGAGCTCATCAGTAATTTTCCATAATAGCAAGCGTCGTAGTGAAACTAAGTATCGTAAGTTGCATTTGAAGGTGTTGAGAACGATTAGGGCAAACCCAGAGCTGTCGGATTATGATATTGCCAATGCCAGCTAAAGCATCATCAGAAGGGTTGATCTGCGAGAAGGATATTTTCATTCGAAATCCAGGAACATTCGATATGTCATACATTCAGTTTATAAAATTAACTATTTGTCAATCCTGAATGTATTGTTCATCGAAGTGATTAACATATTGCCATTAATAGTCTGTAACAGCCTGTTTATGTTAGTTATATAAAAGCGGAAATTACATAAATTTTAGAAATTTCATATAATCAGCCCAGAGAATGAATTATTAGACAATCCTAAGCGTCAATTTTGATTATCGATATGGATTCAAGATGCTTGATAAGTACATATTCGTTGAAAATAGTAAATGGAGACTTTGTGTAATTTTCGAATATACTCGTTGCAGTTCAAAACCAGACCACTCGAGCCAATCGATGCTGCTCTAATTCTATACAGTCGCATAGTGTGGCTAGTCCGCTGTATGTGCTATACAACGCAACAGATGCGACACAATAGAATGCAAGCGGCATCGATTGGTGTGATTGGTCCTGTTCGGTTTTGCACTGCAACGAGTATATTGTTATCTCACAATTATGTGCTCTCAGGTATTGTTTTGATCATATCTCCATGAAGGATTATCCAATCATAATGAAATTTTGACCAGTTATTTAGAGATTTCATAGCTTTGATTTGGCACCAACAAAACTAAAATCGGTACACAAATAGCTCAGTATGTTATCGGAGACTAACGAAAGAAAGTTCAAGATTTCATCAAAACCAGTACATAGTTTTGTCGATGTTTCACCTTTAAAGTGCAGTAAATGACTTCATTTTGATTACTCAACATTTTTATTTAATCAGTATTTTGTGTTCAGATATAAAATGACTCAAGCTTTAATTTTGTTTGGTTAAAAGTATACGTCGTGGGGCCGTGAACTTGATTTGTGTAGAATACTAGAATTGGTTTCTACAAATGCTATGGCTTTAAAAATGTATCAATACGTGTACAGTTTTATCAGAAATCTAAAATATATAATCTCCAAATTTTGAAGAGATCAAAAATAGAAAGCGCCGAAAGACAGGGGAAAACTCGGTTGTGCCTTTTTACCTTAAAGTGAAATGGTAGCAAGTCCCTTTAACTTGGATTTTTGCTGAGCACAAATCATAAATAATTTTAGAGCAAGAACGTGAAGCGATAATTAATCTGATTTAGAAAATAAATGAAGAGAGGACTCGAACTCATTTCACCTTAATTCTTTATAATATAGGGTGTCCCAAAAAATATAAGTACGATTAAAAATCAAGTTGAAAACAATTTAATAAACGCAGATGGCTGACCAATAGCTAGCAGAGCAGATACAAATAACGCGGAAACAAAAGGATAGTATAAAAATGTTGGGGAATTTACTCAAGTGGGGGGTTACACTCTTAGGTCAGACAAACAAAGGAATTCGTAAATCGCATGCATGTAGAGGAGATCACGTTTTCCCAAAACATCTCTTATTTCGCTAAAGCGTTATCTAGCACTGGGCAATAGGGTATCCAATAGTCATGCTCTGGAGGCATCATTACCCAGGCAATGCCTAACAGCGTGAGTGATGTCATCATACCAGGTTACGCACCAATATATATTGTTATCGATAATTCTGTAGAGATGTGCGTCTAACGTGTAGTGGTTGGACATAAGTCTTGACATGACTCGAATGAAAGCCCGATTTACATCCAGACCTTTGAACCACGATCTCGACGAAACATTTGGAATAGTGGAATGTCCAATCGTTTTGTCAACTTTGAAGAGAACCCTGACGTACTAATGGGAAAAATTCATCATGTGAAATTCTTCTTTCAAAAATCTAACCTTCTTGTGCGAACAGCTTTGCTAGAGAGTCCGCCTTCTGATTGCCTGGATTTGGGCAATATGAGGGGACCCATACAAAGGTAATCCCAAATGACCTTTCGACCATCGCAGGCATCTGTTCTCTTATTGTTGAAAGAAAGTAAGATAAGTACCTCACAGTTTTCATCGATCGGAGATCCTCGATAGAACTGAGACTATCCTAGAAGATGAAATAATAGTCTATGGGCATGTCAGTAATTATGCGAAGTTGATTGCTGCCAGCTCAGCAATATATACGGAACAAGGTTCCTGAAGTTCTCAGAAGGTAGATGAGTAGACACCGAAACCAGTGGATCCATCAATGCGCGACTTATCAGTAAAAATTCTGTACAACATCTGGCTGCAGCTTCTTCTGTACGGAAACCCGCTTTTTCTTCATGTCTTCCTCCGATTTGACCTCCTTGGGATGCTTCCGTAGTGCCTGGTTCATGATATTTTTCGAGGGGCCTTAGTTTCGGTGCGTTGGGGGGGTTGGGGAAGGGTTCATGTCCTTGGGTACGAAAGTGACCTCGTTGGCCTCGTACTACTCTAGGACAACATTTGAATAGTGACATGAAACTAGATCCGGCCAGAAGATCGTAGGGCCTTCGTATTGCTTCAACAAAGGAAACAGACGCTTCTATAGACGCTCCTTGAGGTAGGTCTCCCCGTTTACAGTCCCGGTAGTCAAGAACGGTGCATTCCATTTGCCACATGAACAGATCGTTTGCCAAATCATGTATTTCTTGTCAAAATTTGAAAGTTTCTGCTTCCTTACTTCCTTCGGAACATCAAACTTGTGCTGGGCGGTGAAGAAAAGTATGGGTTAGCATCTGGGTATACAGTTTCCGGGCCCATGACTCTCCCACCGTATTTTTCCGTTCGTCAAATTGTTTGGAGCCTTCTGCACTTTGTACGTATGGAGTCCTTCCCGGTTCTTGGCTCTCTGAACGAAAGACTTGGACAGATTCAACTTTTTGCCCACATCCCTGACCAAAGCATTGGGACTCCGCTTAAACGCTTTCACGACACGCTTGTGATCGTGCTCACAAACAGAACATCCATTCTTACCGCATTTCTTCTTTCGTTCGATGCTCAGAGTTTCATAGTAACTTTTAATCACACGACTCACCGTTGACTACACGATTCCGAGTTGTTTTCCGATGTCCCGATGAGAAAGTTGAGGATTTTCCAGGTGCATGCATCAATACACAATGGGTAATTTTCTACAGAGTTTTTTTCCGGGATGCAATTTGATGTGGGCCACTCTTTAGTAGACCTTTATACACCTTCCGTGCACGCAGTTTAACAGTTGTAGCCTGCTATTCACTCCGTTTTGGTATCTCTGCTTCTTGAAGGTTTTAGATGGATTCATGCCTTGAGGTGTTATTCTTAGAAGTGCCTACCTACCTTGCAACATCTCGAACAGAACTGTTTATTTTTATTCTTCCGGTTCATTAAACTTAGTTTTCGACCACATTTCGGTGCACTCAAACTTACAGATGGCATTTCGAACCACTCCGATACTCACACTTTTCAGTTTTGTTGACTTAGTAAGATATTGGGAATAGACCACCGTTTATGCACAATAACAAAAAACAACGAAAACGTCATCCGTTTTCGTGCAGTTTCGTGTAGAAATCGTGCTTATAATTTCCGAGACACCCTATACGTATATCTTTTGCTATGGAAAATACGGTTAGATCGTACACGAGAATATGTGTGATTATTCTAATGAAGTCGAAAATTAATACTAGTATGCTAATTAGTATGTAAAATTGAATGTCCTATGGAACGCTATTAAACACAATTAGAATGGGTTAAATGCTCTGATGATATGGTCGAAACTTGAAAAATATTGGTTACGTTCAAAACGTTTCTTGTAACATGAGATGCCTTGCTTCATCTTACGATATCGTATTTTATACAATTGACAAGTGTTATACCACATGAGAATTTGAAAAAAAAAAAAACTACAAAACAGCATATTAAAAACAAGCCATATGTTGATAACGGCAAATGATATGACGAAATCTTTTTCTCATTCTTAGAATGTCATGTGTCACATATCAAATAAGTTCGTTAGCCGAAACTTGCATCAACAAAAAACTGAACATAATAACCAGGTGAATACAAAGAAACGACACTGATTAATTAGTTGCAATAAGCAATAATTAATCATTTATTGTGCCCGTTGGTAATGTATTTTGTGTAGTCTTGTGAATTCCCGCGTGCTTTGGCACATGCAGGACCAACCGGAGTTTGACATTACTGTCAAAATTGCGTGCGACTGGATCATGCGCAGTCGGCACACCTATTGATTTTATCTATTGAATCTATTTTGTTCTCCATGCTGGAGTGATGGAAGAAACGATAGCATATGATATGCTTCCGTAGATCGCAGTTCTTTGCACGGCCAGATCAAAGAATATAAAAGTGCATCTCGGAACGACAGATGCAGTTTAGGTAAATCAAATAACTTCAAAGTGTAGTTTGTTTTTTTCCCACAGGAATTGCACGTCTTCGGTTTGTAGTGTAGTGACAGCTTGTTTGATCAAAGTGCAGTGTTATAGATGAGATGGTTACTTATTTAAACGATTTGAACCTACGTAGAACATCTATTTTAATAATTAAAATCCGATACCACGGTGTGGGAGTAGGAGGTTAGATGATGACTTATAACATTTAGTTTTGTTTGCATTGCAACCTTCGTATGCCGGACACACCTATGCTATTAATAATTTATAGGGAATATATTTCGGCCCTAGGATGGATGTTGACTGCAATTAAAGAGATGTTTCTCGGTCTTTTTTTTTACAGACATCATCGCCAACTAATGAGCGGAGTTTCATAAATACGACATCACTTATATCGGACGACGAAATGATTGACATTACGCCAAATAACATCAGCAATCCCAACTATCAGTACCACTCGTCTTCGAACGGCAGTGGACGGGAGGACGGAGTAGGCAGTGACAGTATCGGGAGTGCGACTGGCAGTGGTTTGGCAGGAAGTCTACACGCCGGCAGTGATAACAGTGTGCGGACATCGCCCACGCACACCCGATTTGGGCGAGATTTTCACTCGGATCATGAAGGTACAACTGTTGTTTTAGGTGTTCTGTGATTTGATAGAAATGTCAATTCAAGAGTGATTTGATTGCGTGCAACTGCATTTGAAGGCTATCACAATGTTTTGCAATTAAAAACGGGATCTCAAAACAAGTAACATTACCAGATGGAAAAATGCTTTCTATATAATTGGATGTATAGCTTAAACATACGTTGACATTAGTTTCTCTTGATTTCAAATCACTCTTAAATTGTAGATGATATTAGATTATGCTTGTAAATATTGCCTCTGTAGATTTAGATTGTTCGTTGATCATTTTGAATTTTCATAGTTATTTGATACCGGTTAATGCATTACTGCCGCTTTGAATAGTTAAGGCCGAGCTACAATGGGGAGCGCAACGGCGCGGTGCGGTGTGGATTAACTGTCAAAAGCTGCCGCAACGCGCCGTTGCGCTCCTCATTGTTGCTGGGCCTTTATGTGCTAACGGTAAAATGTGAATAAGTTATGACACAAATTGAACATCAATGGACGTCTTCACTTGTAATCAATTTTGATTATTGTTGATTGACTATTTCTTTATTTTTTTAAATGTACCAGTAGTTGAAATTCGTACAAATGATTTCCTAGTTGAAATATGTAAAAATGAATCTTAATCGTCAATTTTGATTGTCAATATGGATTCATGATGCTAAATAAGTACATGTTCGTTGAAAATTGTGTAGTTATGGTAAATGGAGACTTTGTGAAATTTTTGAACACACTGAAACAATTCTAAACCGGACAAGACCACTCATAGTTTCGCATCTAGAGCGCTGAATGTTGCATTTGATGTGCTACACAACGCACCAGATGTAACACTATAGAATGCAAGCGGCATCGATTCGTGCGAGTAGTCTTGTCCGTTTTCGAACTACGAGTATATTTTCATCTCACAATTTATGAGCTCTCAGGTATTGTTTTGGTTATATCCTCATGAGAAATTTTACAATCATAATGAAATTTTGACATTTTGTAGCTTTAATTTGACACCAACCGAACTGGAAATCGATATATAAATAGATCAGTATGTAATCAGAGATATAGATTATAGTACGCCGTAAAATCTCCCTAACGATATACTCTAATGAAATAGCGTTCAATGGGAAATTAAATAGTGTTCAATAGGAAACTAATAGCGTTCAATGGGAATGTTGTAGCTTTCATTTGCCGCCAACAGATCTGAAATAAATTCACAAGCGGCAGAGAAGCCCATGTGACAATGAATTTGTAAACCCACACACACACACACACACACACACACACACGCGCGCACACACACACACGCACACACACACAAACAAACACACACGTACACACACACGCACGCACAACGCACACACACACACACACACACACACACACACACACACACACACACACACACACACACACACACACACACACACACACACACACACACACACACACACACACACACACACACAAGCATGTGCTCAGTTCGACGAACTGAGTCGAATGGTATATGACATCCGCCCCTCCACGTCTTGCGGTTAAAAAGTCGAGTTTCCAATCGATCTTTATACCCTTCTTTTGGAGTAAGAAGGTTAAACAGGAACGATATTACAATTTTTCGCACTTGAAATATAGTCGCATAATTGTCGCACTAAATAATATGACGACCCCCGAAATCCCAAATTTCTGAATACATTAAAATAATAAATAACCTACTTGTCTGTGCGGGAGCGTCAGGGCTACGTTGGAATGGAAACAATCGCTTCTTTAGGCATTCTTCAGAGTATATTTCCTTGTTTACCGTTCCAGTAGTGATGAAGCTTTGGCTTGCTCGACCACATATTGCTTGCCAAATATTTTTTTTGGAAATTTGGCCTTCATCCTGAAATGCTCCTCTTCGCCGTTCCGTTGCATGGCAGTATGATAATACATTCCGGGAAGCTGCTGAAAATCTTCCAGCACATAAGTTTCATCGTCCATTATCAAGCAGGAAACCTTCGTCAAATATTCGCGATACAACTTGCGAGCGCGTCTTTTAGCCGTCACATTCTGTTTATTATTCGGTTCGGTACGGTTCACCTTGAACGACTTCCTACCTTGGCGGTGCTTGGAAGTATGCACGAAAGTTGAGAACATTTTCATTTTTCTAGCCACGGTACATACCGAAAGATCTGGTCTCTTCTGCAATATTTGCTTCATCTTCGCGTTCTTCTGGTGGTTCCTGAGATGCGTTTTTGTTCTGCTCGCAGCCTTCCTGACTGTTGTCAAACGTGTATCGAAAGATTTAAGAACATTATGGACAGTGCTTGTTTTCCTACTGACAGATTCGGATTTTCATTGCGACCGCACACAATTGCTTTTCGCACTTGCTTTTCTTTCGACGCCATCTTCGATCTAAAAGCTTGTAGTATCACCAAACATTGATTTTACACAATGAACAGACATACATTCGTCAGTCTGCGAAATATTCCACGCATTGATTAAGTATTTCCAGAGTTGAACGTATTTAGGGGTGTCCAGATTTTGTCGCGAACAAACGTCAATACACCATGTGCTAAACTCAAAACAATCGATACGTTGTTTCCACGAGAAATTTCACGTAACTTTCACCTGAACACGTAACCAAATCTTCTTCAGTAAAATCAGGTGAACATTACGTGCCATTGAATTTTACGTAAAAAAAACACGTAACTTTGATGTGATTTTCACGTAGAATGTGGATTTACGTAGAAATCACGTAGCTCTTATGTGAATTCCCCGTGTTTATAACTGGTTTTGGCAGTGGACGAAAATTACGTGCGTTTCATGTGGAAACAACCTGTCGATTGTTTTGAATGTACATAATACAGGAAATATCAACAATTTTACTAAGCCTGACAATACGATTTTATAACACCAGACAAATTAATTATTTCTCAAAACCCCGTGCGCGATAATTTAAATTTTTCTTTCAATCGAAAAACATTCTACGAATGAAACAAAGGTAATATTGTTTTGTTTCATAAAAATAACTGAAACAAATCATTCAACGTTATTTCGAAGAGATCCTCGTACATTTCTGATGATGCTGCTGTACATATTCCTCAGTCATGGTTTTGGCTAGCTGATTCCACCAATTCTTCATTCTTATGTTTCCGCTTAATTATCATCCAACACTTCTGTGTTTGGCGGAACTGAGGACAATTTGGTGGATTCAGTTATCTTGGGATGATTTGGACCCATTATCGTTGTACCATTGCAGCACTTTCTTGCTGTAATGGCAGCTGACTAGATCTTGCAAAAACTGAACTCCATCATGGGATTCAAAGAAGGGTGAAATCCGATTGCTGAGGGACTGCCTTTTCTACACTTCCGAGTTCATTGTTTTATCAGTCACAAAACTCTGGTTTTCTTGCCACAGGAAGAGATACCTTGCCATGTCATGATTTTTTTCGCGAACCTATCCGCTAAAATAAACTTGAATCTGCTAAGAAACTTGCCGCAAACAGGCGCCTTGTAGAACTTGAGCCTCGGGATTTGTTTGAAATCTGCTTTAGCATATGTTACATCAGAATTTGGTCGTACAAATTATGGGCCCGAGTTCTGGCAACTGTTTGTTTGAGGCTTCGCGTGGGTTGTTTAAAAGCTCGGTAACATTTACAACCTTCTCAAAGAAGGATTCGTCGAGCTTTTCGCCAAATTATAATCTGAGATGTTAGGATCAGCCTTGACCTTCACCCGTAGTTGACGATCAATGGTACCACCAGCTGCAGCGGGTGGATAGTCATGAAGAATATAATGTTTGGCCCAAGAAGTACTAGCACACCGATCCCAAGCTTAATGACTCGCCCCTAATAACAAAACTCACACCAACACACTCTCAAAATTTAAAACGAATCGCTAAATGACAATAAGCAACTAGCAAAAAGCAAATTTGTCAGTTTTGTAACCGCCATGTGGCATCTAATTACACGTCAAAACATCGTGTCAGTATCGCGTGGCGTGCGGCGAACGTCAGCTTTATATTTTGACATGCTAGCAGATGCGGCAACTTCACTACATCATTGGGCACCTCGACTTAGTGAACTACGTGGAATCAGTGAAGCGATTGCTAGAGATTTGAAAATTTACACAAAGTTATCGACTAATTTTGGTCTTGCTTAAACGTCTGTCTGTGGTTGTATGTATTGTAAAAAGACATACAGATGATAAACAATAGTGTATTATTCAAGTGTATGAAACTAGCGATTTGAATTCTGTTCACTGTTGTAGAACCCCTTGGTTCGAAGTACACCTTGAAGTCAGCACCTTGCTATACATATTTGCGCCTTTGTTTTGATTTGCGTTGTTATTTTGACAGAATATTTCTAGACAAAATCGTCAAAAGGTCGAAAGTAACAATTGTAAACAATGACTTAAAACGTAAATTTCCTGAAAGTGCCAGGCTGCTAACATCTATATCCACTACCAACGGAAAGGTAATAACTCCCTGCATCTGTTTCTGGTGCTATTTTAAATACGCAAGAGGTCATTGTTTACAAATGTTACTTTCGACCTTTTGACTATTTTGTCTAGATTTGAGAGTGTGTTTGTGTGAGTTCATTATTAGGGGCGCATTATTAAGCTTGGGACCGATGTGCTAGTACTGACTGAACCTAGAAATAAATCGTATTTGTTCGGGATCTACTGTCTTAGAGTTAGTCTATGTAACAATTTGGGACACGCATCAAAGCTAAATTTAAATTTTTGACACTTTTCTTTCCGTGTAGTTTTTAAATTATTTCACGAATCACTGAAACATACGATCGCTGAAATTGTATGATAGCTGAAATTATCTACTTTATTTCGTGGTTCAATATATTTACAATATTTATTGTTGCATTTGTGAAAATGGTGTCTAATCTCTAATCAAATAGGAGTGCCCAAAGGCATTTTATACGAACGGCTGGACTACAAAATGCTTCCAAGGCGACAATTGCCATGGGTGTGACGAACTCAGAAAAGTTAATTTTTTATGAAACTTTTGAATAAAGTGTGTTTCACGGCGTTTCATATGCGAAACGGTATTTTGTCAACAAACTTACTCGGCTGTTTAAGCCAGCTGGTGTATTTGTGGCCATGAAAATGTTTTAAACAAGGCAAGTAGAGACCTCTACCTTGATTGAAAACTCTAGGTGATAAATAACCCAGAGGTGTGTAAAATTAGGAGCCGTTGTGGCGATCCGTGATGGCATAAATGAAGACCGGATAGGGTCGCCACAAAAGATACAACCGATTTCCCAAAACGGTATGAAATCTACTTTTTTTCACTCTAAAGAAAGTGTGTTACCACTCATCCGAAAACTCAAAAATCAGACACTGTTTTGGCCTGATTTGGCGTCATGCCATTATGCGCGTTCCATAATGGACTGCTATCGCGACAGTCAAGTATCGTCAAGTGTGTAGAGAAGACGATGAATTCTCCAAATTTCCCGCAAATACGAACCATTTAAAAGTTTTGGGTTTTGATGAAAGCATAACTTCGAAACTTGTGTCACCGGTGAGAGCATGTTTACCGTCGATTCCGTATCAAATTTCAAAACCGATCGCGATCGACCGTTCTCTCCCAGTAAAAGACGTGGCTGACGAGCATAAAAACGTGCATCCTGCTTGCGTTATGGTGTTTGGATTGGAGGCTTCCGATGGCAAAAAAATGAACCAGGTGTTCATTCAAGAAGGCGACAAAGAGGTCTCATCTCATAGAGGTGGGTAGAGCCGTGTGCAATCGGTGGATGCAAAAAGCCTAACCAATTGTGTAGACACAATTCAATAGTGTTGAACTGTTCACTGTGCCTAGGGTGGATCTCGCAACATAAGCTAATAATAACAACTTTTAGTGTGTGGCGCAATCAGCCGTAATTGCAGCAAGTTGAAACTCGATCGATGGTTAATATAGTTTAAGACTCTCAGAAACATTCCCTTGTTGAATAAATCAAAAACTTGCAAACATTATCACGCCTACGTCATTCTTTGGTAAAGTTAATTCAAGTCATCATTGGTAAAGTTAATTCAAGTTAATGGCTCTGTAAAGTTAATTCAATTGAGTCTGTACAAATAAATCAACTTGTTTAAAAAAAAACTCCATAGCCCGCGAAAGAAAGACACTAAATGAAAATAAGCAATCATGTCACCTTTTCATTTGCACAACCCAAGAGAAGAATTGCAGCAATACATTCGCAATATATGTTGCATAGTTAGGAGAAAAAGTGCATGAGAATATAGGTATTGGACGATTGTACGTCATTTCCCGGAAGTTCATTTCCCGGAATATCGTTTCCCGGAATGTAACATTTCCCGGAAAGTTCAAATCCCGGAAAATTTTATATTTAGCTAAAGTTTTTTTTCTATAAATTTATACCAAACCTAAATTTGTTTTATAAATATAACCTCATGGTAATAACTCTATGCTATATTATAAACATAATAATCATGATATTTGTTTGATCGATTTATTTCCTATATATACAATAGGGAATGAACTTCCGGGAAAAGACGTACAATCGTTCTTTCAAACACACTGGTCTATCCACATCAGGCAAATATTTGCTCATTATACAAACCTTGTACTATTTGCTTTTCTTTCACATACACTTCCTGCAGTTCATTTTTGTCTCTTTTCTTTTATTGATAAATATAGATATACTTAAAAGCCACATTTTATTGTTTTATCAGTTGAAGATTTGATAAAAAAAAAGAAAATTCACTTTTCCGGGAATGGTGCTTTCCGGGAAATGGTGCTTTCCGAGAATTGATACATTCCGGGAAATGTCACTCTGGCAAATGAACTTCCGGGAAATGACGTACAATCGAAAGAACAGTTCATGTTTAAAAGAAGGGTGAATCTCCTATAAATGGTTCTCTCAAATATTTTTTGGACTTTAGATATGAAAAAAGAGAAAATACCTTTCATAGGAGATTTACCCTTCTTTTATACATGAGCTGTTCTTTCAAATATTTTGATATACAGAAAAAAAAAAAGAAAAGCTGAATATCACGGACCTGTTGCTTACTTTACTTACTTTAGAGGAAATAAATAGATCAAACAAATATCATGATTATTATTTTTATAATATAGCATATAGTTATTACCATGAGATTATATTTATAAAACGAAATTAGGTTTTGTATAAATTTAAAGAAAAAATTTTTTTTTAGCTAAATATTGAGTTTTCCGGGATTTGTACTTTCCGGAAAATGTTACATTCCGGGAAACGATTTTTCGGGAAATGTCATTCCGGGAAATGAACTTCCGGGAAACGAAATTCCGGGAAATGACGTACAATCGTAGAAAAACCACATGACTTTGATGCGAAGGGTGGTAGTGTATGTCATTTATGATTTCTTTCAGCCAAACAAATTACGCTAAGTAGTAATTTCAAATACCTTTTCAAACAGATCCTAGCGCTGTATCCTTTTCGGGTATTATTGAAGGTAACTTTGATTCATTTTTATATTTGTCATTCTGGAATTCGATTTGAGCATTCGTTATAACACTTAACAAAACTAAAACATATTTAGCAAAAGACATTACTAACCTTAAACTTATAGCATGCCACGATGAACTCATTAGATCGATTTCGAAATAATAAGCCGAAATTCTTTTTCCTCCACACCAAGGTATTTCCTTCTCCGGCATGACCGACAACAGTGACGATATTCCTGGCATTGGCCAGTACGATGATTTTCACACGATAGACTGGCAGAGGGATATTGCCCGGGACCGCATGCGGCATCGATACATCGTTAAAAAGCGACAAGATTCCTTTTGGGATCTGTTAAAGGTATGATTTACTGTACTGATTTTTCCAATAAGTTTTTGTATTACAAGTTTTTTGCTTTTGTAGGGTGCTCACGATGCTTCGTCAGGCTGGGTTTGTGTCTTGTTAGTAGGCTTGTTTACTGGTTGTGTTGCTGGTGTAATCGATATCGGCGCCAGTTGGATGACGGATCTGAAATTTGGTATCTGTCCACAAGCATTCTGGCTGAACAGGGAGCAGTGTTGTTGGTCATCCAATGAAACCAGCTTTGTCAGTGGTAACTGCTCGCAGTGGTACACGTGGTCGGAGATCATAGCATCGTCACGTGAAGGTGTAGGAGCGTACATCATATCGTACTTTTTCTACATCGCATGGGCATTACTATTTGCCCTGCTAGCAGCTTCCTTGGTACGGATGTTTGCGCCATATGCATGTGGCTCCGGTATACCAGAAATCAAAACGATTCTATCGGGATTTATTATACGTAGTTACTTGGGCAAGTGGACCCTCATCATCAAGTCTGTTGGCCTTATATTAGCTGTATCAACGGGCCTTAGTCTAGGCAAGGAAGGCCCAATGGTGCACATAGCAAGCTGTATAGGCAATATATTGTCGTATCTGTTTCCGAAATACGGCAGAAATGAGGCAAAAAAACGTGAAATCATATCTGCGGCAGCAGCTGCTGGTGTATCCGTGGCTTTCGGCGCACCAATTGGAGGGGTTCTCTTCAGTTTAGAAGAAGTCTCATATTACTTTCCACTGAAAACGCTGTGGCGGTCGTTTTTCTGTGCGTTGATTGCCGCGTTCATCCTACGTTCAATTAATCCATTCGGAAATGAGCATTCAGTGTTATTCTACGTGGAGTACAACAAACCATGGATATTTTTCGAGTTGGTGCCTTTCATTGGACTTGGAATCATAGGGGTACTGCTTTCAAAGACCATCAACTGGATATGTTATTGACCGATTTTCAATGTCTTTCTAGGGCTGTATCGCAACACTATTCATTAAAGCCAACTTGTGGTGGTGTCGCTTCCGAAAGTACAGCAAGTTGGGACAGTATCCCGTGACCGAAGTACTCGTTGTTACATTCATAACTGCTGTCATAGCTTATCCCAATCATTACACACGCATGAATACGAGTGAATTAATCTACTTACTGTTCAGCCAGTGCGGCATCTCCAATAGAGATTACCTATGGTAAGTAGAAATCTCAAATAAATTGGAAGGCGTACAGTTTTTACTTTACTTTTTCTTTATACAGCGATTACAATCGGAATTTCACCGATGTTAACTCAGCCATCGAGATAGCCGCCGCTGGTCCCGGTGTTTACAAAGCAATCTGGCTGCTAACATTGGCACTGGTCATGAAACTTATTATGACTGTGTTCACATTTGGCATGAAAGTACCGTGTGGACTTTTTATTCCATCCTTGGCCTTGGGAGCAATCATGGGCCGTATTGTCGGAATCGGTAAGTTATGGAAATGTTCGTCCTAAAATACATTTAACGCGACGGTCGTAATTTCAGGAATGGAGCAACTCGCATATCACTATCCAAAGATCTGGATATTCTCTGGTGAATGCTCAACTGGTGATGATTGCATTACCCCTGGACTCTATGCTATGGTTGGAGCAGCTGCTGTTTTAGGAGGAGTGACAAGAATGACAGGTATAATTTTCACGTAAGATTTCGAGAAAGACTATCAATAACTGTATTCCATCACTGAACAGTGTCACTTGTGGTTATAATGTTCGAGCTCACTGGAGGAGTGCGGTATATTGTACCACTGATGGCAGCGGCCATGGCGTCCAAGTGGGTTGGAGATGCTCTGGGAAGACAGGTATACTCAGTCCAACCATTGATCATAGCACAAGATCTATGTACCATTCTCATTCATTTCTAGGGTATTTACGATGCACACATTGCCCTCAATGGTTATCCCTTCTTGGACAGTAAAGATGAGTTCCAGCACACGACCTTAGCGGCCGATGTGATGCAGCCAAAGTAAGTAATCGAACGTAAATGGGTCTAGGCTATTACGTTAACTATCTCATGCTCTTATTGCTTTCAGGCGAAATGAAACATTATCTGTAATTACTCAGGACTCGATGACGGTGGACGACGTCGAGACCCTACTCAAAGAGACTGAGCACAACGGCTACCCGGTAGTTGTTTCCAAAGAGAACCAGTATCTCGTAGGATTTGTTTTACGAAGGGATCTCAATCTCGCCATTGGTAAGTCGGATAGTAGCTCTTTGTCACCACACTGCGATAAAGCTCTAACACGAACTCTTTCGCCTAACAGCAAATGCCCGGCGTATGATCGATGGCATTACAGGGCAATCGTCGGTGATATTCACATCGGCACAACCGGTGCAAAACCTAGGTCCTTCACCATTGAAGTTGAAGAAAATCCTAGACATGGCACCAATCACTGTGACCGATCAAACGCCCATGGAGACTGTGGTCGACATGTTCCGCAAGCTTGGCTTACGGCAAACGCTCGTTACACATAATGGGTAAGTCAATTCATTTCTGGCGAACATCCATCATTACATTACCATTTATTCCATCATTCCAGTCGCCTACTGGGTGTGATCACCAAAAAAGATGTGCTGCGGCACGTGAAGCAGATGGATAACGAAGATCCCAACACAGTTCTGTTCAATTAGAAAAATTGGCTTCCATCAAACCCATTTCAATCCTACTTAAAGCAAAAGTTTCGTAATATTCCGGTTAGGTTTAAATCGTTGAATTGTATTTATTGTGCACACTATTTACAAAAAGAAACCCTTCCCAGGAAGTTTGGGCGATCAGTGATCGAAATTATACATATGTTCATCAGATGCAATAACCACCATGTTTTATTACTGATACTGATATTTTTATATTGAAGTTTATTTAGATTCAATAGCGCAGTGAACAAAGAGCATCATACTTTACTTCTGTTATCAGATTCCTAGTATGCTAAGTAACTTTCATTCGAAATATATAATTTATTAGGAGTTTATTATGGATCAGTTGATAAAGGCTGTTTATTGAGTATTAGAAAAAAGAAACCATCATAGAGGAGTAACTCTATTAGATAAATTTTATACCGTGTTAGCCCATTTTTGTATTGTATATTGAATAGAGACGAGCTATTGATAGCAGTTTCAGTTTGGCTAACTCAAATATTGCTGACCTCGCCACACGCGGTGTGTCCAATATTGTTGTAATCAGGTTCTTTGAGCGACTTAGAAGTCGTCATAAACTAAAAAAGAATCCAGCCAAGTCAAAAGCAACATAATACATTTGGAGGTAATAAAGTTGTATATTTATGTAACAAAATATAAAATCTATCTGGGTATTTGATTGAAAGAACGATTTCTTCGGTTGGGTATGCCTTATTTATTATTGGAATAGAGACCTCCCTGTCACTCCCTGACAATTTTACAATTTACAGTCTAGAAAGCTGATACAATAACAGGAGAGTTTTATTCCTTGGAATATAATTATGTTGTGAATTATTATGCTAATATAATTTTATGTGTTGCAAAACTAATTCATTGAGAAGTTGATTACTTTATGTCTTTTTTAAACTCTTCCCTTCACAACGGATGAACCATTCTGACGGCCACGTTTCACGTATGTTTAATGTACGTGTGACTCGCTGACAAAATTATGTTTAATAATAATTTCGTATTTATTTTTCTTATATTTCTTCTTTTTTACTCTTTACGACATCTACCGTGAAGTAGTTTTATTACTGGTACTGATATTATTATATTAAAGTTTATTTAGATTCAATACTTTTAGAGCATCATACTTTTTACTCAATTCTGCGCAGCGCCTAAGTATTGATGGATCGCAGCAATCTCTGAACACAAACGGTTGAGCTTTGTTGAGCTGTCACGTCTTTTCAGTATTTTTTGTGTGATGAAATTTATCCTTATTAGAATCTCAATAATAACCGTCGCGTGTGATAGCGGATGCTGTGTTTATGAAGAGGTGTGTGAATGATTTCGTGCATGGAAAGAGGAAGGCTGTTTTTTCAGTCATGGAGCAATTATACACTCCGACGTCACCTTATTCCGATAGGTACATCTTTTAATTTGAACTTTTTCGGTTATTCAGATTATCATAATAGGTTAGGGTAGCAAGTTTGACGTGCATTTCATTCCGTTGTGTTTTCCGATATTATAACACAATTATTATCGGAGTAATTAACTGTATTAACTGTAGCGCTACCGTAGCCATTCTTGGCTCAACCGGCTTGTACCTGTCTATCAAACTCAACTCCAGGACTCGGAAAAATCTCTTCGGACACCCGGTATCCTACAAACACCGATGTTCGGCAAACTTCTCTTGGTAAACCATTTCCACCACGGACCAGTTCCATTACCGACATGGCATTGCTGTAAATACAATTCCACATTTGGAGGAGTTAAGTTCGAGTTACGATTCGGTCACCTGCAATGCCATATGGGGCTAGCTTCGATAGGCATCATTTAGGTACCGCGGAAAAAGTAGAACGCTAACCAGTTGGACCTCGCAAGGTATTTTCAGACAATTGAGAGCTGGTAAGTGCTCTCAAAAACGCGGAGCGAAACAGGTAATTGTTATCCTTTTTGTGCTCTGAATTAAATGAACTATATTATATGATCACATCACTTATGAAGGTAGATCCTGATCCATCGAGCCCTACCCTACTAACATAGAAAAACCTCCTTCCTGTGTGGGGATGCAGAGGTAAACACGGTTCCTAATCCGCAAAGTTCACACTAACTTTCCTTACATATTCCCAACTGATTGCAAGGACGTGGCCGGCGCTGTTATTGATTATTAAAGAAATTGAGTCACTGAAACGTGTACAGTGAGAATGGTTGGTTACTCCCAGCCCCATTCAGTTGATTCATTGTGCAAATTCACTTATTTTGATCAATCGCGGAGTAGCAACCATTGTTACGTGCAGTCAGTCAGTTTTGCCCGTTCTCAAAATATTTATTCTTGTTATGTTTGGACCATGAGTGATGTTTAACATAGTCTCTAATGGCGCCACATACATCCAAACGTTTGGTTCCAACGTTGCTATCCAACGTTGGAGATGACTTACCTTGCTTCATTCGTGCGTAGCCGAAGTAAACAGCATCAGCAGGATCAGCAGGAGGCTCACTAATGACATCTACATTCAAATAGACGAAACTTGTTCAAAATTATTTCACCACACGCAAAGTCTACTCTGAAAATAATTCTATCGTTATACCGACAATTAAATCATGGTCAAGATGACTGTCGCATATAATGGTTACAATAAACATGAAAATGGTCGAATTCACCACTTCATGGTATTCTTGACTATGATCATGGTAGCAAGGACTATTCCGACATTATGGCAAATGTTGGATCAACTATTTTTAATGGTCGTTTTTACTACGATCATAGTCAGCTCAAAACCACTATACTGCAATAGTCCTCCTAACCCCCAATAATGGTAAAATCGACTATCAAATTTGTCTCTGTGTACGCTTCAAACAAAATTTCAAAAAAAGGTATGGAACAAAATCTACGAGGGAGGAGCACATCCTCCCCCCTCCCTACATGTAGACTTATTTTTTAAAATGAGTCTACGTGGTTTATGAGCCGGCCAACAGGTAAAGCTAAGCTAATTTTAATTCGCCTAATTATACGCATTTTGCCAAAATTTTGCAGTTACTTGCAAGATTGTCAAACTTTATATTGTATCCCATACACAAGAGAACAACATCTATTTACATGTAGAACTAAAACTTTTGAACCGTATGAGTAAAAAACCTGAGAAATTGAACAATTCTTACTCATAGTGTATTGTTTACACACTGTCACGTTTTATATAAGGCCTGTACTCGAAAAAATGCAACATTTTTATCCGTGTGTAACTTTTTTGTCCGTGGGTAAAAATTGATGAAAATCTGGTTATAACTAGTTTGGAGTGAATTGTTTACATGTGCAAAATTGTATAACAATTGATTCAGTGGTTATTCAGATGTCATCGAAACAAGAAGAAAATCGCCGGAGAATTTCGCGCGCCATCATGGAAAATCCGACTGCGACCATAAGATGGATCGGAAGACAACTGGGAATCACCCATACAAATGTCTCGGGTGGTAAAATCGTTTAAAGAGTCCCAGAAGAGTCCCAGTTGGATTATTTCAAGTGTAATCCGAACCTTTCGATTGGCGACGCAGCTCAGAAGGCAAAGTGTTCCGCCTGGTTCGTTTAGCAAACCTTGAAACGAGCTGGGCTTCGTGTATTTAAGGTCCGCAAGGCACGGTGATCTACAAAACACGGCGTCCAAATTCCGCGGAAGCTGTATCGAGAGTGGTTAACGAAACCGATGTGTGTGGTTGGCAGGCCATATGCCAATGCAGTAAACTGAATAAACCGTACATCACAACGGGTACCATCAACAGCGAAATTTACCGCACCGAGTGCCTCCAGAAGCGTATGTTACTCTTCCTGCGGTCCCACGGAGACGAGACATTTTTTTGGCCGGATTACGCGCGATCGACGTTGGATTGGTTCAGAGACAATAACATTGTTTTTGTACCAAAAACCGCCAACCCCCCACATTCACCAGAGATTCGTCTGGTGGAAAGATTTTGGGCCATAAAGAAGGCCAAAGTTCGAAAGTCGTCCAAGGTGTTTAAGAACGAGCTGGAGTTGAAGAAGGAATGGATGAAAGTCACCAAAAAGGTCGTCTCCACCATTGCACAAAATGTAATGAGGGGTCTTAATGGAAAGGTGCGAACCTTCAGCAATGGAAAGGAAATTGAATAAAGTAATTGATGATGATGATGATGATGATGAGATGCTACCATCTATTGTAGCAAGGTAACTTTCCATAGCAGTGGAATAAAGGGTGATACGGTCAAAATTTGGTCAAGGGAAAACGCGTGTAAATCGGTGAAATCGTTTATTTAAAAAATCAAATTAAATTTCTTTTTCAAGTTCAATTAGTATAAAATTCAGGAAAAATATTCAGTTAGGCTTCCGCTTTTCCAAATCCGAATTGCCGGGCCTTACGCTTGACCCCTGCCATCAGATTTTGTACAGCCACCTTGTCCACCTTCTTCACCGCAGAAAGCCAGTTTGCCTTGAACTGCTGCTCGTCCTTAGCAGTTTTTTTGGTCTTCTTTAGGTTCCGCTTGACAATAGCCCAGTATTTCTCAATTGGGCGGAGCTCTGGCGTGTTGGGAGGGTTCTTGTCCTTGGGAACCACCTGCACGTTGTTGGCGGCGTACCACTCCATGGCCTTTTTACCGTAATGGCAAGATGCCAAATCCGGCCAAAACAGTACGGAACAACCGTGTTTCTTCAGGAAAGGCAGCAGACGTTTATTCAAACACTCTTTCACGTAAATTTCTTGGTTGACAGTCCCGGAAGCTATGAAAATGCTGCTTTTCAAGCCACAGGTACAGATGGCTTGCCAAACCAGATATTTCTTTGCGAACTTTGACAGTTTCGT
The DNA here is from genome assembly GCA_034211315.2 of Aedes japonicus. Taxonomy (NCBI): domain Eukaryota; kingdom Metazoa; phylum Arthropoda; class Insecta; order Diptera; family Culicidae; genus Aedes; species Aedes japonicus. Next base: position 889,095 of record JASCZW010000070.1, on the reverse strand, counting down.
GTGCTTGAAAGTATCTGCTACCTTTTCCCTTCCTTTTGCCGTATAAAACTCCTGTCCCGGAAGCTGCTTGCAGTCGGCTTTGACGTAGGTTTCGTCGTCCATTACCACGCAGTCAAACTTCGTCAGCATCGTCGTGTACAGCCTCCGGGATCGCGCTTTGGCCGTCGTATTTTGTTTATCATCGCGATTTGGAGTCACTACCTTCTTGTAAGTCGATAGTTCGGCTCGTTTTTTGGCTCGATGCACGGTTGTAGACGATACACCCAGCTTATTTGCGGCATCTCGGAGAGATAGGTTAGGGTTTCGCTTGAAACTACCGGCAACTCTCTTTGTCGTCTCAGCGGCTTCCGGTTTTCGATTTCCCCCCGATCCAGACTTCCTGGCTGTCGACAAACGTTCCCCAAACACTTTAATTACATTTGTAACGGTTGATTTGGCAACTTTTAGCGATTTTGCCAACTTTGCGTGCGAGTAGCTCGGATTTTCGCGATGCGCGAGCAAAATTTTGATACGCTGCTCTTCTTGCTTGGACGGCATTTTGACAACTGAAGAGTGAATTCCAAAATCAAAATAGGAGCAACATTCTACACACACACCTTCAAAATGAGGGGTGTTCAGGTTTTTTAAATGCAAAATTGAAAGAAATACGTCAAGTTGATATGGACCAAATTTTGACCGTATCGCCCTTTAATCTGAAAAACGATTTGATCAGGATTCTATTGTTGTTTGTGATCATCAAGCTCCTGTATGAAGGGCCAAAAACGTGTGCCGCGAATATAGGGAAGAAAATCTCCTTCCAAAAGCAAGTTCACACGCACAGTATTAGAATAGAGCCCTCGATTGACAGAATAAACCCAATAGATGGGGTCGAAGAGTCCGCCCTCGTTCCGCGAATTGTTAACAATAGGGAGGAGGCAGTCCCATGCTCCCTATCCAAATCATTTCACTTGGGTGCCCTGATAGTCTCTCGCTTTCCTCGTTATATATTAAGTCGTGGATATTCAGTATATTTTGTAGTGGTCATATGATTGCTTACCTTGGTAAGGGTTTACACCGTTCTTTACGTATTGCTCTGTGTTGTCTCAATGTATCTGCCTTTGAAGAGTTGATTAAGTCATGGTACTGCTCGCGGTCATAGGATAGGGAAGAGAAAAAAAAGAAAAAGCATTAGTGATTGGTAACACCCTATGCACATGTGAGATTTCCATGGTGATATTCTCACAACGGCCATTCAGAAGGGTTCGACATATGCATATGAGCGGTCATTCCCGAAGACAAGAAACAGTTTCCAACGTGCTACATTTCGGAATATCAGGGCAATGATCCCCCATCACATCTTTAAGTGATCATTACAAGCTGTCCATTTGGTTTAGGCACGTTTGAACGTTGATGGGGCAGCTGATTCACACATGAAATCTGCCGCGACCGACTAGACAGCACACGCCCATACCCCTGTCTGAACCGAAGGGCAGGGAGGAAATTGTATAAAGTAATTATGCCGAAACATAATCCATATGTATTAGTTTCCCTGAAACTTTCAAGGAAATCCGACCTAAAATAATTTTTTGACGAACAGTTTTTTCTGGTGCAATTTTTTTGAGTACAGGCCTTATGATATATTACTCATACAGTAGTTCCAGTCATGTATTCGAAACATTTGAAATCCAGAGGCGTCCTACCGATGGATCGTTAAAAAGCTTGAAATTGCAAATACAACTGTGACTCGTGTGGTAAGTACCTTCAAGAAGCGTCTGAGTGCCCGACGAAAGGAAGAAAGGTAGGAAGTGGTCGTAGAGTGGTCTAATGGACAGTATAAAATGGCAAGAAAAGTTGTGCAACGGTTCTAGAACCGTTCAGACATGTCAAAATGAGATTTTGCTAAAAATTCAAGGTTTTAGTCGGTTTTATGCAGTGAACCATGAAGTGTGCAGGGTTACATGTTTACACTCAGTAGCAAAAAAAAAGCCGAGCAAAATTTTGCTTCCAAAATACGCGTTGTTCAACCTTCTGTAACTTTGTCAATTATCAATATATATGGCTGAAATTTTGACAACACTATAACTAATGTATACACCTTATGTGACCAAAATTTTATGTTGATGAAGTTAAATTTGAAGTTATCATAACATCTGTGAAAAAAGTCAATTTTGACATACCAATTTCAAAAATCCGTATTTCTGTGAAAAATATAGGTAGGATATTAAAAATTTCTCCAATGCATAAAATAATACAGAAATTAATGTGGACAACATTTGAACTGTTTCCATCAAATATATTGATAATTGACAAAGTTACAGAAGGTTGAACAACGCGTATTTTGGAGGCAAAATTTTGCTCGGCTTTTTTTTGTGCTACTGAGTGTACAAGGTGCAAAAAGTCCCAAACCGGAATACTGCAGTACGCAATACGTTACTGCGAAAACCTGCGCCCGGAGACTTTACACGAAGTTGCTCACCAAATCGTGTTGCAACGTGATGGACGACTGAGCTTGTGCGCAGCCTCTAAGCTGTTTGGCCATTTTGGAACCCGTATTTTTCCACGTGAAGCAATATACCAGCGACGATCAACATGTGATTCATGCCGAAGCGTTCAACGACCACAAACCTTTTATCAATGACTTCGTTCATCATGGATGCGATTTCATCTGGTATACGATTTTATCTGGTAGTACAAAGGTGGTGCGAGATGAACTGTATGCTCTTGAATCCGGGAAAGTGTACCGTTGTCACTTTTTCTAGGAGGAAGCCGTCTATTATCTTCGGTTATTCCTTGGTTGGAACTCCTTTGCAAAGAGAAACCAAGTAAAGGACCTTGATGTGATACTCGACGATAAACTCACGTACAAACCTCACATATCCTACATCATAACGAAAACTTCCCGAAACCTCGGCTTCGGCTAAAGAATTTTGAGACGTGTACTGCTTTAAGTCGCTTTACTGTTTGTTGGTGAGGTTCACCTTGGAATATGCTTCCCCGGTTTGGAACCCTCATTTCCAAAATGGTGTCGAACGTACTGAGTCAATTCAATGAAGTTTTGTCCGAGACGCTATTCGTAGGCTACATTGGAGGGACCCTTTCAACATTCCGAGTCACGAGAGTCGCTGCCTTATGATTCATTTGGATACTCTTTAAATTCGTCGTGAAGCCGCAAAGTTCGATATTGCGGAGGATGTTCGAAAGAAGAAATTATCGAAATTTGCAAAGAAGTTCCTAACCTGGAAGATGATTTACGGATGTGGTGAAATAAACGCTTCCTTCGTCACTTCCGGAACAATCAACGGTGCGATTTACACGGAAGCTGGCCTTAAGAAGCGTATCTTGCCATTTATAAGCAAGCACAAAGGATCAAATCTGTATTGGCCTGATTGTGCATCCTGCCACTATGTTAGAAACGTGTTGAAGTGGTACCGAGCTAACGGAATCAATTTTGTCCCAAAAGATATGAACCCACGAAATTAACCGGCACTTCACTTCACTTTTTCACTTCTGAATCCACTTTATCAGATATTCCGGTTGTCCCTCTTTATAGTGGCATATTTCCTTCTTGTTGCAAAACGGCGGACATGTTTCCGGTGTTTAGAAAAAGGAAACCACCAGGACATGAATAACTACAGCGGAATCCCATCGCCAAACGAGGTATTTATCGAAGCTTTTTAAACCTGTCGTAAGGCACTAATTTTCTGCACATTGTAAGCAGTTTTTAAAGCCACGTTTTTTGGTCAACACGGTTTTTCGGTCGGGCGTTCCACAACTACAAACCCATTGTGCCTAACGTCGTACATCACTGATAGTATGATTGCTCGCTGTCAAACGGACCCAGATTTTGACAAGTTTAACCACGAATTGCGCTCAGGCGTGACAGGCTAAGAGTTCATAGCCCACAGGGCGCCAACTGACAGTAGCTTAGCCGACCTTCGATCAATAATAGCGAATTCGTTTTTAAACCTAGGTTGAAACTAGTTCCAACCTACGACACCCGAACTTATTATCAGTGTAAACCGCAACCCGATACGAGTTACAATTTTTTTTCTGGTGCAATTTTTTCGAGTACAGGCCTTATGATATATTACTCATACAGTAGTTCCAGTCATGTATTCGAAACAGGACGCCAATTTTGATACCCGATCCAGGTTGGAGCTGAATCAAAAACGAATTCGCTATAAGTTTCATCAATGATCAACCAAGGTCAATGCACAAAAGTTTAATACTTAAGTTGGGTTGAGTAGCGCCAACAATCAATATGAAACTAGCGATTTGATATTGATGTAGAAGGAGATGTTCGCTCATCACCATGAGGCACCAAGAGTGAACATTAATGTTTTTGGCTAGAATGAAAAATATGAAGAGAAAGTTTTGATAGTTCCGTCATTGTGCGGCAGGAAATATAACAGATGTTCTAGGAAATTGAGCGAAAAGGGCATGTGTACAGTGGTACTCGAACCAACGACATTTTTGCCTAACATCCCACTGCGGGGTAGGTCGAAGCACGGACTAAATCCGCCACTTCAACAGGCATTTGAACAGGACTTGATATTGTTTCACTGTTGTAGAACCCCTTGGTCTGAAGTACACCTTGCAGTCTTTGTATTTGTATCTGTACACAGAAAAAAATCTTGTAGTAAAAACTACCATTTTACCCGACTATGCCTATCTTTAAAACTACCATGAAATTTGCACCTCGACGGAGATGTTCCACTATTTTCGGAGCAATTGACGCACGTAGTTAAGACAAGTGTATTGTTTTATCCTGACATGACTGAAGATACTGTGTAATCCTTTTTCATTGTAATGTTTTTTTTAAAACCAACATCAATAGGATCTGTACATGGTTTGTTGATGCCAACCCGGTAACAACTTGACAGCTATAGAGTAAAGTCAATGTACCCCGATAATGTTGGCGAACCAGTGAGTCATATCGAATGAACCCTAGAACAAGTTATCAATTGAACGTATTTACATCGACTGTTATTTTCAAAGCTGTTGAGCTCATATTCTTACTTGATGAATATAAAGCTGACGATATGCTGTAATTTTTCCTAATTGTTAAATACTGGATATTTTTAACATTCTTACAGAGAATATATAGAAGCATCGACACACTCGAGACTTATACTACTAGCAAAAGATTGAATAATATAAAAACACTCCGAAATTTTCAGCACCTGCGAATATCCGAATGTTAGCAGGTCGTGAATAAAATGGCAGGCTACTTCACTTTTAAATGGCGCACTAAACTTCTCGCTCTCTCTCTCTCGCAGCACAGGATCGACAAAAACACACGATCAATCGGACCCTTCTCAAACCTTCCCACATAACTTTTTGAGTCAGTTCCCAACTGTGTTTACCTGGGCGCCAATGCCTGTGCAAGACTGGTGAACTGCCTCTAAAGGATTATGAAATCTATCTATTCTATCCGAGGTCTATCATAGAGCTGTTCAGCGTGAGGCTAGTAATTTTAATTGTAATTGTAATTAATCAGTGTATAGTCCGTGCTTTCTTGCTAAGATTGCGTATCCGGGCACTCACTCCCAGGTCTATCTGTCATGCTGCGTACCGATTCCACTCAGCTGTGTAACCGGGATTTACTACAAATCCGGTGACGACAGTGGGGTTCGCCAACATTTCCCTGCACGTTTAGTTCCGGTTCACCTAACGCTTCCGCTTCTCCTGGTTCATCCCGAAATCCAACAGTGCCAGCTTGGTGGCGGGTCTGCTGATCGTTCCTTTCGATGTGTATATCACGCGCGTCGAACTTGCCCGTCCTTTGCCTTCATAAGATCTATGATCCGGTCTCGAATCCAACCATCTCGTTTACCGTTGTCGACTATCACCACCAGCTCACCGGGTTTCAACGGTTTTACCGGCTGGAACCATTTGCTGCGTCGTGCGAACGTTGGCAGTTATTCTCGGATCCAACGATTCCAAAACGTATCGACCAGGTGTTGCGCCAGTTTCCAACTATCCCTATGAATAGTAACATCGTTTGCCATGTCACGAAGAGGTTGGTTAATGACTTTCGTTCCGAATAGCAGGAAGTGGTTTGGCGTAAGTGCTTCCTGTTCTTCGTGATCTAAAGGAATGCACGTAAGCGGTCTCGAGTTAATAATCGATTCAGCTTCGTGTACTACGGTCTCCATGACCGCGTCGCTGGTATGGTGTGGATGGTCTGCGATCACCGCCATGGCTGTCTTCACCAGTGGCGTCTCGTCCATATGTGCACCTCGTGCACTGCACAGTCTAAAATTGTATATATCATGTATTATCAAATTCATCGATTTAATACTCCGTTAATACTCGCAGACTGGGCATTTAAAATGGTGGATCGTTTGTAAATGTTTTTTTTTCCTATAACTTGATTGCCGATGAGTTAGTGTTTGTTTTGTGCACCTTGTGGTCTGCACAGAGTAGTTTTACTCACTGGCTAGTTGCAATTTTATTCTGTTGTTTCAGGACATTGACAAGGTACTTTTTGTGGCATATCACAAGAGACTCGGCAAAGGAGGAACTATGGAGCAAGATATTGTTGTCCAAATTGACGTCCGGGTTCGAAAGAAAATGCACAACCTGTTAATTTTCTCACGAGACGCCACTAGTCTTCATAGATCTAACCATGCGCTCCCATGGGCCTCCCATGTAGGGCGCTAGTGGTGGATTGAACATCTACTGTTGTTATAGTAGGTTATTTGCTCCAACGAAATTGGTCCCGTTGTCGGAACAAAACGTCGCGGGTGATCTTCTGCGCGCCACAAATCTCCTGATGGCCATCACACATGACTGGGTGGACAAGCTTTGAACAACCTCGAGTTGCACTGCTCTGATTGACAGGCATGTGAAGAGCGCTACCCAACGCTCAACTAATCTACGACCTTGATTGACGAAAACAGGTCCGAAATAGTCCACCCCAGTGTTTGTGAATGGCCGGACGAAAGCTGTTAGTCGAATTTCGGGAAGTGGGGCCATGGTCGGTGGCCGTGGTTCCGTCTTTTGGATTCGACAGTGCTGGCATTGCTTAGCCACCCTTGCAACTACCGCGCGTAGTTTAGGAATCCTGAACCGCTCGAACCGTCTTAGCTCGTTGACCACTGTTTCATGGTTTCCATGTAGATAACGAACGTGATAACTTCCTACAAGCAATTTCGTTACTCGCTGACCTTTGGGGAGGAGAATTGGAAACCTCGCGTCTGCAGTTACATCATCCTGTTCAGCAACATCCAGACATCCTGTTCAGCGCTCTCGATCTATTGATCTGCTTCAGTTCAGCTTCAGGGTGTTCTTTGCTGTTAGGTAAGCGTTGCGTGCTAGTCCGCGTACTTCTGCATCTGCGTCTGTTGCCAAATCAGGACTTCCGCCTCCTTCAACTCTTCTTCAACTCTTCAAGGGACCCTCCGACTTGATTCCCTGGAATCTTCAGATCGCTCTGACCACGTACGCAGCTGCACGGTGGAGCCTCGAGCATCTGGAGAACCGTTCCACGTTTATTAATGGCTGTGCCATGGTCTGGTGATGAAGAAAAACTTTACGGAGAACCACCTCCGTACTAAACTGCTCTGTTGTCTCTGTACGCCAGGTTTCAACTGTTTCCCTCAGAAAGCTCGGTCTAGTGTACCACCAGGCTTCTGGATTGAAGGTGGGACCGTCTCCCCATTTCGTCGCTAGGTCTGCTACATTAACCTTGGTCGGGACTTTCTGTCATTCGTCCACGGTAGTCGTCAACAGAATCTCTCCGACTCGGAAACCGACGAACTGATGGTAGCGGCGAGTTTCGGATCGTAGTCACGTTGAAGAACCTGACCAGAGATATCTTGCTGCCACTGGTATTGTCAACGCCATGCAAATACTATCCAGCAGTCGAGAACCGATTAGTGCCGCTTGTAGCTCTAGCCGCGGTATAGAAACGGGCTTCAACGATGCTACCTTTGTCCTTGCTCTTATCAGCGTGCACGATGTGCTCCACCGATGCAGCTACGGAGGTACGCAACGCAAGCGTACGCATTTTCACTCGCATCCACAAAAACGTGTATTTGCGAGTACTTCGGTATGACTCCGGTGCAGGAAAAGTAACATCTCGGTACATTAACTTCCTCAATTTTGACAGTAGTCCACTCCACTTGTGCCAATCTTCCAATATTTCCCCACTGATTGGTTCATCCCAGCTCGATCCGGTTCTCCATATTCGCTGCATTATCATCTTCCCGTGAACCGAGATATGCACAACTAGTCTTAATAGTTCGAATAGTGACATGATCGCTCGTAGCACTTGACGTTGGATTGGTGCTTCCTGGTGTTCCAAAATGCTTCGTATTTTCTTGTTCAAACAGTTATCGTAGCTGAAAACGATGGTCTCCACACCATGCCAAGCACTCTTTCGTCACTCACTTCAAGATTCATTGACTTGTTTTGGACTTTACAGCATTCTCCAATACGCTCCAACACTTCGATGGAATTCGATACAAAATTCCTAATCTCCATGCCGGCCATGGAGTGCACATACTTGACTTCTTGTATTAGCCTCACTGCTTTGTCCACCGTATCCACGCTATCGAGATAATCAACTACGTAGTTCTTTTCGATAATAGCTCTAGCAGCTTCGGGAAATTGCTCTTTGAAACAGGTAAAAGGCACATAAAACAATATGAATATTATGTTTAATGTATTTTATTTATTTTTTTTTTTTAAATCGATGCAGCTTAAATTAAACACTTTTCAATCACTTTCGGAATCCTCCGCGTTAATTTCTCGGGTCTTTAAACGTGCTATTAACTCTTTTGCTGGATTAAATACGCCATTTGTCTGTACGCCGCAAATGGCACAGCGCGCAGATTTTTTATAGTTTGCCAATGCACATTTTTCGCAGAAATAATGTTTACACCTGAAATAACACAACGCATACATTATAATCGCATTTTTTGCCATTAATTCACAATTCTTACTTTGTAATAATTGGATCCACAAAACTTTCTCTGCAGATATAACACTTGAATGGTAGTTCGTCATCGTCAGAATGAATCTCATACTTTGTGTCATCACCGTCGGAATCGTCTGCTGTATATACACCCCCTGTTGTTGATGCCTCTTGCTCCAGTTGCCAACCGTGCTTGTAATCGCTTCGATCGTGCAAAAATTTACAACTATCCCCGAACCCACAGTATCCTGTTTCTTTGTAATCCTTACAGATATCCGGTTGATAATCCCATCTTACAGTAGATCTTATGTTCGAAGGAGCCCGAATTGGGCCTTTACGCACCATACCAGAAGCTGCGTTTCCCAAAGCACTGTCCTTCTTTTTGTAGAACTGTGTGTAGTTATTCAAGCCACGATAAACCTTATCATCTTCCTTGCCTTCGAGTTCCTTGTTAATTTCGATACTTTTCTCATAAATGGCTTGTGCGTCGTTGGTTTTATCGGTTTCAATTTCTAGCTCTGCGGTAGCACCCTGATCTTGGGGCCCAGCAGGTGCAGCATTGCGGTTTGACTTGTAGCTGACTCCAACCCCACGATTCTCGTCGCTACCGCTAGAATCGCTATCTGCTGATGCATGATCGGTGACCTTGCGGTTATGCTTCAGAGCGCTGGTGCTTTGCACATTTGGATTAATCTTTTTCTTCTTATCATGACTGACAATCACTGCCGATTCTTGTCCTGATTCGTCTAAAATATGAAATAAAGGAATTTGTGGAATCTAATGTCTAGGTACTAACATATTTATCCACAAACTTACCGGAATCGGACGATTGTTTTCGCTTACGGGCAAATTTATTTTTCACGTTCCGTTTGATGAATGTCGACATATCAGAATATTATGAAAACTGAAGTGCAGTTACGAAGATGAAATCGTTGAAAGGAGTTTAGAAAATAAGTTGCCTAGGTGCAAAACTGCATTAATGCTGCGACAAAACAACAACAATAACAAGCATCTCAACTAAACTGAACTGACAGACCGACAGGCAGGCAAGCACACTGAATCAAATTGTCATCGTGCTGTAGAATGAAAATGCGTTCTCCTTGAATGTTTGCATGGCATGGAAGATGTTCCTATATTAACTTCATCACATTTCCTTTTTCTAGAAATTAATGAATTAACGCACAAGTGGAACAGTTTGTTATGTTACTGAACGTTCGCGAATATTATTATGAAATTTAATCTTCATCTCTTGATTCAGCGAACACTCTTAAATTTGTAATCGTCGATAGTTGAAAAAGTTATCATTAATATATATCATTCACGGGTTTCAGATGTCTATGGGCACTGGCAAAACTTTGTAGTAGTTTAACTTCAACTACCAGGTTCAAGGGTGGTCTGGTTCTGTACCATTTTGGAGCTCAGAAATAACGTAGTAACGTTTAAAAATGTTTCTTCAAAGTAGTTTTTATCGATGAATATTATAATCCTTGGATGGTGATCAATGATCATGTACAATTAACATCATTAGGACCTAAACTTGGTCTGTTGATGTCTACTTCAAATAAACAATAAACAATATTTGCGAATAGTTGAAATGTTGCATTTGATCCATCAAACACAGTTGAAAAAGCTGAAATAGTTTATTATCACAAATTAGGACACTTTTGGAAAGCATTACTACTAAAGAACTTTTCTATTATTCGTCTGGGGGAAACCCATATAACATAAGGTCGTTTGGCATAGAGTCGTTTAGCATAAAGTCATTTGGCATAACAATAACTTGAGCTAAGTGGTCATATAAGTCCCTTTTTGGCGAACGGGTTCGCCTCCTCCTTCATCGTCGTTTCATTCGGAGCTTGCTCCATTCTTTCGGGTCCCCCTTCAGCCGCTATCCATAACCACATGAAATAGTCGCCATAGTGATCCCATAGTTATCTATGCAAGCTTGGGGCTGCATAGGCCATGCTAAGGTTGACGTGGGCCGTCATGGGGACACCGCGTTCAGAGCCAGATCGGCGTAGGTAGGCCATTTCCCGTAAGTGTCATCCGACAGTACTGAGGGAGCCGACATAGGTGCCAGCCCGAAGTCGTGGTACCGTAACGTGATTCCGTTATGGAGGAACTTAACGTTTCCAAGGTGCACCACGGGGAGGCGAACAACACCGCACCTCCACCTCGTTAGCTTACTATTGATTGTTGGTATTAATGCCTCTCCTGTCACGCGATCATGTTGTTATGTTTCCATGCTTCTTGTTGCGAGACTTTTTATTCCAATCATGTATATCATTATGAACTATGAAATGGAAATACCAGAGTTCAGTAGTTATTTCAAAACATAGTAAATATGATCCAACAAAGCAATTGTGATAATCATATGACAAATTGGTATGAGTATAGAACGCGAGTATAATCTATTGCTGTTCGAATTAATACGAATAATTGAGTATTTTTTAAGTATAATTTAGAAGAAAAATTAGTAATCTCCATTTAATTCCAACTACCTTTGCTTATCCTCGACAGATACGCGTATTTCGTCTACAATGTGCAGACTTCTTCAGTGTCTCGTACTAATAACTCGACTAACTCGACCCGAGTATTTTTTGCTTTCTCCAGAGGAATTGAATAGAAACCAATTCCAATGACACGTCAAGTACTCCACTTGGTGAACTATCTACTTGTATTCATCCGGACGGCAGTCACTGTGGATTCAACTTTATTATTATAGAACGAAGCTCAAACAAAAGTCAGAGTCTAATGGTATGCCTTTCTACTTGTTTTGTTTACGTCGGCTGATGCACATAGCAGGTACATATATACGAAACATTCGCGCCCATCACAGAAAACTGAAAAACAGAGAATTACTCTTTAGTAGTCATTTTCTTCCTCGAGAGATGGGAAGTGTTAACATATGCATATTGTTACTCTTAACGCTGACGAGTATTGTAGATGGTTTAACCGGCAACATAGTTAAAAGGCCAAATGTGCTTCTGCTCGTGTTGGATGATTTTCGACCGACAATAAAAGCGTTTGGTGATACTAAAGCAATAACACCGAACATTGATCGGCTTGTAAAAAATGGGTTCTATTTTACAAATGCGTTTGCACAAGTAAGTAGTAATTTGATTAGGGTAAGCACCTCTTTTTTTCATATCAACGTGTCTTATTATTTTTGTAGCAATCGATCTGTGCTCCAAGCAGAAATTCTTTTCTCACTGGACGTAGACCTGATACTACAAAGCTGTATGACTTCTACAGCTACTGGAGAGAGGCAGCTGGAAATTTCACGACACTTCCTCAGTATTTCAAACAGAACGGATATCGCACGCAATCGATTGGGAAAATATTCCATCCAGGAATATCGTCCAATTTCACCGATGATTATCCTTTGAGTTGGAATTGTCCGCCCTATCATCCCTCAACAGCAGACTACGCCAACAAGGCCACGTGTATCGACAAGACCACCGGCGTAGTGAAAAACAATTTGCTTTGTCCTGTCGTTCTCAAATTGCAACCCGAAGGAACACTTCCAGATATCCAAAGTACAGCTGCAGCGAAGGATTTTTTGAAATCCCATCGTAGCTCCAGTCAACCATTTTTTCTGGCTGTTGGTTATTACAAACCACATATTCCTTTCAAAATACCAACAGAGTATCTGGATCTCTATAAAAGTACAGATTTCAAAACCTTCGATCTCAATTACCCTCCGTACGGCTTGCCAGCGGTTGCATGGAACTCTTACCTTGATATAAGGAGCCGAGACGATATGATGGCATTAAATATAAGCTATCCATTTGGTCCCATCCCAGAAGCAGTACAGCTTCAAATCCGTCAGCACTATTATGCTGCGGTGACTTACGTTGATGATTTAGTTGGACAATTGCTGAAAGAGATCAACTTGGAAGATACCATAATCGCCTTAACGTCAGACCATGGATGGTCGCTGGGTGAACATGCCGAGTGGTCAAAATTTAGCAATTACGATGTTGCTTTGAAAGTTCCTTTGATAATTTACAGCCCAACAGTGAAACCTAGGTCGGAGAATAAAATTGATAACGTAGTTGAACTACTGGATATCTTCCCAACTCTAGTAGACCTTGCTGGGTTACCACCAATACCATCGTGTGACAGTAGCAAGGCTAGTGAAGAAACCTGCGTTGAAGGTAAATCATTGCAACCGTTCATTTTTGATGAAAACTGTGACAGTCAACCCGAAGAAGCCTTTAGCCAATATCCAAGACCAGGAACGTACCCATCCATCCACCCGAACAGTGATAAGCCAAAACTTTACCAAATAAAAATCATGGGATACAGTATACGGACTAGGCAGTTTAGATATACGGCTTGGATAGGATTTGACCCGGATACATTTTCTAGAGGTGAGTAAAGTGTGGAATATTTTGTTAGTTAAGTGTTGTGATATTATCGGTGTTTCTTTTCAGATTGGACGACTATCTATGCTGAAGAATTGTACGATCACACTATCGATCACCAGGAGAATATGAATCTAATTGATCGACCGCAGTTGGCTCAGATAACCAAGTGGCTAAGACTCCGGTTGCAAGAGAAGTTTGGTTAAATGGAATTCGCATCAGGCTAGTCCATGCAACTGATCTCTTAAAGCGATTATTTTTTATTTGCGCAAGGATTCTTCAAAACTGGCTTTAAATGAACTCTTGACTTCACAGTTCACCTTATATAATCATAAGAAGGAATAAAATGCAACAAAAGATTATATAACTCTATAGTAACTAAAGATATCCTCGGAACTTCAAACAAACTATAAAAAACATTTGTTCCAAATACTCTGTTCAACGTGAAAATGTTTTTCGGAATGCTTAGGTCATTTGTTGCTTACAGAAAAACACATTTTTCAGCAAACAGGAGTATTTGTAACCTTGTATATCTGGTATAACTGAGGAAATTAATGAACTTAAAAATCCATACCTGCGCCGTACTCAGCTCACTTCATCCCGACCATTTTCTCGCTCAATGTCCATAGGCTTTGCTGCATACGTTCGCTTTTCGATGACCCACTTGGATCGCAGACGTAGCAATTGTTGAAGTACAATCCGGTGAATCCATTCAATTCTTGAGCCGTTGCACAATAAATGGTGGTACTTGCGGCTTGTTGTAAAGATTTGGTAAATGGACGTACAAATGCAAATATCATCCTATAGAACCACCAGTTGCGTGCAAGCTGTGATGACACCATATTACCGGGATGCAACGCAAACACCGATATTCCACGGCTTTTCCAACGCTTTGCCAATTCACACGCGAAGAGAACATTGCATAATTTGGCATTGTTGTAGGCAATCATGCTCCAATATTTGTTTGCTTGTGGGGAGAGATCACTTTCGGATAGATCACTTGGTAGCATACTGAACCGATGTGATTCGGATGAAACCACAACAACTCTCGTTGTATGGTCCAGCCGATCCGCGAGGAGGTTTGTTAGATAAAAGTGTGACAAATGCGACACTTGGAATGTAGTCTCGTAACCGTCCTCTGTTGTACTGTGGGGTAACGCGAAAACTCCAGCATTCAAGATAAGCAAATCCAAATGCTTATATTGAGTCTTCACTTGTTGTGCACATTCCCTAACGGATTGCAGACTCGCTAAATCTAGCTTAACAAATCTACATCTTTTACCGGCAGCTTCCTTTTCATTTACAATCTTATCAATTGCTTCCTTCGTAGCCGATTCATTACGACACGCAAAAATGACATCACATCCGTGCAATGCCAGCGATCGCGCTGTCTCAAACCCTATACCGGCATTGGCTCCAGTTATCAAAGCTACTTTACCGGTCAGGTCCCTACCATGCAGAACTTGGAGGGCCTTTGTTCCACTATCGAATCGTTGTCGCAGTTCTCCCACTGCCTGAGGAGCTTCTTCGACCGCAAATGCTAGACGGGGATCAGTGTAAGATTTTCGCTGAGTCGCGTCTTCAACGAAAATCACCTTCCCCGTTCCTTGCTCTACGTGTTTGCTCCAACCGAGCGGTAGATCGCCAGATACACGTTTCATTTTTCCTGTTCTTGGGTGCGTCCACTGGGTTGTCTTGCTTTGATGGTTCACGTAGTACACAAATCCATCGTTTGTAGCTCGCTCCTCCCAGGCTGGAGGTAGTTCATCTTCCGAATCGGATTCTGGGAGGGGCACTGGCATTTTTTTCTCTCAACAGAGGTTAACAACTGTGTTCGACCGTTGGTTATATTTTCAATAGATACCTGGCGATAAGCTTATCTTATTTTGTTGAATTTTTGGACAAACACCTGCACCTTCTGTCACTCAATGAGGATTTTTTTTTTTTGTTTGTTTGTTAACACTCAATGAGGATTTTTTCTGCTTTCGGAAACGACATCAAATAAACAAACATACTCTAAACATTTCAAATGATTCGATGTCAGTGTATAACAGATTTTTTTTCGCGATTCGTCATGACGTGTATAAAATATAGACACTCAAGTAATAGACCGGACAACGTGCCGCCATGTTGTATCCAAAACGAACATTTCCTCGCATTTCCCATACGATTTGACAGTTGTTTTGGATACATCAACTGTGCCAGACTCACGTTGTCCGGTCTATTACTTGAGTGTCTATAGTATAAAAGTGCGGTAAAAGAACTCACGAGCAAATTCTCAAAACGACGAAAGTGTTCACAGAGACAAATTTGATCGTTAATTTTACACACCGAGACAAATTTAAAAGTCAATTTTACCATTATTGGGAGTTAGGATGACTATTGCAGTATAGTGCTTTTGAACCTAGTTTTGAACCGACTATGATCGTGGCCAAAACGACCATTAAAAATAGTTGATCCAACATTTGCCATAATATCGGAATAGTCCTTGCTACCATGATCATAGTCAAGAATACTATGAAGTGGTGAATTCGACCATTTTCATTGTTATTGTAAACATTATATGCGATAGTCATCTTGACCATGATTTAATTGTCGGTATAACGATAGAATTTTTTCAGAGCACTACAACCTACACGGTAAGCTTCCTTTACCCATTAATGGGTACGATTTATTATTATTGTTATGCCTCCTGTTGAAATTTTTACTCATTTTATCGTAAAACTGCGTCTACCAATTTAAATGGGTAGACGCAATTTTTCAGTAAAATCTGTAAAAAATCCACAGGAGAAATAACAATAATAATAAATCGTACCCATTGATGGGTAAAGGAAGCTTACCGTGTATATTACGTGATATAGAGTACTTTGAAAAAAAATCTATCGTTATACCGACAATTAAATCATGGTCAAGATGACTATCGCATATATTGTTTACAATAACCATGAAAATGGTCGAATTCACCACTTCATGGTATTCTTGACTATGATCATGGTAGCAAGGACTATTCCGATATTATGGCAAATGTTGGATCAACTATTTTTAATGGTCGTTTTGACCACGATCAAAGTCGGTTCAAAAGCACTATACTGCAATAGTCATCCTAACCCCCAATTATGGTAAAATTGACTTTTAAATTTGTCTCTGTGTATCTTGATATCCAATGCCAAGCACATTATTTTCAGTAAAAACTAGATGCATAGATACTGATATCAAGATACTCTATATCACGTAATATAGGTTGTAGCTCTGTGGTTGTAGTGCGAACGGGGTTTTAGCATTACTTAGGGATAGGATCGTTTGACTGTTTGGCATAAGATCGTTTGGCATAAAGTCGTTTGGCATAATGTCATTTGGCATAACCATAACTTGAGCTGGGTGGTCATTTGGCATAATGCCGTTTGGCATAATGACCATCTGGCATAACACTTTTGGAATAATATACAACATACAACAGCGATCAAGAGTACCTTTGCGCAATAGCAGCCAACTTAGGATCTAAAGCAAAGTAACGTTCATCAATTGATTTTAGATATTTATCATGTAGTTTTCTCACCGTAATTGTATTTTATTTAAAAAAATACATACATTGAACTAAATACCTATCTGTTTGACTAATGAGGCATGTTCAAGGGTTGGATCGCTTAGCACACTTTTCTCCTGTGCTATTTTGTTTAAGTGTGTCAACAAGCGTTGCAATGTTCTGGGAGTTCCCGTAATGTGCCGAAGGTGCCGATGTGTTGACAGCCCAAATTGTTATTTTCTGCTGAGCTTGGCAACCAGGCAATGCATATTGGCAAGGTTGCTGGTTTCATATTTCTTTACGCTCAACTGTCAAAAGTGTGCCTCAGTGTGCCACACATGTGGTATGGGTTGAAAATCGATGTGCCGTTGTTGGGAAACATGTACGTCTAGTATGTAAGACATCGTGGTTGGCACACTGTTCTAAGCGACTTACCCTTGGGCATGTTACTCTTTTCTCATGAAAAATGCGAAAGTAAGACATTACTTAAATGATTACCGACTGGAAAGATTGGTATTCCTGGATATGGTTTTCAAATCTAGAGTTTATTTAATACTACAAATAAACCAACACGCTCAAAACACACTTTCTTTCATATGTCCCAACAAACATCGGTGTTGAATTAGAGCTTGTTCAAGCAAATTTGGAGAAACTATTCAGCTGTTTCTTCTAGAATAGCTGAATAGCTTTTCCAAATTTGTTTGAACAAGCTCTAATTCAACACCGATGTTTGTTGGGGTAATACTATCTCTTTTGTTCTCACGAAAAAGTTATTCAATTTTCGCAAAAAGTGGATCTACTCAAGTTTTGAATTTATTCACATTTTACGAAAGTTGAGAAAAATTTCCGTGTGAGAAAAAGAGATAAGAATTCAATTTTACTCAGTCACTGAGTAAAATGAAACGAGGGTGTAGACTGAGAAAACAATATCCAGAACATTATCATCGCTATCATAGGTTTGATTTGACTTTATTAGAGAGACTTTCAGCCGTTGGCTGGTTCGTCTATCCCTATCATAGGTTGATTAATCTAGGTTTTTCTCCATATTAATATTCCCTTCTTTCTAAATAGGCTGTTCATCAAAATATGGCATTCTTAGGTTTCAGGATTAAAATTAAAATTTGAAAATCAAATGTTTTCTTCTCTGATGTTGAACAGTGAATTTTTGGATTGACTAAATGTATGGTTTAGTTAGGATTGGCACAATTTATTCCATACCGATAGAAATGCAATTGTCATAGATAGGCGAATATGGGAAGTATTGTAATCTTTCTTGTTTGTTGTTCTTTACAGTTTTGTTTTTAATTATTTTACATTCTATGATATAATGATTATCCATAACCACCGAACATGAAAACAAATCAATAACAGTTGATGTAAATCGTCCACACCGGAGTTATTCGTTAATTGTCCAGTGTAACTGTTGAGCTTGCGTAACAATAATCAGCTTGTTGAGCTTGTACGTCTGTTTGCGTTTCCAGTATTTGAGCCAAACTGTCACTAAGCCAAATGTTTCTGATGAAACATTAACATACACATTTTCATTCGAAACAATATTTTTCAAACAGTAATCAATGGTAAATAGCTATTATTCCACTTCTATGTCTACTGAATTTTGAATGTCCAAGTTATGTCAAGTTATAATTATGCCAACTACCAGCTTTCATTTTCCAATATTTATGCCAAATGGGCATTATGCCAAATGACCATTGTTTATCCAACATCTTATGCCAAATGACATTATGCCAAACGACTTTATGCCAAATGACTTTATGCCAAACGACGTTATGCCATATGGGGTAGCCCCCTATGGCAGCATAGTAATTTTGAACCGACTATGATCATGGTCAAAACGATAATTGAAAATTGTTGATCCAAAATTTACTATAATGTCGGAATAGTCTTTGTTATCATGACCATAAACAAATTGATAAGGTGGCAAGTTCGACCATAGATTAACTCTAAGACCAGTAGGTCCCGAACAAGTACGATTTTTCTTGGCTCAGTCAGTACTAGCACATCGGTCCCAAGCTCGGTCCCAAGCTTAATAATGCGCCCCTAATAATGAACTCACACGAACACACTCTCAAATATTCTGTCAAAATAACACAGCAAATCAAAACAAAGGCGCAAATACGTATAGCAAGGTGCTAGCTTCAAGATGAACTTCGGACCAAGGGGTTCAACAACAGTGAACCAATTTAAAATCATTAGTTGCTGTGGAACAATTTTCTAATAAGTATGAAAATCACCAATAAAATATCGTTAGAAGGCCAGTATCGACCTAAAAAGTAAAGAGGTTAAGGAATTTTGTTCAATATTACCAAGCGGCATTTTGACAATTGATCTGCATGGATCTGCACCTTCACTTACGGAATAATTGAGAATATTTTTCCGAAAGTAAAAGTGACAGCTCCCATTAGTTTGCGTGGAAACCCAAGTGGAAACCTAACAAATTCCAATTTGATTTTTCTTTCTTTTCAAGTGGATACTGCTGCAGAAATTTCTTTTCAATTTTTTACTTTTCGATTTCAGTAAACGGAGTTTAACATGCACACTTAGAAAATTTTACAGTATTCGGTAATTTTTTACCGAACTTTCAACAGCTGAACGTTCGGTAATCGAATTTACCGGGTTTCGGTGAAATTTTATAGTATTCCGGTAAAAAAATTACCGGAACTTGTCAAATTTTACCGAAGTCCGTAAAATTTTCTAAGTGTGTGGGTTTGGGATAGAAAAAGAAATTTCTTTCAAACGCGATACCGACCTATACACAGAAAATAGTTTGCTTTTGTATAAAAACCAACATTAATGTTCATACTTAACAACCCAATAAAACATTCATTTAATTTATTCTTTCAATATAAAAAATGTGCTCTAGAAGCAAAATTCTAATTTGGGATGAATGTACATCTAATATTCATCCAAGTTTTTATTATTGTTTCGATGAGTATACTCGACAGTATACTTTGTGGGGTATATGTTCACAGTATTGTATTTTGAAAAGTAATTATTCTTAAAGTACCTAACTCGAAATAAGCGTGAAGCTTTGTTTTCCGACAGGGAAGTGAATTTTCATTCCCGAGCGATATCACCAACACAACAACAGAGGGTCCAAAAGCAAATGCGTAAAACGCGAGTACGTTTGCCAGCTGTCATTCTCATTGATAAAAATAATAGTACGGAATAGTGATAGCAACATAAATACTTTAAATTTGAAGAAATCGTAGTGTTGAAAGTTGCAATTTTAATTGAGAAGCAGCTCGCAGGATAAGGTTGTTTGCAATTGAACTAAACACACGCCGCCATGTAAAGAATTGCGACGGAGTGTAGTTTGGGCCTGGTCGGAGCGAACCAGGCATTGTGCTTCGATTAGATCATTCATTCGATAGTGACGACGCAGACGACGTCGCCTGTGCTGATGATGATTGATTGGGTAAGCAAAGCAAGTTATATTATTGTCATTCATGACAACGAATTCGATATTTGAGACTAAAGTGTTGTGTACCATAACAAATTTCTTTGATTAGGTACTAGACTACAATAAACTATGCATGGTTCAAATGGAATTAGTGTTAGCAAAACGTGATTGAGAAATTGCACATTATTTTTGACCTGTTGCATCAAATTGAATGCTCTAAGGGCGCACGTGCGATTTTCAAATGATAACATCAAACTATATGTGCGTAAAATGTATACCTAGGAACTATATTTCAATGTTTTCATGTTTGATTCGGGTGTAGAAAGTTTAATGTGACCTTTCAGACGGCAGGCTTTTGTCAGTGTATAGAATCCATAGATGTTCTGTGACATTTGCCTCCATGTTCCAAGGTCATCTCTCCTTTTCCCTCTTTGAAACAGTTGCTTATTATTTGTTTATTTGACGAAGTTTTTTTTCTAGGAAAACTACGAATCAAATTCTTTTTTTTTTTTAATGTCAAGAGAGTTAGAAAGGCTTTGAAAGCCTTGAAGTAAAGCTTTGAAGTGCAACTTTGGAAATCTTCTTTCCGTTGAGCACATTTTAAACATGTCGGGTGCTTTATGTCCACATCGAAATAATTCATACAATCCCAAGCAAAGTTTTGGTGAAATCGATAATCTGGGTATCATTAAAACTTGATTCCAGTAATAGTAGTTTTATTAGTTCGTGACAGCATGTTGGAACACAATTAACCGATGGTTGTCGTTTCTGCCGGTAGCCACATATAGGAGGTAACCGACGTCGAATTATGTATTCTTGGTAGTTGGGTCTATTCGGCGAGTCGAATGAGTAGAAACAAGTCGCTTTCACTTGACGGGTCGACATTTTGATTTGTACAATTGTCGACTCGTCAAGACTCCTTTTGACTCACTCAACTAGCAGAATAGACATAACTTGTATTTAATTTGAAAATGTACGGAAATTTTTCGTTTTTTTCTATTGTTAAAAAAGAATAATAATTTTGTGAATCAGGGAAGCCGGGTGACCTGCTAGCAGTGCCGGTAAAAATAAATTCCTTTGCTCTAAAAAAAAACGCTTAGTATCGAAGTCATTAAGGCTCCACCAAACTGCAGCGTTTTTTTTGCCGCCGCGGCAGCGAATTCGCGGCGGAAAATCGCCGCGGTGAGATATCATGGCGGCTTATGGGAGTGCACAAACCGACGCGATGCGTTTTTTAATCGCGTTGGTTTGTGCGCTCCCATAAGCCGCCATGTAATCTCACCGCGGCGATTTTCCGCCGCGATTTCGCTGCCGCGGCGGCAAAAAAAAACGCTGCAGTTTGGTGGAACTTTTATTTGGTTTTGACCATTCATTGATCGATGTTCATTATTGCATGTGCTGTTGTCAATATCAATATTCAATTCAATCAAGATTTGAACATTTGTTTCTTTTGATGTAGAACATGATGTGTATTTGTTCAGTCTCAGATCGACAGGTCACAACTACTACACATGGTAATGCCTCGATATGAGACAACGTTATTTTTCGGCTTTCTTATTCGATTTTTCACTCTGTATAACTCAACCATACAAATATATGATATCAGTAGTTTGTAAATTGTCTCTTTTCTTAAAGCGGCGAAAAAAGTAAAAAAATAAAGTTGCTTTATATCGAGGTATGACTGTAAAGATAATAGAGAGCAGTTAGACCAACAATCAATATGCAACTAGCGATTTGAAATTGGTTCACTCTTGTATACACTATAGTCCCCCTTGGTCCGAAGTACACATTGAAGCCAGCAAATACTATACATATTTGCGCCTTTGTTTTGATTTGCTGTGTTATTTTGACAGAATATTTGAGTGTGTTCGTGTGAGTTCATTATTGGGGGCGCATTATTGAGCTTGGGACCGATGTGCTAGTACTGGCTGAGCCAAGAAAAAAAATCGTATTTGTATGGGACCTAACTGCTCTTAGAGTTAGTCTATGGTAAGACACTGTGATTGACGCTTTTCAAAATACTTATTTTGGTTGAATTGTAAATGACTTTTTGATGTTTGATTATCACTTGCGATTTTAACAAAGCTGCCCTGGATTCTCAAACTCTAATGAGTATCAAGAAACAAGTAGTCATAGAAGCATAATGAGTTGATTTGTTCATTGCCCTTAATTTGACATCTGAGGTTTTCAAAACAAATAAAATTCATCTACACTGACTCGAAATGCTTTTCAATGCGTATGGCAGTAAGTGATTAAAACAGACACTTTCTGCCAATATATCTTGTTTCGCGAATGTGTTCATAATTCTTGAGATGTTAAATTCTTGTTAAATTAATGATCAAACAGGAAAATCTACTTTTTATCATAGATCCATCTGCGAGAAAAAGCTAAAACTGAGGACCGTGTTCCAGTGTCTCAGTTCCAGTTGTCACGTTAGAGTGAAAACGATTCGAGGCGAAAAATTCACGGGAAAATCAAATGGGAATCATGGGCAAAACGAGCACCGCAATAAGGCAAAGAGTTTAAACATCGATTAATTGTAAGCCAGAAAAAAGGAGAAGGCCTAGTTGGAGTTTCCCTACATATGGATTTGAAATAAGAAAAAAAGGCTTATGGAAAATCGACACAGTTAAAATCCTGGAATGTTCGACAAGTCTAGTGAGTCGAAACGAATAGTTCTCATTTGATGAGTCTACAATTTCCAAATCGAGTGACTCGACTCTTCGTGCAAACCAAAGTCGACTCACTCGATTCGACAATTGCCGAATCGTTAAGCGAGAGCGTTTTGTTTCGACTCATTCTAGTAGCAGAATAGTCACCCCTGTATTAAAATATCTATGGAAGAATACAGGTAACGGAAAAGTGAGGTTAAACATCGTAGATGGCGCTCGTTTAATATGGTTTTATGAGCTGTCTAAGCACAATTATTGGTGATAAAAAGATAAGAAAATCGACAATTATGACCTTACTGAGCGATTCCATACAGTTGGAAAAATAGCCAGAAAGTTATTATCAATATCAGTTTTAGATACTTAGATGTTTAACCTCACTTTAGCTTTAGTTGGATTCTTCAATACGTGATGGTAAATGTACATTATTCGCAAAACAGTTGCCTGCAGCGAAATGTTGAGGCCCGCACAGCACCAACAGTTTAAAGGTACAGTTCAGGCGATTGCAGAGTAAAGAAAACAGAAATAGAAAGATGTCGCCCTATTTTGCCGACAGTTTGAAACTGCGTGTGACTTTTGATGTGATAGTTTCTTAAAGCAGCACTTATTTGGTAGTCTTAGGACAACTCAGAACCCAAGTATACATTTATTTAAATAAAAATCATATTTATGCAGTCAATCTTATTTTTGATAATAAGCCAGCAACCAGCCAGCATTTGTGACAGCAGAAATATTAAATATTTTCGTCGTTCTAAATTTTCGTCGGCTCTTCTTTATTCACGAAATGTTAACAACAGAAAGTACACGGAAGAAACAAAGACCCGAACTTAAGTTCATTTCACCCAACTCTGGAGTTCCGTGCGGGAAGCCAAATTTGAGAATATGCCATACACTCAGCGAAATAAACTATCGATATTTATAAGATTGCATTATGATTATTTGCTATAAGAATTCAGTATAAATTTCATAAATGTATCTTATGAAATATAAAGATGGTGAAAAAATAAAAATATGGATTCGAACCTTGAACGTTGAGGTTATGGGTCCAGTGACTTGCCCATTCGTATATATCAACACTTGTAATCGGGAAAGCTTAAAGGCGTACAAGAACAACGTCATGTGAAACAAAATCCATTCATAAGTCAGCCTTATGAAATTTCATAGCATCGTTTATAAGTTGAACCTTATGAAGTTCTTAAGATTATTTGGCTGAGTGTAGTACTCAAATTTGAGTAACTGTACCCAAAGCTTATGGTGGGTAAATTTAACCTAATGCAATAAAATTTGTAAAAACCAAAAAATGGGCACTTTTCTGCACGGTTAGTTAGCAAATGTTATAAAACATTTAAAAAAAAGTGCCTTTCTCGTGATGATAGAATATATACCTAAATTTTCTTGATAATTTTATTGATTTTGTTTATTTCTTAATTTCCGCGATTTTTAACAATAACGGCTAGTTAAGTACCGTAACATATTTAGTGTTGTCAATGAAGTACTTGCTTATTGAGTAATCTTTACTCAATAGACTTCTCTGCCGTCGTTAGTATTAGTAAGCAGTTTCACTAATACAATCGTTTTGCTGGTTGAAAATAAAAAACAAACCGTTGTCAACCTGAACATTTTGACAGTTGATCTCGTGGATGAAAACAATAAACAAATCGATCCTATACGTGTAAAGCAGCACGCTAGTGTTTGTGAGATCGCTCGGCGAAACTCAAATGTGCAGAATCAAATTTACCCAGCTCTCCAGTTCAACAACAGTTACTTAATTTTAAGTTAAAAATACTCTATTTTGGGTACTTTGATTCTTCCGTGTAGGCTGTCCCACTCTTCCAATCCAAATCGCTTCAATCGGGTGCTCTGATGCTCCCTCCCTTCATCCTTACATATGTTAGGATAGATAAATAAATAAATGAAAAAGTTTCCAGTTTCGAACTTGGACCAAAACCAACACGCTCGTTTGAAGTTACTCAAAACTGAGTAGAAAACGACTCAGTTTCGTTAAAAGTGGAACTACCCTAATTAGAGTAATGAGAGGGTTACTCATTTTTGATTAACTAGGCCACCTGTCAAAATTAGAGTAAACATGACTCAGTCACGCTTGTTTGTAATTTCTCAAAACTGAGTAGAAAACGACTCAGTTTTGTTAAAAGTGGAACTACTCAAATTAGAGTAACTATAGGGTTACTCATTTTTGATTAACTAGGTCACTTGTCAAAATTAGAGTAAACACTACTCAGGAGCTAATTTAAGCTGATTGAACAATCTAAGTGAAGTCCACGCATTACCATTAAAACCCGATGCGCCCCGACGGAATGTTTTTATTATATTATTTAATTCCATAATTTTTTTTTCTATTATTATTTTTTTCTGATCGTTAACACTTGAACAGCTTGATGGCGATCGTCCGACGGGAATCTTGTGGTACGGTGGAGATGTGGCTGCTAAATCCTTTAAAGTAGCGATACTTTAGTTCTGCTTACATAAAAATACATTTTCCTTACCTTTCAACTTCCGAGCCGTCTCTGAATCAATATCCGATGTATCGAATGAACCTCGGACTGATCCACGTGTTTTGCTTTTGACAGCTTTATTTTAATTACTCTATTTTAATAAGTATAGCGCTTTTACGATCTGAGTAGCATTTACTCAGTTTCCTTATTTTAAGTTACTCAGTTTTTGACATTTAGCATGGAAATACGAAACTGAGTGAAAGTTACTCTATTTAGAGTTGATCTGAACGAGCGTGAAGAATATCAATGATGGACTGCAGGACGGATTCAGGACCGCACTGGACATATCCGGACATGTTCCGAGGTACCCCAGTGGAAGTTTGACCCCATTTCGAAATCCGAAACGGTCGCCATCGATGTTAGAAATGCAACAATATTAGTATTTGAGAAGTGAATGGTGTGTGATGTAAAGATGCCAATTATGTATATTCGACGCCATTTCGTACACGGAGAAAAAAGTTTGATTCACTCAATAATATTTCATCTAAATCAACTATATTTTGCATGATTTGAATAATCATACATTTCAGTTTTAACTATCAACGGCAGAAAAATATGGTTGATTCAACTATAAAATGGTTATGTCGTAATTTTTTGATATTTTGACAGTTTGCTTGCTTTGAGCTAAATATATTTTGCGGTTGAGACAAAAATGTGTTTATTATAGGTATGCACTATTGAGATTGCCATTTCAATTCCCCTGTCATTTATTTCCGTGTATGTATTTTAAAATGGCAACCATTGGTTTTAAAAAGTTGGTCAAATATTTTAAAATATGGCTATTCTCAGCGAAAATTGAAGTTTGATGTTCATAATTTTGAAATCCCATATGGACGCCATTGGTGTTAGATAAATACGTAACATATGCAGCAACCTGGTTATTTTCGGAATGAGGGTGGTGTACTGATTCCAGTAATCGATATTCGCGCCTTTCCTTACCTTACCAATCCAAGCCGGGGTGGATTGTGCTGTTCACAGAAGTTGTCTGCATTCTACATATTCGGTCCATGATTGCACTACGTCAGCATCGCAACCAGCAAAATGTCCACAGGTCGCCTTCTACTTTTTTGACGTAGGACTACGTCTTTGTTTTCTGTACTGGGGTACAGTTTAAAAAATGATCGAATGCGACCGTCACAAAATGTGGTCATGTTTTGAGCGTTAATATCTCAGTCGGTTCTCCAAACATTTTCTAAATGATTGCACCAATCGCTCGGAAATATTTCTACGCGTCTACACGTCCAATTATGAAAACTATTGATTTTTAACATTAAACTATTTAAAATAACGCAAAGATAAGGTGGTGTCTTATAATGTCGATTTTTCAGAGTAAATTTACCAAATACACTGTCCTTCCTAGCACAGATCACATATTTAAGTAAGGAACGTCTCCTAGGCAGTCACGAAGGTTATAAAACGGGTAAACCTTCACGTTTTTGCTTTAGTATTTCAGCAGTCGTGGCGCTGTGCAGTGGCTGTTGAAACGCAGTTGGCGGCAGCAAACAGCCAGGAGGGTTCACTGGCGAGCAGTCGTTGCCCAGGAAGGCGTTTGTGCAGTTGGCTGTTGGTGCCTGATGCCTACGAGTTGTCGGGAAAAAGCCGTGATGAGACAAGAATCAATCATCCCACGTCACCTGCATTTTGATGCCCAGCCACAACGTTGAGGAGCTGAACGAAGAAAGAAAGCCCAAGGGGAATCGCAAACTATTTCTCCCCTGTCAACTAAATCCGTCCTTTTCAGGACGACCGAATCATTTTATTAACTAAAGAGTTTGTTTGGTTGAATTTTTCATATGTGCGGTTTGTATATCAATTAGCTTTTATTAAACGCCGCGTCCTGGAGTATTATATCACAAAGAATGTTGGACAACTAACGAACGAAATACTAGAAGGGATAATTCGAGCCGACTGTGACACGTCAGAGACCGACCATAAGGTTGAGTTCATTGTAGTTCCTAGTTGTGCATAGTGGATTAGTTGCCGGTAGTGGCATGCAAATTAGGCATATTTCTGTTAAGACTAATTAAAACTAATTATTGTGGCGCAATAAAAAGTTCGGCCCCTATGATGCAATTCGTATCACATTGACTTCGTTGGTACCGCCCTCTTTCGTGCAATAGCAGAAAAATTGATTCAGTCTTACGGTAGTCGTAGTGCTGTGCAGAGCAAAATCTGTTGTTTCAACGCAGTAGGCGAGCGAGCACACTGGAGGGTGCACTGTTGAGTAGTCGTTATCCAGAAAGTTTAGTGCAGTTGGCTATTTGGGCCGTACTCCCGTCAACTTCGCTGCGAGAAAGAAGGCTGCTTAAGCCTACGAGTTGATGGGAAAAATCCGCCCGTGACAACAACGGGACATGAATCATCCCACGTCACCTGCAGATGGCCACCCGCACCGACGAGGAACTGAACCAAGAATACCAAGAAGAAACCTTAAGTTTAATCGCGAACAACGTTTCTTCCCCTTCAACTAAATCCGTTCTTTTTAGTGCGACCAAATCATTTTGCTTAAGGAGTGTATCGAAAAGTAGTTATAAACATTCGATGCGTTATTACGCATAAACTACTGTATATATTTTTAGCGTGTAAGCGCCATTTGCTTTGTTTACATGTCAAAAATGATTATTCGGTTCATTCATTTCCGTTGATAAAGTTGTATTCAAAATGTCGCGAATTGAATTTGAGACTAAAAAGAAAATTCTGCACACTTGGTGCACCGAAAAGGGTGTTACTTACAACCAGATTGCGAAAAGAGTAAATGTTCACCCGGCAAGTGTAAAACGCATCATCGAAAAGTTTGGTAAGGAGTGCTCCCTCAAGGATTTACCAAGAAGTGGCCGGAAACCCGGCTCCAGCAACCCCGATTTGGACCAAAAAGTTGTGGATTATATTCAACGGAACAAATCTGCCTCTACTCGCGATCTAGCCAAGAAGTTCAGGACCAGCATCGGAATGATTCAACGAATCAAGCGCAGGAATGACTTGAAGACGTACAAAAAGCAGAAAGTGCCCAAACAAACTCCGGAACAAAAGTCTCGTGCCAAAACCAGGGCTCGAAAGCTGTACAGCTGCATTTTGGACAATGTCGACCAGTGCATTTTGATGGATGACGAAACATACGTTAAAGAAGATTCAAGAACGCTACCGGGGCCGCAGTTTTATACTAAATCTGTTGGGGAACGTGTGCCAACCGCAGATACTACTGTTGCGATGGAGAAATTCGGTCAGAAGGTGCTCATTTGGCAAGCTATTTGCACATGTGGCTTGCGTTCTTCAATTTTCTATACAAAAGGAACTATAAATGCTGAGATTTATCAAAAGGAATGTTTGAAGAACAGGTTGCTACCATTGTATAGAAAGCACCAGTCCCCTCCTCTCTTCTGGCCAGATTTGGCATCGGCACATTACGCCAAATCCACTCTACAGTGGCTGACGGAGAATAACATCAAGTTCGTAGAAAAAGACATCAACCCACCAAACTGTCCCCAGTTGCGACCGATCGAACGCTATTGGGCAATAGTCAAGCGTATATTTAAGAAGGATGGTACAGTGTCCCAAAACATGACCGATTTTAAGAAAAATTGGGCAGCGGCATCCAGGAAGTGCACAAAGGTCACTGTGCAGAATTTGATGGCAGGTGTCAAATCAAAGGTACGGGCATTCTACAGAAATGAACATGATGACTAGTTTTTCCGTTTGGATCTTTTGTAAACATGTTAAGCTATAATAAACTGAAATAGTATGTTAATTTTAACCATGTTTTCATGCCTATTTTATTATTTGGAAGTTTATAACTACTTTTCCATACACTCCTTATTAAAGAGTTTGTTTGGTTAAATATTTCTCTTGTGCTGTTTGAAATTTCAATCTTTCGATAGGAATCAAATAATTTTGAGAAAGTCTAAGCGAAATTTCGCAGCATATGGCTGCAAGTAAGTAGTTCTATAGTTATCTTCTACGCGTTAATGATTGTGGCCCTCTCAACCATCGTGTACAATACAACCAGGACCGCATCATTATTAAAACCAAACGGTCCTTTTCTGGGCCATCAAATGCTATCTAAAGAGTTAACAATAGAATTTTCTCACATATTTACTTCCCAATACTGGTCTATCGTTCAATTAGCACTATTTCGACCTAGACGTCTATCGACAATAATAGACTTTGAATTCCCAAACAGACCACAACCATCGACAACGCAATAAGGATAATGATTTCCAGGTGGTCGATCATATCAAACAGTTCCAGCAGCAAGGTTCGGAAGAAGAAAACGTATAGCACCTCATCTACCGGGTGCTGAAGCATTTTACCCGATTCTGTTGTTTCCTCCAAAGCGATAAGCATTATGAACAGTTTCGTAAATGACATTTCCGAGCGGATTAAATGCGTAGCTGCCCGACTGACTTAAATCAATTAGCGGATGACCCTGACGTCTCTGGAAATTCAAACCGCCTTTCGATCATGCTGCCGGGAGAGCTAGCCAAACACGAGGTTTCCGAGCGAACCGAAGCCATGGCCAAGTAAACCAGCTTCATGATGAAATGAGGTGGTGGTAGTAGCTGTTCCCTTGAACCCAAAATGATCCTTTTCAGGGCCATCAAAACAACTGGAAAGAGAGTTGACATGCTGGGGGCTTGGTTTTGGGGTTTTTGATTGCGCAAAATATCTTTCGTGTGCCGAAGCCGTAATGTTTTCGACATTAGCAGTGTTGTATACACATAAGCCTAGTAGAAACCGAATGCAATTGGAGGTGAACGGAACAAGCCTCTTTTGTAAAAGTTTTCCAAATGACCAATAACTCATTCCTACTACAAGGTATATAACGTGATTTAGACTATCTTGATATCATATGTCATACATATTATTTCCCATGAAAGCAAGATGTATGAATCAAGACAGTAGATATCAAGACAGGCTTTATCAATAAAGATTGTAGTGCGAACGTTTAGTGTATGGGAATGAGATTTGGAAGGAAACCAATTTCGGCCACTCCTTAAACAATCAATCGATTCAGATTGCACATTGGTGCGTAGTCATACGACACCTTTGCGTACAACCCCATTGGGCTGTACCTTATAGTTGCGGAGCCGAGTTTCAAAATTGTTTTTTTGTTTATTTTTTTTTTCCGTCGGCCTATTTCCTCACATGGTGACCGACGCCAGGGCAACGACTTCACCACCTGGACCCTACCTAACGACTCATGACTATGAGCCGGGACCAACGGCTTCAATTCGAAGAAAGACGTGACCAGATTTTTTTTCGCCTCAGAAAAACCACCGACGTCGACTGGGATTGAACCCAGACCGACACTGGGGTGCCACGTAGCAGTCATGCTTACCACTACACCACCGACGCTGGCCTCGTCGGTTTGATATTACGAATCATTTTTAGGGGTGTGAACAATAGAAGGTTCTCCCAGCAAAAGATGCAGTTCGTAGTTCATTCGCCTCGTCCACGTTCCATCTTCCATCTGTATTCAACCGTAGATCGTACGCAACACCTTCAGGTCAAACACACCAAGGGTACCTTGGCCCTCCACGATCAATGTCCATGTTTCCCGTGGCCGTAGAGGTCTACCAATTAATGTCTTGTCAACATTGTAGTTCGGCGCATTTTATACGATCTTAGCGTCCTTCGGAGTCCAAAGTAGGCACGATTGCCAGCCATAACGCGCCTTTGTATTTCTCTACTGGTGTCATTATCGGTGATCGGCCCAATTATTCGTCTACCGCTTCGATTTCATCACCGTCAATCTTAAATCGTGGTGTGCGGGTAACATTGTATTCTCGTGAGCCTCTTCCTTTCATGTTTTTTATCCTTGACGTATTAATGACAAGCCCAATCCTACTAGCTTCAGCCTTATGTCTGATCTATGTTATGCCATTGCCATAAGATAAGCTATTTTTCAGGACTTCTACCCTGCGCCGTCTAAATTAATGGGATTTTGGATCCATTTTTGCCCACTGTGCATTGTCTCAATTTTGCGTGCACGATATGAATGTCGTCGGCAAAGCGAAAAATTTGGACGAACTTCCTGAAGACCGTACCACGCGGCTGTTAATACAATAATTGTCGATCAATTTTAGAAATATACTCTATCACGTCTAAGTGCTAAACGTTAAGTTTAAAAGTTAAACTTCATAACAATTGTTCCCTGGTGGTGGTACGTGATAATGGTGTAATGAGTTGGCAGTCGGTATGATATAGTTTAAACATATTTATTCATTATAATTAACTACTATGCTCAATATACCTTGTTTTGTATGTCACAAAAGCACAAACATTTTATTTTTATCATAAAACTTAATGAGACATTTAAGCCTTAAAATTTAATTCAATTTCAATTCTATTTAAAATCTGGGAAAATATGTATTTTTAAACCGGTAAAAACTCCATGAACTATGAGTTGCTACCCCTATGATTATATGCGATACCTGAAGTTACTATAATATGGAGGGTTGAATCGAGTGTTCAAAGAGTGCTAACATTTCCTATCAACTTAATCAGTTTCATAATTATATCTCCTAATTTTACACGTCTAATAAAGCTTTTGCCTGTTGTGTAACGTCTAAGCTTTACATGAACGTGGCGCCCAAACAATCAAAACAAATCTAGAATTTTATCATCGTTAATTCAACGCCTTTGGAACCCAACCGTTGCGGTGGAAATGTCAAATCATTCAACCTTTTAAACGTTGCTTGATAGCCTGTGACATAGTTTTAAACTTTCTGAAAAAAAAACCGTTAAAATTAGTGAACACATGCTAATCATCGGAGCAAACGTTATTGGGTTTGTCAATTAATTTGGACCTTTCATTGGGCGCTATCAATGAATGGCTTTTCACATATCGCTAACCGTATCGATATTTGTTGACGTCAAGTTCATTTTCTCATATCTAGTGTTACAGTGACTTGTTTGTTTATTCGTAACTTATTTGGGAATGATATTTCGATCTCATTACCAATTTAGCGTGCGAAGTGTGGATCCGAACAACAAAGGTTGACCCCTCCGCCTTCGCATAAGTCATAAACTATTATATTGTTAAAACAGTTTTTCTTCTTCCACTGATCCGCTCGCCAATTGAAACGCATCGGTAAAGACAGTTATGTTGAAATTATAATAGGTAGTTTAAATATAGAGTTGACCAAAAATTCACATACGGGATTATTTCTTCTACTATAGAAAAGATTAAACCAGCAAGACTGCTTATTTGCTGCTCTTGATACTAAAGCTATCGTGTATACTTTTTGTTCGAAGTAGGTACCCTTATCTTGCAATTTCGTTTTAACTCGAGAAAATGATGAAATCGCTATGATTATCTATTATCAAAATTCAGTCAGTTCCAAATGGTTTTGCCTATCCTGACCAGCGTTTCGAAATTTTCAGGTAAATCACTGATGGCATATTTTTGTTTACTCAGGCTTTAATTCTATTTCATTGCAGGTTTAATTTTTTACAAGCTTAGTCGAACAATTCACTTGCATATTTGATTCCGTTAAAAGAAAACCGTTGGAAAAATGGCCGACAACGCTGTTCCGTCAGCAACGAAAAAGCCAAAATTGTCACTTGAACCGCATTTGACCTCGATAAATACCATCCTACCAGACGAATTGGCCTCGTCTGTGCAATTGGTGGATGTCTACGTCGCTCGTATAGGAGATACCCGCCAAATATCGAAGTTGATCCCCGAGCTCAATCGATGCTTGACGCTTCCAGGGTTGCAACATTTGAAACGTGTTGGGCGTGATGGAATGATTATACTGGCGGAAGTTTCAAAGTTAGAACAACTGTTGAAGCGTGAAAAATGTGTTGATGGACAAGAAGATATTCTCTCGTGTGAAGACATTCAAACTGGTATTGCTAAATATTTCAAAAAAGCGAAGGTGGATGATGAATTGGTTGAAAATTTCTTCAATACTGTTGCTGTAAAGAAGGTTGCTCAAGCTCAACCAAAACTGAGATGGCAGTTTGAAGAAGCTAGTGCGTATTGGCCATGTAAATTTCATCCGAATAAATATATGGAAAGCCTGTATGCAAATACCGTTTTTAGCGATACTGAAAAGATGTTCCACAAACAGATTATGGATGCGTGCCTACATTTGGCACAGACGTATGCTAACAATCCTGCCGGTATCTGTGTAAATCCCAAAATCGGACGAGTTGCGGCTGTCGGCATGGGTAAGAGCAACGAACATCCAATGATGCATTGTCCAATGGTGTTAATTGATAATGTAGCTGTGTCCCAAAACGGTGGCGTTTGGCACGGTAGTCGATCGCATTCGGATACAGGTGATAATAATTTGATTCTCAGTGGGATCGAATCGGATTACAGTGGCTGTTTGCAGGATAAATTTAGCGATATCAAATTCGGAGCACAACCAATAAAGCCAGTTGAAAGCATGCTACTGGCTGATGTTTCCCCACACGAAGACAACTTGACAAAGTATGGACCTTATCTGTGTACGGGGTATGACATTTATCTGACTCACGAACCGTGCATAATGTGTGCGATGGCGTTAACCCACAGTCGAGTGAGGCGTGTCTTTTTTCATCACAAGACTAACAAGGGCGGTCTAGGGTCGCTAACGAAAGTGCACTGTGCCAAAGGACTCAATCATCATTATGAAGTTTTTCAAATTGTTTAATTTTCAGGAGAATAAAATGAAGTATGGTTTAAATTTTATTGTGTTTGTGGCAAGAAAATATCCGAATGTCCATTACTTTGATGCTAACGACATAATCTTATAACGTAAACAAATTCTATCGATGCATTTTATGAAAAACCAGTCATTGACGTAACGACGAAGTCGGGAACTAAAAGTTACCCTAGTACAGGAAAATCTGTTAAAGTAATTAGTCAAGCGATTTTTTAAAATAATTTTCAACTATCATATTTAAAGTCTGTTGCCATGAAGCTTCACTCATCGTCGGATACGATTGCCATCGATTGACAACAATATGCCAGGAGGGTAGTATCCATACTTAACTAAATATAGTACCTATCACACTTTGACTTAACTTTCGGTATGAAGAATGATGCCATAGATTTTTGAATTTTAAAGTTAAGGACTTTTCCAACTAGTGAAATTGAACATTAATTATCGCTGTGTAATATTGGGGACTTTACACATTCTCATCAATTAAGCAGTATCCATACTTCAAAACTGTATTGTTTAAAACATATGGTTCCGTTTGTATCGTGCTTTCAGGCCGCGAGGATTAATTGTTTCTTTATTGAAGAAAATGCCATTGATCTCAGTCTATGACACATTTCAACAGCCTTATTAAAGGGACTAATACTTCATATTAGTCAATGTTTCTTCCTATTGGCCTGATCGGTTTGAATATCGAACTAAGAAATTTCTATCCATGGCATCGAATCGAAATAGAAAAGGTCAATCTCATCCCCTGCTAATTAAATGAACGTGAACGATCAATTTGATGATTCTCACAAATGAAAAAATTGATCCGTCTTTCAGTCGAACTAAAGAAGGACATGCTCCCCTCCCACTTTCTCCACGTACTGTAATAACTTCGCACCTCAGTGGGAACTCAAGAGCTTAGTTATAGTTATTTTGAAGTGCTCATTTCAAATCTCTTGTCTGGGCCTGCCACTTGTTAGCTGAAACCATATTCTTGAGAATTTCTTTTATTTAACAACACCAAAACTGAACATCTGTTGATTGTAAAGTGTTTTTAATTCCTTGTCAAATGAAGCTATTAATCAAGTACAAGTAATTAAAATGCAAATTAAATCCCGTTCTAGTGGTTCTTGTCTGGGATTCCTAATTGTCTGTATTCAACCTTCACCTTCAGCTTAACCCAAACCGAATTCCCCTTGTACAGATAGTGTCATATTGATAAAAAATAATTCAAGATCGCATACACCTTATTGTGAAATACTTTGCGCAATCTTTAATCCGTATATAAAATGCGAATTTTCAAGCTCTTTAAAAAAAAATGTCACACTTCCTTATAACCTCAATCGGATTAAAAAGCAAAGATCAATAACAATGAATCCATCATCTATAACCACCTGTATCATGAATGAAGTCCATACAAGCTATCAAACCGACTCAAAAAAGGGTAGATAGGGCATGAGGTAAAGATATTTGGAAACCATATATGAAACTACCATAAATATGTGGTTTTTAATATGATTCTTATAAATTTTGACATATATTTAAAATCTCATGATCTTATGTATTTAGATGATATATTGTCATAAAACTCCGAATCATAACAACCAATCTACAGTGATATGAATGACTAAAATCTTGAACAAGTTTCAGAATTGTGGATTTTATAGTTAAGTTTGCTTTGGATGATAATTTACTAAAAATGTAGCGCTGGATGCCAAAAAAATAAAGGCAGCAGGGTAAATGCACCCTTCTTTTTAGGGAAATTCTCTTTAAACTTTGGAAAAATGCTTCGCTATACAAACTTGAAGAAACTTACGACCCGTCAAAACATCCGGCAAGCGCTAACCAGAAGGTTAATACCTCTGATTGCATCTAAGGAGCGTTTTTCCAAAGTTTAAGGAGCATTTCCGCAAAAAGAAGGGTGTATTAACTTTTTCCCATTTCAGTTCCCAACTTTATCATAGTTGGCGCTGTAAATGTAAACTCAGAAGAAAAATTTTGCTTCCAAAAAACCTTCTGAACTTTGTCAATTATCAATATTTTGGAAAATTTCACAACATTATAAAGGGTGTCCCACATCAAATTGCGTCACGGAAAAAACGCTGTAGAAAATTACCAAGTTGGCCGATTTCAAACTTTCAGACAATATAATATAACTCAATAGTAAGCTTTAGTGCCACTAAGCATTAGTGGCATATTTATTTCATTCAACTTCAATACTATAAACCTACGCTCGCGACTTACACTTAACTCCACTTATTACGTTCTGTACAACATCTGGGTGCAGCTTCTTCTGTACGGAAACCCAATTTTTGTTGTCTTGTCTGAAACCCACTTTTTCTTCAAGTCTTCCTCAGATTTGACCTCCTTGGAAAGCTTCCGTAGGGCCTGCTTCATAATAGCCCAGTATTTTTCGATAGTTGGCTTCTTACCACTACAGGACACCATTTTAATAGTGGCACGAAGCTAAATCCGGCCAGAAGATCGTAGGGCCCTCGTGTTGCTTCAACAGAGGAAGCAGACATACCCCGTCCCACTCCTTCTTATTAGATTCGCAATAAGATTCACAATCAACCATGGTGTTTCACATGACTTACCATCACATCAAGGACCCCTGGAAGGCAACAATTGGAGTTCAGATACCAAAGGTCACAAGTTAGCAGGTTGACTTTAAACGTTGACCTCATACGAATCACGATAATACTTCTTTATCAGCTAATTCATATGGCAGAACTAACATTCTGCTGCCAGATGCTGCTTTCGATTCACGAGAGTGATTTAAGATTTAAGTGAAATCGACATTTGAAGTCATTGTTTACAAATGGTTTTTATGGCCCTTAACATGCATTACTCGAGATGCGAAGAAAAAGGCACTTTGGCGTTGCTGCTGCATTACAGCCCAAACACAATGATAACGGTAACGGAACGGCAAACGGCTAGTTTGACAGTTGTGGAAAGTGACTTCGATATGTCCAATTAGAAGCGCCTGTTCTCTTTCCAACAAACAGGCTCACTCAGATCCGGCTTTTCCGATGCCGTTGCCGTTCAGGTTCAGGTTGTGTTTGACCCATAAATCCTTCTGACTGTGCGCATTGAGATTAATTCCTCATTGAGAGGGTGACATAAAAGTTAAAGCAAACATAATACTTTTGTGAATTTAATAAAAAAATGCTCGCAGTTAACTCTGCAGAACAAGCAAGATTGTTTCTTGAGCATTCACTTATTCTTAAACCATCCTAAATTTAAAAATAATTTATATTTTTCATTTATAAAAAAAAGTCGGACGACCCACAATTTCATTTGCTTATATTAAAATGGTTACTTCGTGTTCGCGTGGTTAGTAGAATCATCTGTCGTTCAATTTAAAGAAACGTTACTATAAGAAACCAACCTGCCACTTATCGGTCGAACCTACAAAAATAAAGTCAAAATACACAAGTTGTTGTGTACCTTATTATTAGTATTTTAGGTGATAATAGATGATCATATTTCTTGAAAAAAATTTTGCTTCGTTATTGAAGCTTTTTGTGTTTTGAGCTGTTTTCTGTGTACTGGCACCATCTCGTTAAGTATGCTAGCAGATTTTTATTTTTAATTCGGAATCTGCGATATATTTCCCAACAAATCGTGTCCGTATTATTTTTTTTCAAACTTTGTCAAATCATTATTTCGAGTTTCTATATATGTACGGTTTTGCTGCTGTGGAGACGTTCATACTTGCAACGGCACAAATTTTGTTTACTTTGAACTAATAGTCTTCAGGAAGTGCAAAATCTAGTAGTCTTGAGTAAATTGGCTAAAAAATCCTAAACATTTTTCAAAACTGTCGCGAGTTTGGTCGGTGTGTCTCGGAAAACAGTTTGAAATATTATCGAAAAGTTTTTTTTTGCAGGGAAAACGCATGAAGCAAGTCGAGAAATATGTGCTGAAAGTTTACAAAAGAAAGCCTAATATGTCGCATGAGATATGTTGCTAAGAAAGAAGATGCGGCTAAGTCAACTGTACAGGATATTAATGTGAGATATGGTCCGAAGCCATACAAAGCCCAGAAGCAACCTCGTCGAGATGATAAAGGACTAGAAAAGACGAAAAATCGGACCCGAAAACTGTATGATTCGATATTGTACCAAAAATACTGGCTGTATTGTGTAGGATAAGCCTCATCGTGTCAAGACCGATTTTTCCCAAAATCTACACCACCAAGGACAAGGGAAACCTGGAGAAAATGGAAAAAATGCGAAAAAGTGTGGTACGCATGTGTACATACGGAAAAATCAGACCTCTTCTGAGACAATATTCTCAAGTAATCCTGTTTTGGCCAGAGAAGCCATTTTGCCACTATTCAACAGTGACTAAAAAACGGTACGAGGATAATAAGATCATTGTGGTGCCGCGAGAGATGAATTATAAAATTTTGCACCATTTCGACCAATTGAGCGATTTTGGGCAATTTTGAAAATTGACTGTCGGAAAATGGAAGGTTGTAATGTGAAAGAAAGCCACTACCAGTGCAGGACTTGTCATGGCGTACAGTTTCTCCTAATAGCAAGATCAAACTGTACATACCTGCAATCCTCACTGTTTAGTTGAGGGACCAAACACGGAGGCGTGGACCCGTAAGCAGAAGCACTTACACGAAACTAACGGAAAGGATTTCCGTCTGGTGGTTTGTTAAAAATAGGGTTAGCAAACTCACTGTAGACTGTCGGAAGATATTTAGACCTTCGCTGATCTCGATCTGCCGGAGGCAAGGAAGGCATAATTGTCATCTATGACTTGGACCAGATAAGCACGAATTCCTCATATGTATTAATATCTTGATTAATGATTGTATTAATATCTTAATAGTAAGCTGAAAAGTAGAGAAGATCAGTCCTTCCAACGAAGATAAAATTTCAATGAAAAGATATTTGATTTATTTTAATTTTTTTGAGAATGAACAGGCTATTCTATAGTTCAAAGAAAGCAATTCGAGTGATCGAAAAGCCTGGTTTGATGATTTCTGAAATAAATGGAATATCTTATCAGAATATCACTAATCACATATATTTAAATATAATTATACACTGCTTATAATCACATGCCAGTCTATTATGGAATAATAGTTGAAGTTCAGAAATAGAATTTTAATGAAAATGTTATGCTGCTCCATATTCTGAAATGCAAAAGTAATTTGAAATGCAAAGATGTCCCAACGCGTGCTTAAATCATTAATTAAATGAGAATGGAAAATATACCCTGTTTGAACGCGATCTTGAGTCGCTGCCTAAATTGACAAAACTGCCAAGGCTACGCCAACCCGCATTTACATTGCTGAAAAAATGTGTAGATAACTACAGTAGAAAAACTAATTAATGTGATATGACCACAATGGAACAGACTCTTAGCTTCCGGTCTTGACAGAGAATCCCTACTGAGCCCTTGCGGCACGTCAAGCCGGCCAGTTCTGCGCAAGGGATTGTCGAAAAATGGAAGGAGATTAAAAATTCAAGAGTTCAAAAATAAATGGACTTACAAGGCCGGGTGAGAAACGCTCCTCCAAACAATAATGACAGGAGTTGAATCAAATGTCTGTAAGTTTGGACGTGAAGGTGAAATTTAAATGTTTTAAAGCGGAGTTCCTTGAGGCAAATAAAGGTTGATAGATAAATGTGTTGGTATTATTATTCATCTAGTTTAAGACAATGTGCACCCGTACAAGCTTTAAGTAACATTCACCAATTGTTCTGTTAATGTTATTGAATAGTATTTGAAAAGTAACAAAGTGAGGAGTTACTGTTTTTAAAACATTTCTGTCAATTTATTTTGAGAAATCCTGCATCATACTTCATCTTTTTCCACGCCAAAACAAACCTCGTGATAAGTTCTGTAATTCGTTAATTCAAACCTAACAGCATTTTCATTTAGTTTACCTGCAACTTCATTGTTTGCCCACCATTTTCATAAATCACGAACTACAGCATTCAGTGCATATCACAAACAGCACTCTTGATCCACGTGAAAAATGACCGATACAGTGACCATTCACTAATTGCAATTTCGTTACTTGTAGCGTGTTGCAATTAAAAAGCAATTAACTGTCATATGAAAATGTCAAGCAGTAATCTGTCATTTAGCTCTAGGAGTTCACGAGTTTTTGACAGTCGATTTAACGCTGTCAAATGTTGCAATGAGCGAATGGTCACTGTATTTGGCACGCAGTTTCAAGCAGAACAACGCTGCTGACAGTTCATGTTCTGCTTGAAGCTGCACACCAAACTGTGGTTGCTCCTCGCGTTGATCTAGTATGCTGTGCACAGAATGACAGAACGTAAACTTTACCCCTTGAGGTGAAATTTGAGGTTTATGAAAATGATAATTGATAATCCGATAATGTTGAGCTTGGTGTTGGTGTCAAAGAACAAATCATAGAATTTGTGCAGAAAGAACACTAAGTTTATCATGCGTTTCTTGAAGTAAATTGACAAAAATGTTTGAAAAATACGAACTTAACACGTAACGTGTTGCCTTTAAAATTTTATTAAATTCCATATAAAATGACAATTTGGGAATGCTGTTTATTAGGAATGAAATATAAAGATTGGCGCTAAATAGCATACACTTTGAGGTTCAGCCAGTTTAAAGGAAACATAGCTCAACCGATTAGATTAGCTGTCTTTTTATTAAAGAGACTGTCAGCCAGTGGCTAGTTCGTCTCTAAAAACATAGCTCAACATACAAAAGGTTCAATTACTCCGTAATTGTTCAGATTTGATCATATGCTTGCAAGGTTTTTTTTTCATCAAGTAACATCAGTTTTTTTAAATTTGAACATTATTCTTCTGATAGAAAAATGGATCTTGACTCAATTTTACTCGATCGCCGAGTAAGATTAAACATCCGTGCACAGTTGCCACACATTTGTTCTTATACCAACAATTTTTGCAAGAAGACTCCCGTGTGATGCAAGCGAGTAGCAAACAAATAACGCGAAACGTATAGATCCTTTCTAATTGAGGTCAATTGGTTGGAGCATAGCACATATTGTGCCGCTGGCTCGTCGATCATCGTTTATTTTATTGCACTTTTTAAATTGAACGGGAGCACATTGGTCCATCCGAGAGACGTCCCATATCATATCAAGTTTAGCATTTGTCCAAATTCCTTAGAAGCGATACTCAAAGTCATCTGGGAGAACGTCTGAACATCTACATCGAACTGGGAAAATACGCAACTAATTGGCGTCATCAGTACCGGCAGAAACATGACACAGTCACGTGTTATATTATAGTGGCATACAAATAACTGGTTTTAGGCGGTCAATCATCCGAATAAATTACAACGATAACAGACACGTGCCTACTATCAATCTACAGGTATTTATCCATTTACCATTTTACGGACAAAATCATCTGTCGATGCTCAATAACAAGTGTCATCTATTGCACATACTACCTCCAAATTATGAAAAGTCATTGGACATGTCTGCTTGTCTGTGACTTTTCAATTGACTGCATGCATATTTTAAATTTCTGAATCACATTTCACGGATTTCCAGCCGTATGCAATTACTAGTTGATATTCGAAAGCAACACCAAAAACCTGATTCCATGTTACGGTCAACTCATTATGAGCGTCCTCAATTCGAAAGCATCAACACAAACCTGATCGCTGACTGTCGTAGTAGCAGTAAACAAGCTGCAAACCTGTTAGAAACTAATGATAAACACCTGAATATTGACAATGAATCACAATACCCTTATGAAGTTGCTGAAATTGTTTGGGATTTCCCTAGAACAAGAATAACTTGATATTCTTGCTCTTCAAATCATGATTTGCTTCAACGCAAGCAATGAACGGTGCATTTCAACGATGACAAATCGAATGACGAAAAGTGTGTGGAAGGAAGAAACTTTTTTTTTCTTAATTAGTTTCTTCAAAGTTACACGCAAGCCTGCTATTACTGATACCGGTTTCAACCAGTAGGAAATGTAGATATCAACATTTGATGTCC
The DNA here is from genome assembly GCA_034211315.2 of Aedes japonicus. NCBI lineage: Eukaryota > Metazoa > Arthropoda > Insecta > Diptera > Culicidae > Aedes > Aedes japonicus. Next base: position 847,065 of record JASCZW010000070.1, on the reverse strand, counting down.
ATTCTTCTTTCTTAGGGCATTTTTGACTGTCTGTAGTAGATGTGAGAGCTTGGTCTTTAATCTGAGCATGCCATATAATTAGAGACGTCTCATGCTACAACGAAATCAAGCAAATTTTCTTTTTTTGCGAACGAACCATGCGTATTATGGAAGCATTTTTGTGAACTTCACATTTGTGAAACGAAAATCAATTCAAATAACATGTTTCAGACTATTTGAATTTTGATGTACTTCAGTACAACAATTTATAACAGTTCTATTAACATGAGAAATCAATTAAAGTTGTGAACTGTTACGCTTTTATCTTCAAGTACCATTTCAAGCCCCAGTCCAACACATTTAACTTCGCCAAATCTGTAACTGGAACTTCTACATTAGAGAGTTTTAGAATTTTTTTAATCATTTTTGTAAATATTGAAAGGAAACATCTAAACTTGGTTTTGAGATATGCTGCAAACAGCTGGAATAATCGAAGACGCCGCTGCACAGTAATTCCATTCCTTACGAAACGCGGAAAAAGTCTTAAAATTGATTTTAAATAGCTAAGTTATGTATTTCCAAGCAATTTTGTGCCTCTGATTTCATATATGTTATCTAAATTGTCGTATCCGGAACATCCGATAAAGTGGTAAATTCATTAGTCTCGTCCTAAAGCTATACGATTCTTTTCAATACCACTTATACATGAAATTTAAGAAAAAAAGCGGTGTGGAGAACAATGAATGGCTTTGAGTGGCCGTTTCATGGCCTTATCATATCATATCATATCATATACATAAAATGTATGCATTTTCACTCAAAATATAGTGCGGAGATTGCATCTATATGAACAGAATGAAGAAAAACCATCAATTGCAGGGATATTGGGGCAAAAAGGTATATCTACAAGACCAAAAAAAAAAACACGCAAAGTCGCTCCAAATTACTTCTATGAAGATATTCTGTGGAATTTGTACTTTTGCAGCGAAAATAGTTTGTGACGATTGCTGCTATTCGGAAAGTAAAAAAAAATTAAATAACAGGAATAAATTTGGATAAAACGGGCCAGACACAAAATGAAATTATCTCTGTAAAGTTTCTAAGTATGATATGTGTAAACTATATGCATTTTCACTCAAAATAAATTGCGGAGATTGCAACTATATAAGCAGAATGCAGAAAAACCATGAATTTAGGGTGAATTGTGGCAAAACGAGCCACTTCCCGTGCTCTACACAACACGAAACCTGCGCCAATTGATTTGTTAGCCCATTTCCCTTCAGGAATGCATTTGGTTTGGTTCAAAAGCCAGCGACTTCTTTTACTTTGGAATTTGGGTTCATTTTTTCCTACTGTGGTTGGATCGAATTTCAATTTTTTTATGATGAATGTGTATTAAAAATAAATAGTTATAGTTTTAAGAATTAGTACGAATATAAAAAAAAAATGTTATTAGTTGAATCAATTATAGAAATGTCCAGTTTTGGGGTCGACTTCAATTTTCATGTAAATTTAAATTAAGGAAATACGGACGACGATTGTAATGGTTTATTCCAATTTGAGTTTTAATTTTTTTTATCCATTTTACAAAAAAGGGTATGCAGATCGCTTGGAAATTCGACTTATGATCCGAGACCCGGAGTTCCAACTGATATTACTATTCGACTCTGCAAGTCAAGAATGTATTATTTAGGGTTTTAATTATCAGCTTCTGGAAGATAAACAATAACAAAACTTCATGCGCATATTGTCTACGACGCAGAAAACATAGTGAGATAAATTATACGTTTGATATGACAACAATAACTTAAATTTAGCACTTCAAAAATGCAAAGTGGCAGTGCATCTTTCCAAGGAGCCAGGATGCAGGATCGTTTTTGTTAAAGGATCCCGGGCATTGGATCAGCAATCTGTTTTCTAAGCAATCTATATTTTTCCATTCTACAAATGTATGGTAAAAATCGGGTCACTCTAGAACGAAAGTAATACACAACTCCTGAGAATAGCCGGAACATCATCCCGGATGTATCCAATGTGGTTCTAGGTTTTTGATATCTTCACCATTGGCCTTATTTCTTTATTCTAATGTAATTTGAGGTATCGTACATTGGATTTTGATTTTAGGGCAAAATTGACCGTTTCCCGGGGGGAATTTTCGGAACAAGGAACCGATTTCAATAATTCAAAATAGACGTATAGGATTACAGTACCTTCCATTTGGCGATTGTTTCATTCAAATCGGTTCAGTTGTTGCTTGGAAAACTGAGTTAGAAGTTTCGTTCCACATATACATTACTCGTTCCAATAATACACTGAAATACTCGCTGTTGATGGTTTTTGAAGCAGTCCACGAAGAGTATGCCATGACAATCCCAGAAAACCGACGCCAAAAACTTTCCGACCTATTGAGCCTCCCTAGATCGCTTCGGAGGCTTCTCTCCATTGCCAGGTACTCATTGTCAGGTAAACATTTACTCAAATTTGAGTGACTTCACTTGTGACGAATCTGAGTCAAAACCGACTCAAAACTGAGTTCAAGTGGCTGGCCGTGTACATCAGATGTACACTCTCGCGTCACTTATCAATTTTGAGTACAATATGTATCTCTTCTCACGGAAATGTTACTCAATTTTGTAAAAGTGGATCTACTCAAAATTGAGTTGATCCACTTTTAACGAAAATTGAGTACATTTCCGTGAAGAAAGGATACATACATTGTACTCAAAATTGAGTAAAGTGGCGTGAGAGTGTAGCATACGTAGAGCAGTAGAAGATGAACCTAAACTGCTACTCCACACATGACATTTTGAAGATTATTAAAATTCAACCTTCAGATTGTTAATTTGGTATTAATTGTTTTTGGGCGACTGTAGGCGCTAACTAAGGGGGATCTTATTTAGATGATAGTGTGGAAGCGTTATTTCGGAAGCGAAGTAAATAAGCCCGAGCAAGATCTGTTTAACTTTCTGATTAGCTCTATGTAGCTAGACGTTGCTGCTAATCATGTTTGTCAACAGTTTTAGTTTTATGTGGGTTGTCTTAAAACACAGTTTAACATACTGCAACCACAGGAATAATAACAGTGAAAAGTGGAGCATAACCACCCTTACGAAATTCGAACAAAATGACTCGTAGTTTACTGGAGCTTGACTAGATTACTTCAAGAACACCATGTGATAAGGTCACATAATTTTTTGTAAACAAACCTTTGAAGGCCCGTCCTTCGCCAACCGAAAGAAGCTGACACAAACGAACGCCATCGTGAAGAAGGGGAAATTTTACCCCTACGTTTTGATGTTTTGGAATTTTTTGAATGAACATCAGTAGGCGAGAAACTGGCATCATAAGTTTTGTTTACAAAAGCTTGTGTGGTTCTGAGGTTCTTGATTTATGAGCTAATAAATTATGTTTTTGGGTAGAGGTTACATGATATAAGTAACGGGATGTAATGTTAGCCTAGCTCCTTCATTCGGCCTATACCAAATATGTCATTAATTCGTCGATATCAACAAAATCCATTTATTTCAAAGCAAAAGACACATTATTGATTAAGTAATAGTTGTTCCATGCCGCGTAATTTTTGATTCCCTTAACCTTTAAGCCTTCATTATTTCACTGGTTAAGCTGAGCAGATTTTCTCCACGATCTCCTAATGATCTAAATTATTAAACCGATTAACCGAGTACTGCAGCAGCAGCAGCAGCAGCAGCATAGATCTTACACATAATAAACACACCTTATTAACTTACTGTTTACATAGATAAAATAACAATGATTTAACAAGCAAACCGTTGACCCAATGCTAGAGACATATTTTTTTCTGTGTTCCCATCTATGGCCTGTTGTATTAATACCGTAGTAAAAAAGTTATTATTGGAAAATGTTTAGTGGAAATGTTTGCAGTTTGCAGTTTTATATTTTTCAAATAACTCATCTTAACACAAACCAAAAAACAGTGTATGTGTAGAGTGCATTATAATATTTTAAACTATACATTACATGTAAAAATCACACATCAGTTACTCTTTGAGTTTGATTTGTGAAATTTTGAGTTGGGTTTGGGTAGAGGAACTACATCTAGCAATGCCTTAAATAAGAAAATCAGACAAAACACAAACAGTGCAAGGACTGCATTTAATAATGATTCTATCGAATAGGACGAATTTGCATCCATGAGGGGACCCAATTTGGTGCTTATAGACCGACATTACATCCATATCCCTGGAACGTTTCTGACTTAATGAAATGAGCTGTCTTACTTTTCGTGATACATATCGTTTGCATTGAAAAAATGGACAAAAATTGCCGATTTTTCATGGGTTTACTTTCACCCGCACTGACGAAACTACCCATGCTGCATCAATCATACTAGCCCATGAGCCAGCAGACAAAATTTGACAGCTCTATCAGTCGAACTCTAACCGTGATGGCAAAAACAGTGAAGCAACTCCGTTCAGAAGTGTGCGCGTTCAAAGAACGGCACCCCACCGCGTCGAAAACGGACATCGTGCGGCACTTTGTCACCCTGGATGGCAACGACTGGCAGGACACTTCGTATTTTTCTAAGTTCATTTTACACACCAAGTTCCCCAAGAAGGTGCTGCTGTGGCTGACAGCGATAAGGGGATGTCAAAGCCGCTCTTCTTTCGTTCTGAACTGGCCGAGAACGGGGAAATGTATAGTACGAAATGCCTGCCGGAAGTTAGGTCGTTCATCAAGAAATACCATAAGGGCGAAGACGCGGTGTTCTGGCCGGATCTGGCGTCGGCCCACTACTCAAAGTGATCGTTGGAGGAGATTGAACGGCTGAATATCGATGTGGTAACCAAGTCGGTGAACTCGCCACCGACTTGGTTACCACATCGACAACGTCCCCCAGCTGCGTCCCATCCAGAATTTCTGGGCCAACCTGAAGCGTAAGATCTAGTCCAACAATTTTGTCGCGATAACGGAAGAGAAATTGATGAATAAAACGTAGAAAGAACTCAAAAATATGCCTACACGCATGTTTTTGTCCGAATGTTTCGGTTCCGGCTTCGCGAATGTCCCGGTTAATTGCCGGAAGACCGATCGCAAGGGCGTAGCATTTTTTTTTAAAGTAAGCTTAAATAATTACCTTCTATAAGAAATTTATTAAAAGCAATGGCTTAGTTTTTTTATCATCATCCGAAAAAAAGTCCATTTTTTTAATGCAAACGTTAGAAAAAGCTCATCTTTTGACAGACAGGTTTATTTCGTCTACAGACTTCTTTAGTGTCGAGCAATAGTTTTATTTTTTTTTAAATTGATTTTTCCTCGCTGAATTAAATAAACCATTTTTTGGCAGAAATGCAACGGACTGAGTAATCGAACGAAGGGTCTAATAATATTTCAGACGAGAGGAAAGAAGGGTTGGTTGTTTAAATTCTTAAATATTCACTGAAAAAATATTTCACTTAGCTACTACTGGAAACACATGTACTTTTAAATGAATATCACATAGAAAAAGACTTGACTAATCATTTACATTCCACTGGACACATAAAATTCAATTGATTTTGCAAAGCATTTTCAACATTCTGAATCACATGAAAGTTAAGTGAATGTTTAGTGGATATTTTCCACTGATTATGTGATTTTCTTGGGTGTAGGAAGGATTGGAAGGATCTCCTGGCAGATGGATAATGGATATAGACTTTTAAATGGCTGAGCTGTATGGCAAAGACGCTTAAACAGATGGTTAACCGTTGTCTGTCAACTGAGTTGGCGAGGCATGAATTTATTCATCCACATCAACTGACATTTCGATACGGCTAAGGATCGGAGCAGTTCATTTATTGGACAAATGATCGCCAGAAGACCTACACGTTGTAGGTCCAAGGAGCAATTATTTACAAAAAAAACAGGCAATCATCATCATGATTTATCAAGTGATTCGATAGGACGTAAAAGTTAAAGACATGTAGGGGAAGGTATTCTAATGTGGGTTTATGGATCTAGGATTCGGCCTATGGTTAAAATTCGCAGTAAATATTAGTTCACTATTTTTACCCTGAAAATTAAAAATTTACAGTAGTATTGTCAATGACATTTCAATATAAAGAAAAATTAAAGACAGGCAATTTTTAGGCACAATTCTAGATCCATAGACCCACATTAGAGCACTTTCCGATATTCCATTTAAGTTTGAAAATCAAGGTTTATCTGCTGGTCCAAATACACCCAATTTGAGAATAGGTTAACGGAACTCAAGATAACAGCTTTGTTGGCACAGCAAATGCAAATATTTCGGACGATCTTATAGCACGACTCGTTTCATGTGGTTTACATGAGTCAGCTTTTTAGCTGCAATTTATTTAATTCAATTAGTGACCAATTTGTGTTTTATATTGATTTTACTTACATTCCTAGTCCTTAATTTTACTTGTGCACTGTCCAACTAATTGTACCTATATTTAGAAGATTTTAACTAGTTTTAAGATAGATTTCACGAAACTAAAATGTTCTAGTGATAAGCTACTTTTAACTTGTGTTGTTTTCATGTATCTAGGTAGGAAACTAATACAATTGATTTGAATGACGTTCGGCACAATACAGGCACGTTTGGTAGTTGTCATCTACAAACGCTTGCATTCTGATCGGTTGACCCTTTCGAAGCGGGGTGCTGGTTTCTCGCCGTTCGGAACATCCCCCGACCCGTATTGCTCGAAGTTTACTGCAGCTGTACCACCTACTTCCAGAACCGCCAGCTTCGCCACTGACCGAATCAGCACTCCTGAACTGACTGTCGTGACTTCCACGTTCCGTACACGGCCGTCCCGACCTGGAAACACCCTTAGCACTCGACCCCTCAGCCAGCCATTGCGGACCCAGTCTTCTACAACAACCACCAAATCACCAACTTGAACCGGTTTGTAGTCCTTGAACCACTTTGTTCGCTTCGTAATTGTCGGAAGATACTCCTTAATCCAACGACTCCAGAATCTGTCAAGCAGAACTGTGCACAAGTCCCAGTTACAGCGTGCCAGCGCCCTTTCGTCAATCGGCTCCCTAGCAGGCTGGTTGACTCCACTGGTGCTCAGCATCAGGAAGCAGTTCGGAGTTAGCGCTTCTTGCTCTTCGGAATCTATTGGCAGATACGTGAGCGGCCTCGAGTTCACGATGGATTCGGCTTCGATCAGGAATGTCCCAAGGGTTTCATCGTTTGGCTTACCCCCAGTAGACAGCGAGGCCAGCGCAGTTTTGACCGCCCGGACCATGCGTTCCCAAGACCCCCCCATATGTGGAGTAGAGGGTGGATTGAAACGCCATTGTGTGTCCGTGTTGGTGAACGTGCTGGCAAGGTTGCCGTTAATCCGCTGGAGTTCTTCTTTCAGGTCACGGCTTGCGCCCACAAAGTTTGTTCCTCGATCACTAAAAATTTCCTTCGGGGCCCCCCTCCGTGCGATGAACCGCCTTACCGCCATCTTGCATGATTCCGTTGTTAGACTGTGCACCACTTCAAGGTGCACCGCGCGTATAGTTAAACAGGTGAATAGTGCCACCCAACGCTTCACTTCGCTTCGCCCTTGTTTCACTAACATCGGCCCAAAATAGTCCACACCGACGTAAGTGAATGGTCGAACATGGGACACCGTCCTGGATTGAGGAAGTGGAGCCATTATTGGAATCTTCGGAGTTGCTTTGTAGATCTTGCACCATTGACATTGATTTCTGGCCTGTTTGAAAGCTACTCGCATCTCCGACACGTGGAATTTTTGGCGCATCTCGTTCACCGCGGTCTCGGCATTGCAGTGGTTGTACTGCCGGTGATACCAGTCGATGATTAGCTTTGTACCAAGATGGTTTTTGGGAAGAATTATGGGGAACTTGAAATCGAACGATACTTGCAGGGCGTTTGCAATCCTTCCGTCCATTCGCATGACGTTCTGCTCATCCAGAAATGGGGAAAGCTTGGCAACTTTGCTGGTCTTCTCAATATTCTTCCGTTCTCCAGTTGGAAGCTCTTGGTTTTTCCTAAGGATAACGATCTCATCGCCAAAAACTTCGTGCTGAATCAATCTAAAGATAGTTGACTCTGCTTTTACTAGTTCATCACGACTTAGCCATTTTTGATTTGCAGGTGCTTGGTTCTTGTTCTTGCAGCGAAGATTGTCGACGAACCGATGTACATAGGCTACAGCGCGAACCAAACGCTCCCATTTTGAGAACCTTCCAAACTGCACCAGTTGTTCCTTGACCATGTAGTGATGAAGGTGTATCGGGCGAAGTTCTTCTTGAGTAGCTTGTTCTGCTGTACCTTGCTGGGGCCACCGTCCCGGATCCTGATACAGAAACTTTGGAGCTTGGAACCAGCGGCTGTCAGGGGCGATTTTAGGTCCTTTGCTCCACTTCGTAGCTTCGTCAGCCACGTTCAAATGTGTGGGTACCCAACGCCATTCGTCGACTTGCGTCAGGTTGCGGATCTCTGTCACTCTGAATGCAACGAATTGCCGGTACTTTCTGGGATCTGCTCGCAACCATGATAGAAAAGTGGTAGAGTCACTCCAGAATACTTTCCGATTAATCGGCAGCGTGTGGTTTTCCGTCACTGATTTTGACAGCCTTGCTCCAAGAACAGCAGCTGACAGTTCTAATCTCGGAATCGAAAGCAATTGCAAGGGCGCAACTTTCGTTTTCGCAGACACCAAGGAACAGCGGACTCTGGATCCCTCTACGACTCGGAAGTAGGCCACTGCTGAAAAGGCCTCTGCAGAAGCGTCAACGAAAACGTGCAGCTCCAAGCGATTTGTAAGCTTCAGGAGAGTAGCCATTGAAGTAACATCGTGGTATTTCGACTTTCTTAGCTGGTGCAGAAGCTTGATCCATCGTTGCCATTGGTCTTGTAGAGTGTTGGGTATAGGTGTATCCCAGGAAACTTTAAACCGCCATAGATGCTGCACAAGTACCTTTCCGTGGACGACAAATACAGCTACCAGCCCAATGGGATCGAAGATGCTCATGACGATCCGCAAGACTTCCTCTTTGTTGGGACAGCGTCCTCTCGTAAAAGTGCTTGGATTTCTTCTCTGAAAATGTCTTGGAAGACGAAGACATCTGATTCTGGCTTCCAAATCATGCCAAGAACACGTTCGTAAGCAGCTGACCTGCCGACCAATCTCTTTTCCGGTGATTCTGTTTGCTGTTCCCCGACCCGTGTTAGAACGGCAGACGAGTTTGACAGCCAATTTCGAATGTTGAATCCAGCCTTGGAATGCACAAGCTTCACTTCATTCGCTAGCAGAACAGCTTCTTTCTCCGTGTGTACGCTGCTCAGGAAATCATCCACGTAATGTTGTTTCGTGATTGCTTCTGCTGCCCGTGGATACTGTTCGGCAAAGTCCTCGGCATTTCGATTTTTCACAAACTGAGCTGCTGATGGTGAACAGGTGGAGCCGAAAGTTGCAACGTCCATCACGAACACGTCAAAGGGATTGGATGGCTCATCGCGCCACAGAAACAGTTGTGCTGACCGATCCTCCTGTCGAATCAAGATCTGGTGGAACATCTCGCAGATATCGGCGCTGATGGCCACCTCGAACTGACGGAACGAACAAAGTACAGCTGGAAGTGGTGTCAATAGATCTGGACCAGCGAGTAGCGCGGAATTGAACGACTGACCTTGGACCTTTGCCGCCGCATCCCATACTAAGCGCACCTTATTTGGCTTCCTCGGATTTGTAACGACGTTCAATGGCAAAAACCAGGTTCGTTTGGGATTGAAACTGGCTAACTCCTCTTTACTAGCCTTGTGGGCGTAGCCTTTAGTTTGATACTCACTGATCTGCGTTTTTACGTTGTCGTACAAGTCGGGCTTTAATGCTAGACGACGTTCAAGACACCGGAATCTCTTTTCCGCCATGGGTCTACTGTTCGGGAATTCTACATTGTCATGTTTCCACAGCAAGCCTGTTTGGAACCTTCCTGACGCCGTACGTACGGTAGTGCTTTCGAGTATCTGCCTGGCACGTCGGTCATCATCGCTTTCCATTGTAGAAGCTGCAACCCCCAAGCTGTCCAACGCAAAGAATTTTTCGACTAATTCGTGAAGGTCGTCATCGGGTGTTCGAACGGAAATGTGGAACAGCCTATTTGCGGACTGATCCGATTTTGCACATGTGCTTCCACAGACCGCCCACCCTAGCCTGGTTTTGGTAGCGATTGGGCAACCACTGGGTCCTTCTCTGCTCTTCCGTGTTGCCATGACGAACGAGTTATCCAAGCCAATCAGGATTGTGGGAACAGCATTAGTGTAGCTGTGCACTGGTAGACCGTGAAGATACGGGAACTGTTTGCAGACCTCGCTGAAATCAATTGTCTGAACTGGAAGATTAAGATTCTCAACGGTGTGCACCTCCTGCAAATTGTAGCGAGTACTGTTTGTCGCCCCTGAAATCTACAATTTAATTAACTGCGATTCCTCCTCCACTCGTTCTATGCCGCTGGTCCACTGCAAGCATAGCGGACGTACGTCACCGCTTACTCCAAGTTCTTCAGCGATCTTGGACTCCACCAGCGTCCTAGATGATCCATCGTCGAGAAAAGCGAACGTTTGAATCGTTTTGCCATTCCCATGCAGTGAGACAGGAAGTATCCGGAACAACACAGTTTGCTTGAGCTGTCGATGAACTGTAACTGTGCTGGTAGTCTTCGGCGATACGGTAGTGTGGGATGCTTGTGGATTTCCGGGATGAAGAAGCTTGTGATGGCGCTCGTCACAGCCGGGCTCTTCACAGTTGCTCGCTTTACAAGGGAATTTTCCGTGCAATTTCAAACAGCGACGACATAACAAGCGATCTTGAATTAGTTTCCAGCGATCCACGAGTGTCATCTTGCGAAACACGTGACAGTCCTTTATCTGATGATTGTCCTTTTGGCAGGATGCACAGGGCCTAGGTTTGTTCTCCTTGCGGTCGCCACCGGTGACATTCTCCCGCTTCTTTTCCTCTGCGGCATGGGTGTTCAAGTACAACTTCTCCTTCGGCTTCGACTTGTCTTGTTTGCTGCGATGGCCATCCGCTTCATTCAAGAAAGTCACCTCACTAGCGGCTGTCACGATCTGATCCATGTAGCACCCAAATGTTGTGAGATCGACGTTCGCATACTGGCGCTTGAAGAGAGACCAGTTCAGCTTGAGTGTGGCTGGTAGCTTGCTTACCAGCTCCTGAAGCAGTAACGGGTTCATCAGGTGATTGTGAAGATCAGCGGCTTGAAGATGGCTGCAAAGGTTTTTACAGGCCAACCCGAAACCGATCAAGCTCTCCAGATTTTCCGGCTTAGGAGTTTGCGTAGCCCGTACTTTGTTGAGCAACGAGTTGATGATTAGCTCTGGTCGTCCATACAGCGTCTTCAACGTGTCGATGATCAAGGGAACGGATAATGGATGCATCAGATGGCTGCGAACCGCTTCCAGCGCATTACCCTTCAGGCACCGCTGCAATCGCATGAGGTTTTCCCCTTCCGAATAACCGCACATATCGGTGGAATTTTGGTAGGAGCTCAGGAACAACGGCCACTCGACTGGATCTCCGGAGAAAGCAGGCAGCTCCCTGGGCACGACTTGTCTGGCAGCGAGTTGTTGTGAGTTGGGTCCACCAAATAACTGCCTTGGGTTAGCATTGTTAGCAGGAGACACGGCAGTGGCGGAGGGGGCAGATGTTGCAACCAACTGCGACATAATAGGCGAAATTCGAGACGAAACTGTGTGCACGGAGGGAGGTGTTGAGTGAGCTTGAGGCGTACTCATGTGCCAGGGTACTAATGGCAGAAGGGAGGGGAGCAAACATGGTCCGGTAGCCGGAAGGGGTGTATTATTTATTTGACCAAAGCTTTGCATCGGTTGTGACGATTCAAGCGAGTTCGCAACATTCAATTGTGGAGCAATTGTAGTAATTGGATTGGAGCACGGTTGACTTACCGCATTGTTGACCTTAGTACTACCATCGTTAGTTGGAAATTCGTAAGCAATGTTGCGCACCAGCCGTGGCATTTTCGACGACATCGTTGTGCTTTCGATGATACCTGTCGCTGTCGGTGAAACTGTCGAGTGCGATTGTCGACCTGCATTTAGATCTTGTTCTGCAACTTGGTTTTGATGGAATGTCGCAGTAGCCAGCTGTTGCCGAAGGCTATCGGCATGCTTTTGGAGATCGCTCAGCTCCTGCATCAACGCTTCTGCTGTTTGTGTTGGTGAGATGGAAATTTTCCCCGTCGTCAAACTTGCTTGATGCTCCGTCGAAAATGTTACGACGCCACCTGCTGCACCATCGCGATCGGTGTCACTATTCATCGCCGCGTCTTGTGTGTTGTTTTGAGCCTGCAGATGTGCTGGCCGACGACGTGTCGGATCGAACGAAGAAATAACCGTTTTCTGTATGCCCAATGCCACTTGTTCTATCGGGTCCATGCTGATGGTCAAAGACTGCATGTCTTTCGAAGTCGGTTCGTTAGCAGCGGTGAAATTGCTCGTCACTGGAATCACTGGAACTTCTTTGGGAACGGTGCCGGTCCGGGAGTGAGTGCCCACGGGGATCATTGGTGGTCCGGTAGAACTACTCGTAGTCGGGACTGCTTGACTTTGAACCCAATCGTGAGTTCGTTGCGACTTACTACGTGACGATCGACTTGATTTTCCGCTACTACTGCTACCATCTTCATATTGTAACTGGGCCTGCAAGATTTCATACTTCTTTGCGATGAATTTCTTTTCCAGCTGCCGTTCTTCTTCGAGGCGCTGAAGATCGAGAGAGGCACGTAATGCACGAGAACTTGCCTTCGATGTTCCACTTTTCCTCGAGCGAGCAACGGACGATGGAATTGACGCATTTACAACTCCTCTACTGTTGCCGGAACTTTCCAGACGTAACCCAGCATTGAGGTTAGAGTCACCTTCCTGCAGTAGATTTACATCTTCTGGATGCTGTTGTTCCGATGAGGCCGCAGTGGTGGCCATATCCGTGGAGTTTGGCATCTCAAAAGATTTCTCCATTAGGAATCTAAAAAGTTTGTTGGCACAGCAAATGCAAATATTTCGGACGATCTTATAGCACGACTCGTTTCATGTGGTTTACATGAGTCAGCTTTTTAGCTGCAATTTATTTAATTCAATTAGTGACCAATTTGTGTTTTATATTGATTTTACTTACATTCCTAGTCCTTAATTTTACTTGTGCACTGTCCAACTAATTGTACCTATATTTAGAAGATTTTAACTAGTTTTAAGATAGATTTCACGAAACTAAAATGTTCTAGTGATAAGCTACTTTTAACTTGTGTTGTTTTCATGTATCTAGGTAGGAAACTAATACAATTGATTTGAATGACGTTCGGCACAATACAGGCACGTTTGGTAGTTGTCATCTACAAACGCTTGCATTCTGATCGGTTGACCCTTTCGAAGCGGGGTGCTGGTTTCTCGCCGTTCGGAACAAGCTTATATCAAAAATTATTTGTGTTTCTTATCAGATTGGTGTTCTGAACGGTGAAGTGTTCTAAGTAAATTAGAGCTTTTGATAGAGAATGGTAACGTACCACTGGGTAATGTAGTGTGGGCTACGGGGTGTCTGGGAATAAAGCAGTTACCCAGTTTCTCTTGCAAGCATGCATATGCACTGTTGCAAGCATGCAAGTCAGCAAATGAGTCTCAGACTGCTGTACTCGCAGCTCTGTTAGTTATCTTTCTACCATTGCACATGGGCATTTCGGAAATCTGTGATTGTTGGACATACAGTAGTATACCAACGCAATCTTTGTATGGGTGCTCAGACATGGGGGCCTATCAAGTAATGAGGCTGCTGCTGATAAAAAAGATAACCAGTGCCGTCTAGTTCAGCTGGAGGATATCCCAATACCCTACACTCACGTTAGACACTGGGTGAACCAATCTCGATGGAAGGGGTAAACAAACCTTTGTGTTTTGGTCTAACAAACCAGAAACTTCTGACTCGACCGATGTTTTGGCATACTCGGCGTGGGCATCGGTATTAAAAAAAAGGTGTTACTTCGTGCTATTCAATCCATAAAATTATCATAAATATAAATTGTGTTTATGTTTAATCTTCTAATGTGTTATTAAAAATAAAAGGAATGAAAATAAGAACCAAAGCTAGAATTATACAAATATTGCGTTATGGATTCGTGTATGTCAAGAATGTCTTAGAACAAATCATGTAAATTGAAGTCTACTTGGATGCACATAGAAAGAGCGGCCCGTTAGACCAAAATGTTGCTGATGTTGCTATAGCACCTATGACAAGGCCCATGCTAATTTAAGTCTTGTAAAACCCAGTATTCAGCCAAGGCCATTTTTCAACGCTTTACAGACTTAGATTCAAGGTTACCTTAGATACTGTTGTAAATGTAGCATCCGGACCGTAACTTTAAGTTCTTCGGTATTTAATATTTTAGGTTTTTTTTAGCAATTACGGTTTAACCACACATCAAATAGAATATACATTTGAGTCATGTCTAAAAGTATTTACGTGCAAAAAGAATTACATCACTCATAATATTCATTATTTTTAACAGTGTATTTTTAGGGAGAATGTTGATCATGCCGCATATGGGCTTTTTACCCCACCTTCTCCTATAATTGATTTTTACAATTTGCTTGCTTACCTGGTGCCTCCACTTGCATTTTCTGTCTTAACATTTGTGCTACTGTTAAAGAATATGGCAAGTGGAAAAACATATGCTAGATGTTAAGGCTGTTTGAACATATATTTTGACAGAAATGTTAGATTTTTTTTAAATAACCATGACGGGATTCAAAATAATGCCTCAAAAAGTTTTAATTCATTGAACTTGTTTCCAGAAACTCCATCATTGCTCTAAACGCTGAAAATTTCGGGATCGTGTAATTGTTTGAATTTAATAAAAATATCTTCACAAATCTGTAAGCCCAGCATTGAAAAAATGTCAGGTTGTTTGCCATATGTTAAGAGAGATCTGTCAAATCATAAAATGCTAATGGAGACACCGGGTTAGTAAACTACCAGGATGCGTTGTATTTGTGATCACAGATATATTGTGCTAATAGAAACAGCAACTCCTCGATGTTCAAATTGCCTTCAAATCCTCCGCGGATCTATTTCTTCAACCTGACGTAGTTTGTGCGACTTCTTCGCATGTAATTGCTGTTACACGGTAATCTTAATTTACGCTCTTATGACTATAAAGTATGCTCTTTCGAGGGAAACTGGGACTACGCCATAAAGGAGTATATAGCTTTTACGCTCTTTAGCGTAAACTGAATAAACGTCAAAATGTGCATACTTTTTACTCCTTTTCAAAAGTAAAACATGCATACTTTTTACTCCTTTTAAAAACTAAAACATGCATACTTTTTACCCCTTTTCAAAAGTAAATCATGCATACTTTTTACTCCTTTTAAAAACTAAAACATGCATACTTTTAACTTCTTTTAAAACTAAATTATGCATATTTTGAACTCCTTTTAATAACCTAGAAGATGTGAACTTTTTACGCATTTCGGAAAATAAATATTGCTCGAGTATTGCTGAAAATGGCTCAATCCATAATTCAAATTTGAAAGTGAAAAAAAAAATTAACAGATTACAGAATCATGTTTATTAATTGAAAATAAAAAAATAACAACAGCCTGTCTAGAGGCTTAGCGTAGAAATTGACTCGCGCAATTTTTAGTCAAGATGAAAATGAATATATTTTTTGGCTTAGGAGGTACCACCACATCGGTCCCAAGCTCGGTCCCAAGCTTAATGATTCGTCCCTAGGAATGTATTCCTAACAGCTGCATTCGACCTCAGGGCATGGGAGACCTGTTTTGTTATATGTTGCATATAATGTAAAACATTTGTAATCACTGCCAATAACAAATATTTTACTTACCTGTCAATTTCACAAATGCGTCTTATATTCTCCAGCTTATTGGATTATTCATTTTTTCATATAACGGCAGCCTAAAACAATTCCGGAACTTAAACACTGCGCTTATCAAATAAATGCTTGTTTAAAAATGGCGTCAGCATCAACTTACGAGCAGAGTTAATTTCTTTTCTCACCGGTGCCTACTTTTTACGCATTTTTCTGTTGCCGTTGACATACTTGAAAAGGCGTAAAAAGTACTCTTCATACGTGTATAAAAACTAGTCACTTTTTGACGTATGAACTATAATCTTGAAAATGTGCAAAATATAGTCATAAAATGAGTTTCTCAGATTGACCGTGTAGACTAGTCCGTTCAACAAGGTGCATCAACACTATTTAATATGCAAGGAGTGTTTGCGATACATTTTCATACCTACATACACTGCAACCAGTTTGACTGCCGATGACTCCACCCCTCGTGGCATCTTCAAATTAACTTCAATCGATTGGTCAATCGCTCATTTGGCCATTTAGCAACTCCACACGCGGTGCAAGCAAACTTCAATCCGGCGCCAGGTTCTACAATCACATCATCGCATGAGTTGCACACAATACAAAATGAATAATCAAATCTAATAACCCGGCTCAAGTGTGTATTGTGTATTTCAGTGGATAAGAGTAAAGGGTGATACGGTCAAAATTTGGTCAAGGGAAAACGCGTGTAAATCGGTGAAATCGTTTATTTAAAAAATCAAATTAAATTTCTTTTTAAAGTTCAATTAGTATAAAATTCAGGAAAAATATTCAGTTAGGCTTCTGCTTTTCCAAATCCGAATTGCCGGGCCTTACGCTTGACTCCTGCCATCAGATTTTGTACAGCCACCTTGTCCACCTTCTTCGCCGCAGAAAGCCAGTTTGCCTTGAACTGCTGCTCGTCCTTAGCAGTTTTTTTGGTCTTCTTTAGGTTCCGCTTGACAATAGCCCAGTATTTCTCAATTGGGCGGAGCTCTGGCGTGTTGGGAGGGTTCTTGTCCTTGGGAACCAGCTGCACGTTGTTGGCGGCGTACCACTCCATGGCCTTTTTACCGTAATGGCAAGATGCCAAATCCGGCCAAAACAGTACGGAACAACCGTGTTTCTTCAGGAAAGGCAGCAGACGTTTATTCAAACACTCTTTCACGTAAATTTCTTGGTTGACAGTCCCGGAAGCTATGAAAATGCTGCTTTTCCAGCCACAGGTACAGATGGCTTGCCAAACTAGATATTTCTTTGCGAACTTTGACAGTTTCGTATGCTTGAAAATATCTGCTACCTTTCCCCTTCCTTTTGCCGTATAAAACTCCTGTCCCGGAAGCTGCTTGTAGTTGGCTTTGACGTAGGTTTCGTCGTCCATTACCACGCAGTCAAACTTCGTCAGCATCGTCGTGTACAGCCTCCGGGATCGCGCTTTGGCCGTCGTATTTTGTTTATCATCGCGATTTGGAGTCACTACCTTCTTGTAAGTCGATAGTCCGGCTCGTTTTTTGGCTCGATGCACGGTTGTAGACGATACACCCAGCTTATTTGCGGCATCTCGGAGAGATAGGTTAGGGTTTCGCTTGAAACTACCGGCAACTCTCTTTGTCGTCTCAGCGGCTTCCGGTTTTCGATTTCCCGCCGATCCAGACTTCCTGGCTGTCGACAAACGTTCCCCAAACACTTGAATTACATTTGTAACGGTTGATTTGGCAACTTTTAGCGATTTTGCCAACTTTGCGTGCGAGTAGCTCGGATTTTCGCGATGCGCGAGCAAAATTTTGATACGCTGCTCTTCTTGCTTGGACGGCATTTTGACAACTGAAGAGTGAATTCCAAAATCAAAATAGGAGCAACATTCTACACACACACACCTTCAAAATGAGGGGTGTTCAGGTTTTTTAAATGCAAAATTGAAAGAAATACGTCAAGTTGATATTGACCAAATTTTGACCGTATCGCCCTTTATCAACGGCAAAGAAAACACTGTTTTCTTTTACAACAATGTTTTGAACATACCAAAAGTTACGCGTAATAAATCAATATTGCGCACATTATAGGTATGGAAACTGTCATAAAAGTACGTTAGTTTCACGTTAGTTCGGACCTACAAAGCGGACGAAGTAGAAAGAGATCATCAAATACTCATCATACTCAGACAGGAGTCGTACTATATCTTCAAATTTGGTTTTTATTGCCAACGAACATTAACTGAACGATATTAAAAATCATACCATCACCTACTTAGCCGGTAAAAAAAACCTCTTTTCACTTTATTGCACACAACCTTATAATCAGCCTCTGGATGAAAACGAGTTTGCCATTGAAAGGTATATTTCCTAGTAAATTGATATAAGAGACGTTCGCGAACAACATTCTACTAAAATAAAAACGCAAAAAATCATCAATGAGCGTCTAGTTCCCGCAATGTTATGGGCCCGTTCATCCGATGATTCTGTTTATTTTTACATTGACTTCTCAGGAGAGCAATTGTATTAAATTAACATATTGACATATTGAAGACATCAGCATCCACCAAACAAAACCTTAGATGGTCCACCTTGGTTAGGCACAACTTTCAAAATACTTAATCACTTCTATTTTACCTAAAATGAGCTTGAAACCATCAGAGGTTATACTTCCACGAATGGGTATCATATTGACGCACGAATAAAAATCAATTTTTCATCGTTCATATTGGCTAAAAATAAAGGCAACCTTGAATGATAGACCAAACGACTTGAATTTTTTTAAATGCTACAATCTCTTGATCAAGGCAACCGCTGCGTTACGAAGTCAAACTTTGTTATAAATTAATTCGTGGAAGGAAGTTCATTATTGCCGGTGGCGTCGTTGTTAGCATTAACTTTTCTAAGGTAATTGGGTCACGGTGGAAGCATGGTTTGTATGTGATTCTGACAAGGAGTACAGAAATAATGAACCAAACCACCCGTTCGTTTATGAGTGGGATGAATTTCGGAGTAATGAGATACTCGAAAAATAATGAGACACAATGATTAGCTTTCTATAGTATCTTTTTAGCGTTTCGGTGAAATTTTACCTGTAACTAGCGTGTATTGATTTCATGATTTCATCAAGTGATAATCTAGATAGCATCGGAATAAGAGCAGATCCGCAAAAAACGTGCGCCGTCGTGGAAAGTACGACTGCGTCCCAAAAATTCGTCGATTCATTCGACGGTGTCGCGGGTAGTGATGTCATTCAAGAAGACCCAAAAGACCCAGCGGCAGGTAGGTGTTGAATCTGTGCAAGCGTCGACCGAACCTTTCGAAAAAAAAAAACGATGAAGCGTGCTGGCATTCACGCCTACAAGGTCTGGAAGGCACCAAACCGGAACGAACAGGACCGTGCAAAACCTGCGCCAGGAAGCTGTATCGGAAGCAAGACGCAATTGTTGCCGGAACAGGCAGAGGTAACAATATTGTTTTTGTACCAAAATATTTCAACCCAGCGACCTCATCGGAACTTCGCCCGATTTAGATGTTTCGGGCCACCATAGCCACCAATCTTCGGAAAACACCTAAAGTATTCGAGAACGAGCTGGCCTCAAAGAAATATGGAGTGAGAAAAAGTATCAAAAAAAAAAAGTCAGCCCGACTATTGCCCAAAACCTCGTGGTTTTAAGAGCAAAGTTCGGACATTCGGACATTGAGAAGCCATGCAATAAACCAATGAAGTGGAAACCTAACGATAATGTTGTAGTTGTTTCCGTGAAAGTTTGAAGAAAATCCGACTAAAAATTATTTCCACGTTGCATACCAAGGTAACCACCAAGTAACCAAGGAGCATTTGAATGTAGCCGATATTGAGCTTAAAATCCGCATGTGCTGCAATGATTCAATGCAGATGGCAGAAACCGAAATTTTCGCCTACTTGAGAAGAGAAACGTCCTTTTTCACCCGCTTGGAGAGACAGGAGATGAGAATGTGAGAAGCGAGGACAGCATGAATAGCTGATAATTCGTTTCTTTTTCAGTGAATCCTAGATACCGATAATTATTTTTCACTTACTTTTTGACACCTGAAAATGCACCAGTCTTCATGCTTGTTTTATTCTGACATATAATTCGATAAAAAGCAATTTTTTCATCATATTGTGACTCCTCGTTTTTTGCTCCTTGGTTTATACTCCTCGTATACGATCTAGGTAGCATGTTTTCAGTGAAAAATGTGACATGCGAAAATATTTTCGTTGAATTTTGGAGAGAGATATTTTCGCATATGTAAGAGAGAGGATAATGAATTGTCGGCGAAAAAGGAGAGATGAAATTATGAACGGTTCGCTACTCATCGACAACCTGCTTGTGAGAGAGCATGGTTTTCACCCAGCTGAGTGAGAATTTCGATCTCTGGCAGATGGCAATACCCGCCGTGGAAGTAAATGCGATTCTTTTTTTATATAGCGTTTATCTGTGACGGTCAATCACGTTAGCTTTACGGAACCGATATTTCATAGTTTTTTTTGCATGAATGACTTAATGAAACGTAGCAGGACTTAGACCGTTCAATCGCGGCTTACTCGAGGTAAAAAGTGGTTTGGAGATGGATTGGACAAAGGAACATGGAAATAAAATCCTGTGTTCTCATCAGATTGTTGTCGCCAGCACTAGAACGTTTGGCGATATGATCAGGGCTCTATTTTTGTGTTCTAAAAAGCAGATTCTTCAGAATGAAAAAAATAATTTATTATGTATAAACCAAAAGTGCGTCAGAAGAAAGTTGACATTTTCATGTATTCTCTTCAGCCAGGTCGACAGTTTCGGTATGAGCCTGTACTTTCATCTTATGTTCTCCGCCATCTTACACGCCTGCTCGAATCCACTCTGATAATTGTACGCATTAACGACTCTCTTGGCAATACCCGGAATATACCTCAATATTAACACTCATTGACAAACTATCAAGAAGGCGCCTCTTATAGTACGTTCACACTACTACTTATGTTACGTGATATTACGTGATATAGCTCCTCCTCCGGTCAAATTAAAGAAGAGAGTATATAGACTGTTCCAGAACGTATAAGCACACTTATAAAATATCAAAAAAGTCATGTTTTTTTTAGTTTTAATAATTTTATTTGGAAAATCATATTTGTATTTGTGTTTTATATGATATTTTACTCTCGTTTAATCAAAATATTTAATCATAGCCAAGACTCCTAATTTTTCCTCGAACATGACCCATTAGCTTCTGCACAATGGTACTTTCCACTATTTTGACCACTTTTGACCAATCTTTTTTAAATTTTTGGATGTCGTCCGCTGGTTTTATGAATTTTCGAAGCTTTGCTTTGGTTAAAGCCCAAAAAGTCTCGGTTGGCCGTGCCTCCGGGCATTTCGGCGAATTCATGTCTTTCGGCACGAAACATACATTTTGATTTGTACCATTCTAAAGTGTCCTTTGCGTAATGACATGACGCCAAATCAGGCCAAAACACTACTTGACCTTCGTAATGCCTGATCATCGGCAATAATCGCTTCTGGAGACATTCCTTAACGTATTTCTGAGTGTTCATCGTCTCCGTTGTGATGTACGGACTAGATGTTTTGCCACACTCGCATATTGCCTGCCAAACCATAACCTTCTTACCGAATTTTTCGGTAAAAATTGCCTTCTCCGTTTCGGGGATGTCTTTGTCTTCGCTTACAGTATAGAATTGTAGTCCGGGATGCGTTTTGTAATCTAGTTTCATCGTCCATTATTGTACACCCAGAATTTCTACACAATAACGAATAGTAGAGTTTGCGGGCCCGTGGTTTCACGGACGCGGCCTGTTTTGGGTTCCTTTTAGGTTTTTTCTGCTTTCGGTATATTTTTAGCCAAAGTCTTTCTTTGTCACGCATGACGCTACTCGACGAGGTCCCTAAATTTTTCACAACATCCCGAATCATCCCTGATAATTTTATCGATACCGGATTTTCGACCACTCTTCGGCACATCTTCAAACGTACACCCTCTTCCTTGGCCAATTTTCTCAAGGAGAGTCCGCTCACAGTGCACCATTTGTGCACGATACTTTTTCGTTGTTCCGGAGTAAGACCGCGCATTTTGATATGTAACACAAAACTAAGCACTTTTTTTACGCTATGTCATTCAGAAATGTGCAAACAAAAGGACGCAGTCAAAACATGTTGAAATATTTCATTATATTCAAAGTGACCGTTAAAATAAGGTGTGCTTATACTTTCTGGAAAAGTCGTTATTCAAATAATTTCGTGGCCTAAACGACGGATTATTTGATCATAAAGGCGACCAAGCAACCGAAGAATATGCCTACAAGGTTCTTTTTTATACCTAAAGTTACGCCGCCAGGCGCAGTGAGTAGAAATATTTTTGTGAAGATTCTAATTTCGTAATTAATAAAACGCACTTTTGTTAAAACATCTTTTTCCGTTCTATTTTTTACCATCCATCTGAAAATCACCATAGTGCTATAATTCTGTTCGTTTTTTAACCATCCATCTAAAAATATTCGCTTATTTTTAATGCTCGCATCATACAATGGGGCGATAACCTTGGTCCGCAATATTTCGACCGCATCCAGCGTTTCGTCTAACACTGTCAATCCACTAAGGCAGTGTGATCTCGACTTCTGTCGGCAACTTGAATGTAAACTCCTGTTCTAGAGTGTTGGACAGAGGATGGAACCTTGTGAAACACCCGCTATGACCGCTATCGACAACTATACCATTTATGTGTCGTACACTTGGGTTCCGCTCTGCAACTAGCTTCCCTAAATCCTCCACAGGTAATCAGGGACTCTCATTCTCTTAAACTATGGTGATAGACTCCCAGCTAAATGATTGTTATTCGAGTCGAATTTATTTTTCGAAATCCAAAATCCGATTTCCTGGATCTATACAAAATTTCGAGACATTGTTCAAAACTAGGGTAAATGGTGATTGCTTTCCACTACATTTGCTGCGTCCCTACATTCTGCATTCACTTGTAAAATCGTGTTCTACCGTCTATTCTTTTGCATAACACAAACAATAGAAAGACTTGAACGTCGCATAGCATAAGAAAATCATTTGACATTCATAAACTGAAAAAAATCTTGTAGTAAAAACTATAATTTTACCGGACCATGCCCATTTTCAAAACTACCATGAAACTTCAGTCAAATTTACTACGTTTTTGGTACAGCTTTCAACATTTGTGGTATATTTGACTGACCTCATATTGATATCAACCGTACCACGCTGGCGTGGTAAAACCATGCGCATTCATGTGAAAATTGTTGGTGTTGGCGTTTAATTTAAACCTCGAAGTATTAGTTTCTACTGCGGTTTTTAGCGTGTATAGCGCCGTTCACTTATTCTTATAATCCAATTTCACGTGTGTTCAGTAATTTATGATCAATAATGTCAACACTTATTCATCGCGGCATGGTATTAAGAGAATTGTGTCGTGGGTCTTCAGAATACATCATTTCGTGTCATATGACCACGGCCCCTATTACAGATGTCACTTCACGGTGAAAACGGGCGAAGTGACACTCGTAATAGGGATGGTGCAAGTGATTCCCATTTGATTTGCACGCGATCTTTTTCACCGTGATTCGCAAGTTATCACCGTGATTCGTTTTCACCGTGAAGTGACACCCGTAATAAGGGCCACATGTCAGTCCCATATTTGCTTGATTTCCTATCCATATATGACTGTTATGCAATTACAGGCTGTACACTGCCGAAAAGCTACATAGAACTCAGAAAAACTTTCAGAACATTATTAAATACTTATTTTATCGTTTAAGCAGAGTTGCATTGCATATCTTTTTGACATTATTCGACATTATTCGGTACATATTATAAAAAGGTTCTCTTGAATGTTATGCACTGAACAAAGTTTTAGGATATTGAGAATATATGCCACATATGTTGGTTCTCCTCAAAATATTTTGGATTTTAGATTTTAGAGAATAATCTAAAATCCAAAATATTTTGAGGAGAACCAACTTATTGGCATTGTTTTATGGCAGGTATGCTGTCAATATGG
Organism: Aedes japonicus; assembly: GCA_034211315.2. Taxonomy (NCBI): domain Eukaryota; kingdom Metazoa; phylum Arthropoda; class Insecta; order Diptera; family Culicidae; genus Aedes; species Aedes japonicus. The sequence continues at coordinate 823,189 of JASCZW010000070.1, read as the reverse complement.
TATCCTTAACTACCAAGACTCCTAATGGTTTTCAGGCCACAGTTTAAACATTTTTTTTCTTGGAGAACTAGGAGAATATCTCTGAAATCTTCAACATTTGTATGTGAACTCAATGGCACCCGTACAAATGGCCAGATCGGCACTCCAAATTTAGAATACAGGGTTTCTCACAATAGGAGTCACTAAAACAAACTGGGATTACAGCAAAACAAATCTACCAAATCATAGCATTTATTTTTCATTTGAAAGATACATGTTATAGAAATAAACCATATTAATTCAATTCGAATCTCTCGCCCCCTTTTCCTTGTTAACTTTGCGCAAACCCATCGCAGCTGGCACGCACGATTTCCTGAGGAATTTGGTCCCAAATATCAACCAATTGTTTCTTGAATCGTTCTAAAGTAAGCCCTTTCGTAGGTCCTATATGTTGAAACATGTATCCTCAAACAAAGTAGTCAAGTGGGTTGAGATTCGGTGAAGATGCAGGCCATTCATCGTTTGTGATGAAATCGGGCAAATTTTCCGCGCAGCACGCTTGGGTCTTCTTTGCCTGTTGAGCTGGAGCTGAGTCCTGTTGGAAACAATATAGTATGTTCCCATACAGCGTTGAAGCATGAGGAAGTAGATGGTTTTTCAAAACCTGTTCGATGTAATATTCAGTGTTGACTTTTACGTTAGGTTCTATGAAACGAAGAGGAAATTTTCCTTTTCGTGAAACGGCGTCCCATACCATGATTTCTAGTACATTTTGATGGCGTTCTAAAGAAAGTTTATCTCTTGGAATATTGGCAAGACTTTTGCCATGACTGTCCTGAAGGAGAATGAACTTTTCATCCGAAAATAAAATCTCGCAGTCACCGTGCCGAACCAAAATATTTCTGCTTCTTTGGACCCTGGCTTGCTTTTGACGCTCCGTCAACTCATAAACCCATTGTTTTCTGTTCTGAGCCTGCTCATTGAAGCAGGGGACATTTGAAAATGTTTGCTCAATTTACGGCCAGATACGGCCGGATTACGGCTTATTCGCTCCCTCACACATTTGATCTTTTTCTTCGTTCTGGCAGTTTGTCTGGCACCTTTTTTATGTTGAATATGGACATTTCCAGTTTCCTTGAACCGTTTTAAGATACGAAAAACAAAACGCTTACTCACTCCGAACTGATTAAGACTATTGAATATCGACACGGTCTAAGCTTTTGCAAATGTAATTTTAAAACTTGCTCCCGTATGGCTTCAATGGTAGCTGATAAATATAAAAAAACGGTATCGCGTATTTATCTTCAGCGATAAGCTGTTCAATGAATACACTCAAAACGGGTATAATTAATTCCGCTGTTAAAATTACCCAGCTGAAATAAACCAAGAATTAAAAAAGGTGACTCCTATTGTGAGACACACTGTAGATAGTAGAGTATATTTTTCCATATTAATCTCATCGCTCCGAAATTTATACTACCCGAAAATAAAATATAGACATGCTGATGTTATGTTTGTATTTGTTGGTAAACTTATATTTTTTAGAAGTAAACTAATATTTTTTAACAGAAGATTATATTCTCTAACTTCAAGATCAATATTAAAACAATAACCCTATGATAAAAGATATAACTGAGGTGAACACTGTTACTGAAACAAAATACATGGTAACAACATAAGTTGCCACAAAAATGAAAAGTGAATTTTAGTCGTTTCCCCTACACACTCAGATTTTTTTACAGACATCTGTAAAGTTTTTCCGAATTCTCAACAGCTTAAGGTTCGGTAAAATTTTACCGAAATCCGGTAATTTTTCTACAGATAACTGTAACATTTTACCGAATTCCGTGCAGCAGTTGAGAATTCGGTAAAACTTTACAGAATTCTGTAAAAAAATCTAAGTGTGTAGATTAGAATTGCGACATATCCCGCCAGTATTACATCTGCTGTATGTGCCTTGATATAAACGTCTGCCGACGTGGCAGCGAAATAAATGAGCAGAATATGTGATACTTTCACTACTGGTCAAAATCATGAGATGAGCCCTCTCCATCGACAAGTTGAACAATTTGCTCTTTAAGAGGGACTTAATGGACGTACTGCTCTTAAAATAAACAGTGAAATCTTGTATAGTTTGTTTACCTTAGCTAACTTAGAATTCCTACATTTCATTTATGTATATTTTTTGGTCATTTCAGGCATGTCATCTGTACATTGAACACCTTAAGGCATCGATAAACATTTAGTTTGAAAGCAATTGAAAACAAAATCTTAGATTTATTATGTTTTGGAAATATTTCAATGAGCCACAAATTACAAAAAACATTGGACCAGGCCCTGTCATGAACAAATGAGCTGCTAAGAACTATTTTGGCCAAACCTCGTAGTGAAATGTCGTTTTTGAGCAAAACATACAATTTAATTTAGAAAAATCTGCAGGTCAATTTCTGAGGAGTGAGCGAATTCTACTCGTTGATACAATTTCAGTAAAGCTACATTTTTGTTACAGAACGACTCTTGTTGTTTATGAAACCTCTCTTCCGAATGCACCCCATTGATAACGTCACTATCAAAGGTTCCAATGACAAAAGTTCATGAATTTGGCCTTTCGCATGCTAGAGATTAAAATAATTTACACGTAACATTTAATGTATCTATTTATTATCGTTCACGATGGTTTGCGAAAGCACGTTACACGCTTGAGCTGTATTTTCATTTTTGCGTGATAACTGAGAAGTGTGAAATTAGGTTGTTTGTTATTTTTTTCTCTCTCTAATATTGGGAATTTCTCGTTTGATGACTTCGTAGTCTTAAGTTGGAACGAAAATATACATGCAATCGAATGTGAGTAAAACCCCAACATCACATCAGGATATTTCTCTTCTCACAAAAAAAAGCATTACACAGCATCAACCGTCTATAAGTTGTAAGTCTTCGATGAAGTTCAGTACGCTTTGTGTATGTAGCTTGTATGTTTTGATAATACTGTGCTCATTTTTATCATGTCCATCTCCTACTACGTTCACTGATTCCCGCTGTCCTCAAGCAAAGTCACACACATTGTCAGATTTGTGGGTAGTGTCTGAAACACTTACAAGTTCATTAACAGCATACGTACATTTTTGTTTCTACTTTCCAGTGCACTCACGTGGTTAGACTTGACGATACGGAAAGAGACTTAATTCTGCCCGAAGAAGGTTACTTCGCTACCATCAATCCGGAGGGGAGGCGACCAGTCCGATACAGTCTGTCACATGCGAACGGTTTCATAAGCATGTCTCGTCTGTTGCTTTATGCTATTATTGTTAATGATTGAATATCTGTTGCTATCGAAAGCAGTGATGTAAAATCGTGTGCTAACCAATCATCGTGTGGACGAACGAGAGATTTTTTTTTTTCTTCTATTGTAGGCGCAGTTTCAAGCCGAGAAGACGACAGTTTATTTATTAAAGTGAAAAGTATAAACGCAAACAAAAGGACGAGAACAGTAAATTAGAACTGATATGGAATAAAATTATTGCTCTACGCGAGTGAACCACATACAGCGAGTTTTCGCGTCCAGACAAACTGAGCTACTGTTGCTGTTGCCCGGCTCTATTGGGTTCAATAAATCTTAATTTAAAGTAGAATACGTTGATTGCTGTGTTGTGCCTCGACATAAGAGTTCCGTATATCAACTTAAGCGCCAACTGACAAAGATCGTGCGCAACGCCATTGTAGAGGCAAGTGACTGTGACCGTCTAAGTGAGCGCCACATTTCGTATTGTGTTCTGGAAGAGATAACATACCCAAAATGTTGAGTGGGTTAGCATACTGCGCGAAGCTATGCTTCAGTATTTGATAGTGTTGAAGCGAGGACCGCCATCATCTGCTATTATGGATTGTGTAAGGTCGATCGAATACTATATTAACGACTAAGCGGTGGGGCTTAACATACAGAGAAGAGAAAATCGTGTACGAGTGTCCGGTTATGCCGGTTTTTGCGTGAACGTCGTCGGTCGCTGTTGAATACAATCTGTAACAAAATTCGAACCGCTCAACACAACTTAGTGAAACTTCAACATACCAACATGGTGAAACTGAGCGTTATAAATCTGTTGCTAAAATTTGGTAAAATTGATCCACGGCGAGTGCTAATTTAAAGTGCAAAGTTACCAGTCAGCCAAAGCAGAAAAACAAGTCTCGTGGAAGAAAACCGTAAGGTGTTGCTCAGAAAAACGCCAGAGAACCTTTCAACAAGCAGATTTAAAATCATTATCAAAGTGGAGCTGCTACTGAACAAAGTTCTCGAACAGTCTTCCTTAAAGTTTTGCCCCATTGGTGTACCACATGGAGACGGAAAATAGGTATTCGGAATTTGTCGTTTTCATGGTTAACAAAATGCTGATTGATATTGAAAACACTCTACTGCAAAGCCATCGACAACGTGAAACTACCGGAATTAAGAAGCTATACAACTCATTTTTTGTGCTCTTTTAACTGACTCGTTGAACCAAGAACCAAAGTATTGGTGCATGTCAAGTTTTATTGCTTGTACTTATTTCAATCATATGTGGATAAGAAGTCCCGAAGAAGTAAATTTAAAAGTGCAAATTTTTATAATATTACGTGTTAGTGTATTCTTAATGTATTATCAATATAAGTAGAAACAAGCACTAGTGCTCCAGAATACAAGCACTAATCGTACGAAGATGTAAACTGCTAAACAAGGGGAAGAGAAAATTGTGAAGATATTCCCAAATCCGTCAGTTGCACCTGAAACAATTGAACAAATTTAGAAAATAATCAATAACATCTGTGAGCCTGTTATCGCGTGTGATAAATATAAAATCGGTGTAAATTGAATTCCAACTCATGACAGCTAGTGAGTTATCAATATTTCCATTGTTGAGAGGAAATTAAAATTCATTCCCAAATCTCGGAGAAGCAAATAACCAAAAGTTTGGGTCGTTGTTGTTACGGTTGTGCGTCATCAATTCTATCAAGGCTTCTGCAGGAATCGCAGTGCAACATCACCGTATCGTAAATCGACAGGGGAACCTTTAATGAGATAGAACCACGAATGGCGGTTTCGTTGTTGGCAAATTCATGCAATAGTGGATTAGAACAGCTCTGTCAAACACCGGAGCCGTTAAAGTTTTATTATCACACCAGTGGGCACTACAATCATCATCCTCAAAGTAGTGGGCGCGATCAGTGTGACAAAGAAGAACAAATGGAATACGCGACCTCCTTTTATCATAATCAGCAGCAGCAGCAACATCAGCAGCAGCCACACCAACAACAGCAACAAGAGCAACAAACGGCACAATCGAACCAACAGCAAAATCAGCAGGATTTTGAAGAGGTGCGTTCTAAACATTTTTACATTCATTTACATTGATTGCAATACATACTTAAATGTTTCATATGTTTGAGATATAACCGAAAGTAGTACAATTTCATTTTATATGGCTACAACGTATCAACTGTTACTTGACCTTCCATGTGGTAGCGAAGTGGTGTGCATCCAACACCTTCCCACCGACGCCAATAAACTCGAATTTCGACAGTTAATTATAGGAAATAAGTTTGTTTCTCGAACGTCAGTTTGTTGCAATTACTATCGCACTTCAATGACTCAACAAGTTCAATAATCATTTCATTTGTTTTGACTTCTCTAACCCTATGCAATTTTTCTTGGAAGGTCATTTTTGCTTTGTCATAAAATAAAATGTTCAGAATTTCAACCCGCTAGCCATCTTTCAGCTTTGTCCGTCTAAATTTAGTTTCACAAATAGTAGAATTTGTTCAAACACGTGTTGCTTCACTTAATTTACTACATTATTCTATTGAAATCGCATCTGCCGATGAATTCTTTGCTATTATGCAATAATGTTTCATGTCAGCTATTTTTGGCGCCACGCCGAGTCTGTCTTCTTTTTGTTTCACCGCCTACCAAGCAATGTTCGTATCGACACTTAAGTGCTAAACTGTTAAATATACTCACACATAACCCATCTATAAATGTTTTAAATTTTCGAACATTTGAGAAAATTGTCACTTTAAGAAAACCTTGCACTTCGTTGGTTAACCTCTTCGGTTGAGTTAGTGAAAGCATGTGAGGGCATTTTTTTCGTAGAGATTCCGTTCTTGCAAAACACGCGTAATACCAAACTAAGTCATATCTGTATTCTGATATTTGGAAACCAAAAAAAATTTATCATGCCCATACGGACTTTTCGTAATGTGATTAGATTAAATTCAAATCGTACAGTCACCGAATTTCGTTTGAACGATTTGTTTTTCAAAAAAAAAATCAATTAACAGAAACTGATATTCCAGCCTTCTTAACATGGTGTCTTCGATTCTTGCGGACCTTGTAAGAATTAAAAAAATCCACTACTAGGAGCACCCGCATTCTTCACCATCACAAACGGCGGCAATGATTTTGGTTCGACCATCACTTTCGAAACCCGTTTTTGCCCCTGTCCCTTAGCTCCAGTGGTGTCATACAATCCGGAGGCAACATGTCGGCTGGAAACCATCATCCCGTCCCACACATGCTCACATATTATCGATACTAGATCCACCCTACACAGATGAAACTATTTTCCTAGTGTTAACGGCAAACTGGAGCAGGTTTAACACGTTTCTCAATGAATTAAAAATGAAGTTTACTTGTTTGTATAAATTTATATCGTTGTTGGTTGGAAGTCCCATTAATTTGAATTGCGCTTTTTACGTTTATTGAAATACGCAGATGCATGTAAAATTCAATGCAAATTTCCTACTTCGTCTTGACATTTCAAGCAATTGATTATCGCCTCTAAGCATTTTGTCGGCTCTAGAACTAATTGTTCTAGAACGATTGGTATGTAAAATGGGATCATTTGAATACTCCTCACTTTTTGCCTTATTATGTGCCAAAAAAAAATAATGAGCCACTAAATCAACCAAAATCGAAGTTGTTTCGAAGTTAATTTCATGACACGCTTTTTCTTAAACACTTTTTACGCTTCGTAGCGAGTGATTTTTTTTTATTGTCAACTCATAATTTGTTATTGTGAAATTACAATAACAAATTATTGCTCACTCAGTAATTTTAAAATGAAATTTGTTTATGAATGAAAATAAGGAGTGTATCGAAAAGTAGTTACATTAAAAAATTGGATAAAATTCAAGGCAATTCGGAAATTTTCCAAATGTTTTATTTTAAAACAGTTTAACATCAGCTTACAGTCTATCACGTTCGGCACACTTGTTTTTGAGCACTTCCTGGACGCTGCTGGCCAGGTTTTCGTGAAGTCTCACATAATGTGGGCCACTGCAACTGCCTTTTTGAGGTTGCACTTGACGATTGCCCAGAAGGGGGGGGGGTATAATATGGGGTGATATCTTTTTCAACGAAATCTACGCTTTCATTAGAAAGCCACTGAAGAGTTGATCTGTCATAATGGGCAGAGGCAGATCCGGCCAGAATAGAGAAGGAATCTCATGCTTTCGTCATAGTGGAAATAACCACATCGCAACTTATTTGCAAGTGGAGGCACCCTCTCCAACCGATTTGGTGTAGAGGTTCCGGTAGTGTTTCATCGTCCATCAAAACACACTGAGTGGGATTGTCCAAAATACGGTTGTTCAGCTTCTGAGCCCTTATTTTGGTAGGACACTTCTGATCCGGAGATTGCTTTGGCACTTTGTGCTTCCTGTACTGCCGGTAAAAGCATAACTGTTCGATCTGACATTAGGATGTTTTTGATCTTTTTATGCTTACCACAACTCTTTGATATGTACTTTCAAAATAATTTTAACAGAAAAATCGTGAATACGATAAGTGGTTTTTTTCCACCTGAAATATGGACGCAAAATTGTCCCACTAAGAACAATTTTTGTTCTAATGGAACAAATATGCCTCCAATTTTCAAGTGGGACAAATCGACTAGGCATTTTTTCCGAAATTGATTAATTTTTAGATGGAACAATAATGTATCCACCGGCAGTGTATGCCTTCAAATCATTTCTTTTCTTAATCCAGTAGATCATCCGAATGCAGGTCTTGTATTTCTTGGCTAAATCACGAGTAGAGGCTGATTTTTTTCTCCTGAACGTAATCGAAGACTTTTTGGTCTGGACTGCAGGAACGGGGTATTCGTCCAGTTCTCCGCAGATCCTACAGGGTGTACTTCTCACCATACTTTTCACTCACTCGTTTTACACTTGCTAGATGTACTTTGACCTTTTTGGCAATCTGATTGTGCGTTATATCAATTTCCCTACAACAAGTGTGCAGAATTTTCTCTCGTTCTTCAGCTCAATCTGCGATATTTTGCAAAAAAAAAAAACTGTGATAACGAAAACAAACAAACCGATATAGAATTTTTGACATGTAGACAAAACGTTATACGAATAAACGCTAAAATAATACACACTAGTTTAAGCTCAAATTTTTTACTACTTTTCGATACACTACTTATATACCATTCGAAGAAATAAAACATTTTTTTCATTGACTGAATTCTATTTCAACCCTCTCAAAAAAAACTTCTATTTTCTTCGGAAAAAAAATAATAATGTTTAATATTCTTATTTTTCTCGTGACCTCTAAAAAAACTTTTTGTTTTTTAAAACCCTTTCAATTTGTTTTATTGCACTAAAATAGGCCTCAAACATCCCTTTACAAACTTTCCTTGCAACCTTATTTATGTGATAGTCCCAGATATATGCCAAGATATTTAAAGTAATCAACTTTTTCAATTATGTCAGCGTTCATAGCTAAAATGGGAACTTATGGAAGAACTTTCCTTGGTGAACGAAAGATCATATACTTGGTCTTTTGCAAATTTAATGAGAGGAGATTACCTGAGAAATATTATTGTAGCAATCGCAGATCCCCTTTCATATTTGAGATAATTACGCGCAAGTTAACATGCGGGTAAAATAAACCCATATCGTCAGCAAATAACCTTGGTGTTCCAGCAAGCCATGTATTATTTATATCATTGAAATAGATAAGTAAAAGTAAAGGGCCAATCCCAAGTAACAATTTTGGTTTTATGAGGTTTCTGTGTTCCATGGTTTAGACTTGAAGAATGCCTTAAAACCTCGATCAAACTAGCAATGTTGCTTGGGATGTTACTTCCCTATGGAACTATAGTATCAATTTGTATTGAGCTTGGTTCTCCGATTTCTGCTGCTTAAATAACAACAGATAGTGCTATTAGTAATGCCGCTGATACCATATTTTTCTGAGTAAAATATCATGGTTAAGACTGATTGGGAAACTAGGAGAATTTAAAATTTAACACTTCATTTGATCACTTTTTAAAAAATAAAAAATTAAACCTTGAAACACTTTTTTAAATTTTCGCTAGAATTCGCGAGCAAATTCCATTTAATTCCACTATGAGGTTAGGACTGCCAATGCCTTTTTCAGATCAAGAACAAGGCACCCAAAACTTTTTTTGAATCTTTGCCTTCTAATATTTGTTCCACAAGCTCAGTGGTACAACTTCCATTACGAAAACCCTATTGCAAACTATATAGTGTGTTTTCTGTCTAAAAAAAATATCAGGTGTTTGATTAGCTTCTCGAGTATTTTGTTCAAAACTGACAAGGTTGATATGGTTCTGTACTTATCAGTTTGGCTTCGATCTCCTGACTTAAAAATAAAACCACTTTAGCAGTTTTGAGATAATCTGGATGCGAACCTGTTTGCATCATCAAATTAAACGACTCAGATAGAATTCGCGAAAGACAATCAGCATTATTTTTAATTATTTTAGTAGGAACATTATCGGGACCTGAACTTTTGTTAGGTTTAGGATCATTTACAACTGGTATAACTTCATTTACAGATGCTGGTTGTAGAAACATGTCAGCAAATGGATTTATATTACGTAATGGATTATCCCCTGTGACATTTATTTTGGCAGCCAATTTTAATCCAACTGTTGAAAAATGCTCATTGAACGCTTCACAAATAGATTCAGAGTTAGTAGTACCAATGCCATCAATGGTGAATGAAAATTTAGATTTATTAGTAGATTAGAGCATTGCATTAATATTCTTCCACAGTTTGGAATGTGGCGTGTTGTATAGAAGGCTGTCAAAATTATATTTTTTGGCTTGTTTTTTAGCTGCATCTAATTTTTTTGAAACATGTTTGAATAGTTCCGCTGATTGTAGGTATGTTATCTGGATCTCTGCGATGCGTTTTCAAAGAATTGCTCTTAATTTTTCATCAGTGTCCACAGGTTAAAGTTCATTCAAGGGTAGTGTGATGTTTTTTCTAAAATATGTTTTCCAAACATTCATTTAGATTGCGAATGGTTCAATGCCTCCCAAGTACCTTTAGAAGCCAGTTTCTCATGGTTGATTATAATGTTCAATAAAACCTTTTCATTAGATCCAACATTAAGTTTCAATTCTGTCAAAATTAGGGAATGATCACTTAAATCACTAAAAATAGTATGATTGCAAATACTGATGAATATCAGCCATTTTACATAGGACATGATCAAGGATACATGAACTATCAGACCTGGTAACAAATGTATTAGAACATATAAAACCACCGGATTGCAATGGATGCTTGTATTGCCAAGTTCATCGGAACAATAATATTACCTAATATCAAACATGGACGAATCATATTGCTTCTAGCAGGTCATGGAACAAATTAAAATCATATGAAGGTGGACGACACAAACCGTCAACATCGTATAAACCACCAATTAACATCAACTCAACAAATGACGAAATCCGTCACTAGAAACATTTGCAATAATTATGTACTCAATTGCAATTCTGCACACTTAGATTTTTTTACAGAAATCTGTAAAATTTAACCGAATTCTCAACAGCTGAACGTTCGGTAATCCTATTTTACGAATTTCGGTAAAACTTGACAGTTATCGGTAAAAATATTACCGGATTTTGTGAAAATTTTACCGAATTCCGTTAAATCGGAATACCCAACGTTCAGCTGTTGAGAATTCGGTTAAATTTTACAGATTTCGATAAAAACTTCTTAGTGTGTAATATACATTACTGAGCCTCCCGATGAATTAATCCAGCTCGAAAAAATACTTGGATAGCCGTCAATCTGGTATAGTGAACAATTTCCTTCCTTAATCCATGTTTCTCCACAATTATCACATCAATTTGGACCACTGGATGATCAATTGACCATGAAACGTCATCGAGTTTATGTAAATCATTAATTCCCCGAACATTCCACTGTAATACACTGTAAATATTGACAGGGATATTCCCATATGCCGTATTAAAAGCTTCAATGTGTTTTTATATTTTAGAAAGTGATCAAGTAAAATGTTAGTTTTGATTTTTCTAGTTTTACAATTATGACTTTATGATATAAAATGAAGGAAAACAAAAATGTTTTTGCTTTTTGTGTTATTGAAAATTTTGTGTTCACGAATGTTTTTTTTATCAAGAACATTTTTTTTACCAAACCATTAATAATGAGTTTCTCTTCAAGACATTATCAACACAATGCTTGTTTTTTGTCTTAGAATTTGAAGCGTACGCAAACCCGCAAAAATAGAAGCAAGACCATGAAAAGCTTGATTCCATGATCCAATATTCCCCCTCATCTACCTTTCCAGTTACAACAACATAATATTTTTGGGAAAGTTGTTGTTTACCTTTGGAATAGTTGTTCGTACGTTTAGTAGTTGTTTTATGTACGTTTCTGCCGTCGTTTCAAAGTCTCATTCCATGCTGTTAATGTCTCTGGAGAAATTATCAAGTTGTTCAATGATGGGCTTTATAAAAATCGCACCGCTCCACAGTGGTCGGATGCCGGCAAAAACCTTAAAAATCTACTTTGACATTCATGGTTCTGGTTTTTTTTTCATTAAAAACGCAATATTTGTTTAACGTCCTGCAATCATTATTAGATTCTTGGTGCACTTTCAATTTTGATTGTCTCGTAAAAAATGATTCAAAAACTTCTACATTATAAATGATCTATGTTGAAAACTAGCCTTATTTTGAGATGTGTCTAAGTTTGTAGTACAACTATTTATTTATCATTGCAGTTTTCAAGAGATTATTATTTGATGAAAAGCCTGTCATCTTACCCTTAGAAAATACACTATTGCAACATATAACGTTCCTTTGATATACTCATTAAACGGTATAAAATTGTCAGACACATCGCATGGCCTAAGTTTTGTTATTGTTGTTGTTAAAGTGTTGCCTCGTTCTGCGGTATTTTACGCTATATTCCTATGTTTATATTTTAAATGTTTGACAGACCCTGTGAAGACGGCGCATGGTATTGCAATATGAGTGCAAATATGGGAGTCATTTAAGGTTATTTTTACATTCAAAATATTGAACAATAAATCTTGTGTGGCATGGAATTGGGTTGGTCCATAAATATTTTAGGAAAAACTTGATGAATTATAGTGTACTTCAGATGTTTTTATTATTCAGATTTTTGTTTATAGTAAATGCATTTGACTACTCATATTAACCAAAACCGACATTTGTATGGAGATTCACCACTGTGCGGTCGAGTCTGTTTTCGAATAACATCTTCCAAACAGCAGACACGAGAGCCCATTAGCCTTTCGTGACCATCTTCGAAAATTGAAAGGACTCGTGTATCGTAGACCATTTAAAATCGATGAATAACTGATGAGCACTTTATATTCGCGGCAAAACCTGTCCAGTGTCCAGTCGTCAAAATTTATTCGAACGATAGGGCGGCATGCATGAATGCCGTCTGGGATCGGCACAAGATGACTGTTTTGATAATGATTTGACACTTTTATACCGGACGGGATTTTCGTCCGGTTTCGACATCTTATACGTTGCCCTCAGCAGTACCGGTTATAAAAGTTTTGTAGTAGATTGCTCCCACAACTAAGTATTTACGGAGAACTTGTGAGTGATTTGAGCTTTTTTTTAATAACGCTATAATTGATTATCCGTTACTTCCTCAGTACCGCTTGCTCAGACACATTGATGACCCGATGAATTCTGCAAATAGTCCTTTGTTTGAGTCTAGAATCCATGTTAGAAGGGTGGATTCTTCTCGACACCCTAGAAATAGTGTACTTGCCACACAATGATACTAATGTAAAAATGGTACCTGGTATGGAACGCTTTTAAATAAAAACTGCTTTTAAATAAAAACTGAAGTGCATCTATAACAGTACTTAGAAAGCAGGTAATAAGCTAACTATGATAAACAACATGCTGCAAATGCCAACAAAGAGAAAGAAAAGCTTGGCTGGGATGCACATTCTTTTAAATTAATTGTGACATTCAGTTGAAGGTAAATGCTCCTATTGGTGCGATAAGTTAGAAAGAAACAATATGGTCCTTCAGAAAATAATATGTAAAAGAATGAAAAAGCTTTATTGTTGATCCAGCAATCCATTTCAGAATGTTTTGAGAGTTACATCCATTTCGAAGTTACTTTCACATACAATAAGCCCCGTATGGATTTTATTTATTGACGTCAATCATGAGTAACCCGTGTGTTACATTTTGTTCTTAATCCTCATTATAATCGAGGTTATAAAATACATAAGATTAGACTAAGCAGCGCCTGGTTTACCTTATTCAGTTCGTCTTTACCGATTTTGTTTTTGTGAAATCAATTGTTTCGCAATCTCCCGACATGTTTTGATGTTTGTATGCTGAAAAGCCTGCAACGAGTTTCATAAGGTGGGAGAGGACCAAACTACACTACAATACAAGCCTTTTGCAATTAAATTTTGAAAAATGTATTTACCTCACATAGGCAATAGGGTTTTTATAAATTCCAACATATTATTGGCTCTGTTGATTATTGTATTATAATGGCCAATTAATGAAGCAGTTATTGATACGTTTCTTCACGCAACAATCTCCACGAAGACACTCCTCGATCGCTCACCTGGCCACGTCCATGCAACCGTTGGAGATAGGGAGGAAGACACGGGAAACCCACGTAGCCTTCAGTAGATATCAAAGGAAAAGGAAATCAATAAATGGAGAGAATAGTTGAACAGAATGCCCTGTTTGGTGTACAGAACAAAAAAATATTTGAAAATGGTCGTTGGGAGCATCGAGTCTAAGATGGTTAAGTGATGCTCCATTTCTCTTCAAACGGTTGGGACTTAAGCATTAACTATAGTCCTTGCTCCACGATTCAAACAAGAAGCTTGTTAAAAGCAAAATATGTTAACTGATCGACCAATGACTGGTCTTCGCATAGAGAGTGCCACCAATTTTGGAAATTTTGGTTTCTTTTGCAGATTATGAAAATTTCACGATGTAAAGCGCTGTTTTGTAAATTTAACCGAATAATAAAACATCTAACTTAAGATTCCGTACTGAGTCCAACAACAAATGCCAGTGTTTGTTCTACTAGTTTTAGTTAGATGAGAATAAGGCTGATTTGATAATATATACACATATACATAAATATGTACACCAATATACATATATAAATACATACATACCTATAGAAGTGTTATTTAAGTTTAAAGTATTAATGTATTGATACGATCTCACCCAATCAGCATCATGTTACATACTCTGGGCAGAACTAGATTCGATGTTTTTTTCCATTGGGAATTTTATAAGTGCTCCAAAACTTGATTAGCAATGCTAGAATTAAAACTATTCACGAAACAAACAGAACGTAACGAGGAGCGGAAACAAAAATACGTAATCTGTTCCAGATTTCACATCACTACTCGGCTCATTACTTCGAGGGAAAACTTTTCTTTAATTTCAAATGTATAAGGAAACAAAAAAATAAAAAAAAAGCTGGCGAAAAACTTACCGTCCACCAGGTGTGGTTACACCAAAATTTGAAATTTCCCCTCGTTTAATAAAGGCGGCGTAAACAAAGAAAGTTTTTGCATTCTTTTATACGCCATACAACATAGTTTGCAATCTTTCATACAACAGGCTAGATTCAGGCGTTATCTGGCCTAAATGTACATGAAATATCCCATAACTTTGTGCAAAATCTAGCATTTCCTTTATGTGCATTAGTGCATTAGATAACGCAGACAATTTAATGTATCTTTTTATCTGTGTATGTATTTCTTCCTGTAATATCTTATTTTATTTTGTTTCTTATATCTAGAAAGAGCTTTATATCGTCCTAATAAATGACATAAAAATGAATGAAATGTCGTTTTCGAAATCAAAATAAACAAAAGCGGGCCTAAATATGATCCTTGGGGGATACCTGAAGTAATTGTGTACACAGATAAAAAGAAACACTGAATTTTCTGCGTTATCTAATGCACATAAAGGGAATGCTAGATTTGGCAGAAAATAATGGGATGATTCATGTAAATTTAAGCCAGATAACGCCTAAATCAAGCCTGTTGTATGAAAGATTGCAAACAAAATCGTTGTTTACGCTCCTTTGGCTTGGAATTACACGAGGGGAAATTTTACGCGCTTGTTAAAATTAATTATTTTTTCTGTGTAGGATTTGATTTCTTTCCTCGGAATCTAGCTATTTGTTGACGATTAGTTAGGGAACATATAAGAAGATCTGGCTCAATTCTCAGTTTTTGTGATTTGTTTAGTATCGTGGGAATGTCAATCCGATCAAATACTTTACTAAAGAGCTTCAACGTGGTTTCCGTTATCCTTTGCAATCAACGAGTAGTTAACGAATTTAAGTAAGTTTTTATTAGTCAAACGTTCTTTGAAGAACCCATGCTGATTATTAGTAATCCTATTTTTGATCTGATATTGCCTATTGCATCAAAAAGCTTAGGAATACGTGATAAAGGGTGTCCCACATCAAATTGCATCACGGAATAAACGCTACAGAAAGTTACTTGGTTGACCGATCCTTTTCAAAGTTTCAGACAATAAAATATAACTCATTAGTAAGCCCTTGACATATTTCTTTTATTCATCTTCAATACCATAACCGTACGCTCGCACCTTATGCTTAACTCCACTCATTAGGTTCTGTACAACATCGTGGTGCAGCTTCTTCTGTACGGAAACCCACTTTATCTTCATCTATTTCTCAGATTTGACCTCCTTGGGATGCTTCCGTAGTGCCTGCTTCATAATAGCCCAGTATTTTCCGGGACTTGGAGGAGGTTCATGGAGGGTACCTTGGGTACGAAAGTGACCCCGTAGGCTTCGTCCACTCTAGGACAACAATTGAATAGTGGCACAGAGCTAGATCCGCTCAGAAGATCGTAAGGCCCTCATGTTGCTCCAACAGAGAAAGCAGACGCTTCTGTAGATCTCTCCGTTCACAGCCCAGGTAGTCACGGACGGCGCACTTCGTTTGCCATATGAGCAGATCGCTTGCCAAGTCATGTTCTTTTTTCGTTCGTCACGATTTAGAGCCTTCTGCACTTTGTACGTATGCAGTCCCTCTCGGTCCTTGGCTCTCTGACGGAAATACTTGAACAGATTCAAGTTTTTGGCCACATTCCTGACCGAAGCATTTGAATTCCGCATAAACGCTTTCACAAAACGCTCCATTCTGATCGCACTTCTCCATCCGTTCGATTCTCAGAGCTTCGTAGTAACGTTTAATAACACGACTTACCGTTGACTTCACGATTCCGAGTTGTTTTCCCATGTCCCGATGAGAGAGTTGAGGATTTTCCAGATTTTCCAGGTACTTGCGCAAAATCAATTCGAGACGTTGTCTTTCGAGTGACGCCTTTTTTCCAATTTTCGAAATACTAACAGCAATAATATATTTTAAAAAAACTCTTTAACTACTTCTACCCAAATTTTCAAGAGAAAAAACCCAATGGGTAAGCGTTTTTTTCCGGGATGCAATTTGTTGTGGGACACCGTTTATAATGACAACTCCACTTTTTACTCTCCTTGATGTAGAGAGGTCGTTAAGTTCTCAAAAAAGGTAAATTCTGTTAGATCTTCGTCTTCCTGCAAAGGGTTCTTCAATTCCGTGGAAAACCCGGAAGCCGGTTTGCACATGTTGGGCACGATGTAGCTTTTTTTTCATGAGATCCCCGCATCCATCCGAGTGCAGACTCGGTGTTATACCAGCTAAGCGTTTTGAACAACTAGCACCTTCTTTAAGGGAATAATTGCAGTGAAACAAGGCAGTGTTCCGTGTTTATAATAGTTACTTGCTTGAATTATTACCCGAAACAGCCAGAACTGTCTATTAAATGATAAATAGTCAAATATAGAGATGGACAAAAAAGTGGTGGATCTCCTGAACTACCGTGGGGTAAAATAAGTTAAACATAATTTCTTCACTCACTCTTAGAAACTCTTGAGATCAACTACTGTTAATGCACGGCTGAATGAAACAACTTAATATTTGGTAGAAGGAATTTCAATAATCGAAAACCAAGGTACTACTATACTAGGTAGATTTCTATAAAAAAATGTATAATATATTTTGAGATCAACTACTGTTAATGCACGGCTGAATGAAACAACTTAATATTAGGTAGAAGGAATTTCAAAAATCGAAAACCAAGGTACTACTATACTAGGTAGATTTCTATAAAAAAATGTATAATGTATAATGTATAATGGTTAAATAAACTAACGCTGTGATACGCTGCTTATACCTGCAAACCTGCAAATTACACATCCTCAAAGATAACGATTTGCTATCTACGACTAAAAAATTGCTTCTCAGATGCAGTTACAATTGCTTGGAACGTTAAAAACATTTGAAAACTCCAGTAAAAGAGAAATGGTGTTGTTTAAAGTGAGTATTACCGTTCATACTTTAGACAGAATATTCTTGTTTCGGACAAAGTTACTTATAATAATTTGAACTTATTTCCATACAAAATAGTTACAATACAAAAATTGACGCCATCATGGCCAATTTGCATCGCTACTTCACGTGGCACAAATATAAGAAACTGCAAAGATTTCACATACTTTAACGACTTGTATGCTGCATTGCAGCAAGAATACTATTCTTGTGAAAACTTTGTAGTTTGTGTTTGTGTCATCAAACATTCGAATGGCCCATGATGACGATTAGTTTTGTATTCCACCGATCTTCAGGTTAAAACTTTTAACAATAATCAGATAAGTTATTTTTTACAAGTGTACTTCATACACCGAAAACACAAATAAAGACATTGTAGAAGTATAAACGATTGTTTGAAAAAGTCGTTGTTATATAAACAGATAGAAAGAAACATATAATATTCTGATTATTTCATTATCTAATGCACATAAACGGAATACTAGATTTGGCAGAAAATGATGGGATATTTCTTGTACATTTAGGCCAGATAACACCTGAATCTAGTCTGTTGTATGAAAGATTGCAAACATTGTTGTCTGGCGCATGAAAGATTGCAAACAATTTCGTTGTTTATGCCTCCTTTGGCTGGTAATTGAACGAGGGGAAATTTTACGTGCTTGATAAAATTCATTATTATTTTCTGTGTAAGAATCGCATAAAATGTAGAAAGTTACTAAATGTAATGCATGAAATTATTGTGTTTTTTCAGAGATACAAATCAAGGCAGATTCTTTCTTTCTTGGCATTTTCAAGCTATTAATCGCTATTCAAGGAATCAATTTATTGCCTTGTTGCTGTTCTCAACTTAGTATTCTATATACTCCCAGTAATTAATTGAAAGCATTCGATGGCATCAGTATGATTGTGTGAAATGTACAATCATACCCATCACCAAGTTGTAAATTTTCCTCTAAAAAAAATCCCAGGCTGGAAATCGAACCCAACCACCTGAAGCAAGGAAGCTGTGCCTTTTTAAATCGTAATCGTCAAAGTGGTTGGTATAAATAAGGTTATAGTCTATAGTATACGTTAGGTTTATAGTTATTATCACTAAGATTTGTTTCCAATACATTGTACATCCATTTCTAAACAGCAAGTAGTTGCTCTTGAATCGGTTCTGTAAGCATTTCATTCTCTGATCTTTGCAGATTTCTCAAAACTACACCCTCGACAACGACGACACCTACAGTGGTTCGCCAAATAACTTTCAGGACTATCGAAACAATTTTGTGGATTCTCCCCCGGACTCCAAAGAATCCTGGCCGGTCGAGTACAGCAAAATGCAGTCTGGGCTTGCATCGAACAGCGGCACCAACTCGAGTGCCACAACCACCGTAGTGGCGGTGGCAGCGGCAGCTGCGGCCGCGGCTGCAGCTGCTGCAGCCGCCCAGCAGGAAGTTTCCTACAATGTTGCCTTGCCTAACCGAAAGCGGCGCCTTGAATGGATGTCAACCCATCAGGGTGACGACAACAATGGATCTGAAACGAAGATCGCAAATACAGAGAAAGATCGTGACGTTAGAAGAAAAGGTAAGTCTGTCACAAATAGTAACTGAGTATAGTAATTTGACAAATATGCCGCATTTCCTTCGTCTTGGAGTACAATTAGAACATTTCTGAAGTTCACCCAGAGATTCTGTCGAAGTATGGCGAATTAATGTCGTTCCCTAGATGACTAAATAGTAGACAAACATGCATGTTCTAGAACACAAGATTGCCACCACCCCTTCAAACATATCTGATGTCATAGTTATCTTTTCATAATGTAAGACAAATTATTGCCAGACGACACGGACCGAACATCGTTGTTGTGTTTGAACTCGCTTCAAGAGAATATTGCTGCTACATTTATTGCTCTATTTTACTAGCAATGACAGCAACGCTGGTTAAACCGAGATTGTAGGCACAGGATTAACGGTGATATCTTGATAATTTATTGCTGTCTGAAGTCATTGCTATCATACTGGACAAGGATTCTGGGTTTGGTTTGCTGTTCACTTCTTCGTTGAAATGGGATGAACTTGAACGAGGCCTTTGCACAAGAGACGTCTGTTGTCTGTCTGAAAGTGTCACCATTGAGGGGAAGTTGCATTTGACTGATTTTGGTTGCAGTATGCACAAAACCGGCTTTAGCCGGTGTCCTCGGCATTTCGATGCAATGAAATGCAAATGTGCACTTGATGTTGAATGTATGTCAGTTTATTTCATCAGAAACGCAATTGGTATGATCTCCGTCTCTCGTATAAGGGTTTCTGTTTAAGTATCATCCAAGGACATATTATTACGCCGCTGTCCCAGCAAATTAGGTGGACGAGTGGGGGGAGGGATGTTGTCCTGTCTCGTCCAAACCATTGGGATTTTCAAGATCATGTTTTCCAAAATACGACTATCTTATTGTTGACTCTCAACTCAACTCTACCCAAGTAAACAGCAAACCAAGTCAAACGGCACTTATTCGGTTTCCCATCACAAGGCTTAAAACCCTACGGTTGCTGCTCTAGACTTCTGCTTAGTACTCGTTTTTTGTATATTATTCGGTTGTTATACTACAGGTCCCCATTGTTTCTATATAATACATATAAGTAGATATACTAGGTTGGTTGAAAATGTCCAATCAGCCCCCTTTCCCCTTTCTATCTACTTCATATCCCGTCTTGATTCTTCTACCAAAATTTGGCTTTGTATAATAAATTTGTATGAGAATTACCATGAAGAAACCACACTTTTTGACGTAGGACTACGTCTTTGTTCTTATACTGGAGTACAAGTTAAAAATCTACCTGGCTTCAATCTACCTTCCATGGTATTGCCGTATCTCTTCCTTGAGTAGAGCTCTTTGCTCCACGTCTTCCTTTCAGCCGGTTATTCAACGCAGATACCGGAATGCCGTAGCACTTGGATGCCTCGGATTGAGACATTTCACTGTTCCTAACAGCTGCCAAAGCTTTGTACAAATCGTGCTTAGGATATTCAGCACGCGTCGTTACCCTCCGATAGTTGTGAACCATGTTTACCTACAATGCAGAGAGCCTTCTATAAATAGCAAATTTTCACTTACCCTACCTGGCTATTGAAAGAAACTACTTACTAATGCACCATGGGAGTTTATTCCGCCTTTTTTTCTCGGAGAAATATCGATTTCAATTATGCACGAACCAACTTGCGCACGACTGAGAATTGACAGTTAAAAAACTTCTTGGTCCTTTTTGGCTAAACGGGCTAATCATCACATGACTTTTTCATTGATAGGGATGATCTAAATGGTCTGTAAGGTTTCCGCATAAAAATCCAGTGCACGCTAGAGGAAGAAGATATAAATATTATTTTCACTTACCCCATTTACCCACTTGCCCCACTAAACCTGTGAAGAAACCATACTTTTTGACGTAGGACTACGTCTTTGTTCTTATACTGGAGTACAAGTTAAAAAAAATCGCATTACGATCGTCGCGAACTGGTCAGGTTTTCAGCGTTAATATCTCAGCCATTTGCCAAACAAAAAAAAAATCTTAAAAATTATGATGTAGACTATGTAATTTCTTCAGGCCTCAAGGATCATATGGCTGTATAAAATTATAGACTGGATAAAAGTGTACACTCGGGAAAATCGGGAAATGCGGAAAAATGCGGGAATCCAAAATCATCGGGAAATTTGCGGGAAAAAGTCCGGAGTTTCATAATCCATTGGGATTTTTTGTCATATGGTAGGAACTATGCTCACACATTTTTCAAATTGATAATTTGAGTAGCGTCTTTATCATCTACTCGGTCCAACAATCTTATTAACGGGATGATACAAATCCAGCGTTGCTGAAGAAGATAGCTCAGTGCTCTTTGGATGGCCCAGTTGTCAACTGGAAGGCGTTCAAAGAATTGAGGGGGAAATCAGGGATCTGCAAGCCAGTCCTGTCTTTGCAGTCCTCAACATCGTTAGCTGCGGCTTGCACGTTGTACGCAATTCTTTCAAAGGTTACGACAACCAGATTGGCGCACCGCTTAGATCTGACTAAACTGCTGTGACAGGTGAGGTTACGCACATGAAGTACTTTTGTTTTGATTTTACTTGACTGGAACTCCTTGGGTGATCGTTATGACTGAAGCATCGCCATTGTGTGTATTACTGTAAATTTTAAAAACCTATTGTATCAGTCACCGTAAGTCAATCGACTTTCAAACTTGGTAGTGGATGAATTTTTTTTTAGCTAGAACTGATTGGTCATTTCAGGAAGGAGCTGCCAACTTTGACAACATTTGTTAAAAAGGTTCTCATGCTGTCGCAAATGTGATGATTTTTCAATAGATGAAAAGTGTCTGGTAGTGAACCAAACTGAAAAGAGTTTGGTAGCCCAGAGAACTGTCTACGAACTGTCAACGACGTTGGAATCATGAAGTCTTTGATACAATATGCACGCAACGCACGTACATCATTTTGTACTCGAAAACCTCGAATGCTTTACTATTTTTCTTCGATGTTTATGCTTCTATAAACTTGAAAATCAATGACTTATATAGAGCGATTTTTGTTCTCGTTTGCAAAATGAGAGACCAAAGCAGGCGACGCAAAACAACTCCAGAAGCCCGATTTGGGGCTGCTATCCGTCGTTTCGCCTAAATTAAGCAAGTCTAACTTTGAGATTTAACAATTTCCTCAGAAACTCCAAACATATCTTTTAATCCAATTCAGATTTACTAAAACGGGAAAAATTCGGGAAAAATGCGGAAAAATGCGGGAATTTTTAAATTAAGATTGTGTGGCCACCCTGAACTTTGTTTTACATCAATAATTCTATCTGAGAAATAAAGAAATGAGTTCAAGGCCTAATTGACGACCTAGAACATCCTGAATATTAAGAAGTTCAGGAAGAAAAAATAAATGCCTTATTAATAGTATAAAGCGTTGTTTTAGAATGTTTTAGAATATGCATACGTATTATGAAATTTTTGGTGATAAACGTTAATGGGCTTGAGTTCAGAACTTCAGATCTACAGTTGAAACAATAACTTTTAGGGCTATATAAGATTATGATATACATTCAAACATAGTGAATGAACCTTTTGGAAGGTCATCAGTTATTATTTGTTAATTTTGTGGAGTTCTAGGACACCAAAACTGTTCTTGAGTTCAGAACTTAACTTGAGTTCAGAACTTGGTTCGCCGACTTGGGTACCGCATCGATATTCAGCCGCCCCATCTCCTCCAACGATCGCTTCGAGTAGTGAGCCGACGCCAGATCCGGCCAGAACACCGCGTCTTCCGGCAGGCATTTCGTACTATAAATTTCCCCGTTCACGGCCAGTCCGCAGCGCAAGAAGAGCGGCTTTGACATTCCCTTCTCGTTGATTGTCAGCCACATCAGCACTTTCTTGGGGAACTTGGTTTGTGAACTGAACTTCACCTCGGAGCTCACTTTTTTCGTTGGGGAAGTAAAATACGAAGTGCCCTGCCAGTCGTTGCCATCCAGGGTGAGATAAGTCTCGTCGTCCATCGCCACCGCCACGCCGAAACCAGTGGACGGGACTTCCGCTTCCTGACATGTATGTTCATGTTCGTCAGGTACTTTTTCACTGTTTGGTCGGTTGAATCAACATCCCGGCCAAGCGCACGCAGCGATGTAGCCACTTTTCCCTCGGTCTTCCTCTTCAGCATCCTTTGGAAGGTAACCACATGAAAAATCGGCAATTTTTGTCCATTGTTTTAAATTGCAAATGTTATAATGTGACGCTACGTATTCAACCATATTCAGTGAATATTTTGGAAAGTAAACAAACATTACGAGATGAACTGTGATGATTGGGAGCATCCAAACTGTCCTTGAGTTCAGAACATAAGATTTACAGTTGTAACAGTAGCTTTATCCGCTTTACACTGTTATAATATATATTCAAATATATTCAATCAATGCCCTGGAAGACCAACAGACATTATGAGATAATCTTGGAATATTCATGCCAACAATCTAACTTACACTGATATAGTTTTACTTTGTATTCTCCCATACGCGGAGTAACCTCACAATGCCCTCCGCTCAATTTCAAAAACTTCTCCTTTTCAATTTTCACAGCCTGCCGTGCGCTAACGGAACTATCAATACTTCAAGCAAAACAATGCATTAGGCCCTAAGTAACAATGAGAGATTCTCTTTGTCGACTTTCTCTTTGGTTAATAGCTTCTCTATTAAACGATTTGGTGATGTTTTCAACGTATTGAATCCCTTATCACACTTTATACTACCGTACTGTATGATGAAAATAGTTGAACAGGTCTCTACATAGCCGTTGATCCCAAAGAGAAAGTCGACAAAGAGAGCCTCTCATTGTTACTTAGGACCTAATGCATTGTTTTGCTTGTCTTTCTCTTCACAACTTTGTGCTAGCAAAAAAATTGCTGTCCACTCCTAGAGCCTCATGGGGATGAGAAATTATTTTCTTCTTAAAAAACATCAACAACAGTTTGGACAACCTAGCACATCTCAAAACAATATGTCCTACTTTTTTCAATTATTTCTATGTTATTGAGCATCAATATAATCAGAACACACCAAATTGCTTATAAAAAATGTTTGGCTTGAAAGGATTAATTCAAAGAATATTGCATTGTACAATCTGAATGACTTAACGAACAACCCAATCGGGTTGTACCTTGTAGTTTTTTTCATCCTCCTAGCTCTTTGGAAAAATGCCATACGAAAATGTTTACTTCTACCCGCTTGCAGTTTGTTCCCGTATCGAGGAAGCGGGCAGCTTTCAAACGCCACAGCAAATATTGGACGAAGCCTATGAAGCCTATATCTTGAAGGTTTAAAGACGTTTCTTTAACAAAACGAAGTCCGCTTTCGAGAATACGGATAAGCAATTTGCCAACCAAGAAAACATTCTTTGTTGAAATAATTGAATTAAAAAAAAGAAGAGCTTGTATTGACGTTCCAACTTGACAAAAAAAAAGGATAATGCCGTGGCTATGGACAAATGATAAATCTGATAAATCTGACAGCTCGAATCGACAGCTGGTGATAAATCTGACAGCTCCCATGTTAAAGTATAGGACGAACATTTTAAAATGCTTCAAAAAAAGTCAAATGAAATCCTAATTAAAAGCCGTTTGTTTTATGATGGAAGAAACATCTCCTTCTACATTATAATTGTTGCTCCAAACCATAAACGGGTTTTGAAAATATGTGGCGTCAAAAATACAAAATGGTGAAAAGGTAATACAGGTAGTCCAACTTATATAATAACATCAACTGTAGTTGTACTACTACATCATGAACATACGACATCCGCTTCGCAAAAAACTTCAAAGATGTTTATTGTCTGAAGACACTGTACTGCTCTTTGGTTCGTCCTTTTTTGGAGTACTGCGCTATCGTTTGGTCCCCTTTCTACCAAAATGCAGTCCAGAGGATCGAAGCCGTTCAGCGGAAGTTTATACGCTTTGCTTTACGACATCTTCGTTGGCTAGACCCTCGCAGATTGCCAAGCTACGAAAGCCGGTGTAAGCTCATTAAGCTGGAGTTATTGGAAGGGAGGCGTATGGTGGCCAAAGCGTGTTTCGTTGGTGACCTTCTTCAGGGAAACATCGACTGTTCCACTTTACTTAGTCTCTTGAACATCAACACTCGACGACGAAACCTACGTTTACAATCATTCTTCATTAACCGGCACTCAAGGACCAACTACGGCAAACACGAACCTGTGCTAAGCATGGCTCGTGTCTTCAACAGCTATTATAACGTGTTTAATTTTAATGTATCCCGTGAGGTTAATAAGCGTTGTTTCCGAAGATGTATGTGTTAATTGTTGTATGTAATGTAAGTTTAGCTTATTGTCATTGGGATAAGCATTTTTATCTGTTGACGAATCAATAATAAATAAATAAATAAACTTCAAGTTGGGAGTTAGCAAACAGGTAATTCCAAGAAGCCTTAAATGAAAAGGAGAATCGCATTTAGATCACTGTGTGTAACAATAATTGGCATCCAAGTAATAAGAAATATATAACGTAGTTTCGTTGAGTTTGGCTGACCTTCTTTTTTAGCGTTTCAAGCTTCCACAGTTAATAATTAACCGATGTCAAATACGTGTGGGAGGTGATGGAATCTTTGGCCTTGGTTGTATACATTCTGTTGTAATGCAAAGTATTTTATTATTATAATTTTTCTCGCCTCGCCAATTAATTCATAATTTTTGAGACTAATAAATCAATGATTTTTCGCATACTGAAAACTATACTTTAAATACTACCACCTGAAGGGTTGCCACCTGTAGAAAAAAAAACTATAACTATGAATTGGGCCATCGTTTCAATCAGTTTTTTTTTGTGCGGCAAGTACAATCATACCCTCTGGCCTTGGGAGTTGAGAAATACTTCTCTTTACGAAAAAAAGAAATAAAACATCGGGATTCGAACCCAGCCACTTCCGGCGTGGTGTTGCTCTGTAGCTGTGCCTTTAACCGGCTTAGCTAAGGGAGAACCTATATGTACTGGCCGTTCACTATCAATTTATAGGCATGCATTCGTGTCGGATACTATGTTTTCTGACGGACAACTGCTTTTAGCTGATACGTCATTCAACTGAGAAACGCAACGAAAAAAAACCGCATCCTGCAAATGATGGCCTGTAAATGACTTTCGTGGGCATCTAGAAATTATAACCAGTGAGGGAAAGTTGCATTTGCTTGTTGTTTTTTTACCTTCCGACATTCACACCAAAACCAGTTTTGGCCGGTTATAACTTGTAACGTGTCCTCGGTTTTTTGATGCAATCATATGCGTTATTGCACTAGGTACTGTTCTACAGGAATTGCACTTGGCAGTATATCAGTATGTAAATCATTTGGTTGAATCGGGGACGCCCCCGGCGCAGTTGTTATCGTCCAGACATGCAACACCAAAAGCGAGAGTTTAAATATGCTCAATGGTGAGACGGTTTTGTGACGGAATAGTTCTAAAGTGACAATGTAATCGGAATTATTTTGGGCATTTTTGGGGTTTGCTTGAGTTTTTTTCAACGACTCCTCAAATTCCACATTAAAAGAATTCCATACCATACTGAAAGTGGACAAATGAGATCCCCGGTTCGATGCTTGGCGAACACAAAGTGGTGGATGACTCAAAGTCCTAGGAGAGATGAAATAAATAACAAAAAAATGGGGACAATTTCAATAACAAACTTATAATTATAATATCGATTTTCAAAACTGGGCTGTAATACATCGCAACTATTCTTTGAAGCGTAGTGAGCGTAACTGTTGTCGACACGACAACGATTTTTAGCCCGGGAGTTGGAAGGTCGGGTTCCAGTGACCCATTTCATAATGCTTGGTTATTCACGTCCATTCCGAGGTCACTTTCACTTACAACAAGCCCCGCATAAACAAGGTAGAAACATCAAATGGATATATGTACTGTCCATCATCAAATAATATTGTTTTTAAGATGGCACGTATTTGACAGTATCGTTCAAATTTAGTTATAATCAGATAGATCTCACCGTAAATTGTTGCTGATATTCAGTCTTCATTTGGATGGCTTCCCTGTGAAGTTAAAGAATGCATTTATGCCTCTGCAGAAGTAGCACTTCTGTATTTATCAAATATTTTTACATCATCCTTTTTGGAACAGCACGAACATATTTAGTACTTTGCGCACAAATCCAATGAAAATCACAGGTAAAAAAACGCTTTCGAGAAGAAATTTAACTTCAAAAATCACAATCAATGTGCAACGAAGCACAAAAAAAGCACAGCTCTCCCTCTATACCACGTGTATCCAATCTAAAATCATATGCCAGCCACTCACGAGTGCATGCGCGTTAGCTTTGTTTGATGCTTCTGACCAGCAAGTGGCTCTTTTTTACATTGGATTGGTTTTTTTTTCACTATACACTCTGCCAATAATGAAAATCCCCCGCTATGATGGGACTCTATATCGACTTCAAAACTGAGCTCCACGTCTTCTTGTACCGGATTCGACGCCAACACCATCTATTGCTTATAGGCATGAAATATTCAATACTTCGATGAAAATCTAATTCAAAATTTCGAGTATTTACACACAATTTAACCAAAGTCTTGGTTAACCTCATTTCTGTTTGTTTAGAATTTTTAACGATGTATCAGTTTGCTCATGCCGAGAATTCCTACTAACTATATGAATTTTCAGTTTGACCCAAACCGAGATTATCGGTTAACATAAAAAAATCTGCTTTCCAAATTATGTATTTTTTTTTTTGGCAAACTTTGACAACTTCTGATTTCTAACATCCTCAGAAACATCGAACTTATGATGAACAGTAATGAACAGGACCCCCGGAAGTTCCCAGACAACCAAAATGCACGTATATTGAATGTTGTTTTTATGATATACAAACTTATATGTAAGTAAACAAATCGTATAGAATGCAAAAAATATAGCATATACGTGCAAAAGTGGAGGCCATATACGTGCAAATTCCATTGTTTTCTTAAACGAGTTGGTTTCATATCGTATGCGATTGATTTTGTAATAACAAATTTGATTTAAAAAGCTAAGCGATGTTTATCCGATTTTGTTTGTATCGCAGTACGATGAATTAATGACACATCGTATATAAGTCGAAAATTTGCACTCTTTACGATTTAACGTAAACATAACACGATAAAGATCACAATTATATGCGATGTTGAGTTAAAATAAAGGAATATACGATACTATTTGAACACTTTTATACGACTTGTGGTTGTCTGGGTTGTCTTAAGTCTGCATTTACATAAGTCTTGTGATACATAACGAGATAGTGCGGTTTGGTCACCATCTGGGTGTGAAGCTTCCGAATACGTGTTTACCCCACCATATTCTGCCGTTTATCGGTGCCTTGAGGCTTTAGACTCTGTACGTGTTAAGTCCTTCGCATTATTTCGCATCTCCCATGAAAGTTTTGCTTAAATGCAGATGTTTCAACACATCTCGGACTGAATTGGTTGAATTCCTCTTGACAGCTTTCACTTCCCGCTTGTGATTCTTTACATTGTACGGAGATCCATTTTGGCCATACTTTTTTTTCCGATCGATAGTCAAGTGTTCCTTGTGCCGATCTAAAACACGAGTTACCGTAGATTGTACAATTTCCAGCTTCCTGCTGATCACACGATGAAAGAGATCCGGTTATTTTGCGCCGCCGCTGTTCTTTCGACTCAATAACCAATACACATTGAACTAATTTCCTATGAGTAAAAAGTTAGTCATTTGAAAATGATGCAATTTGATTTGGTACACCCTTTAAGATTATGCCGCCGATCATTACTCTTTCTGGTATCACCCTGAGTAAGCTCAAACCTACCGGTTACTATTAAAGAGTGTATCGAAGACACGTTATAAACATTTGATGATTGAGCTTAAACTAGTGCTTATTATTTGAGCGTTCATTAGTGTAAAGTTTTATTTACATGTAAAAAAGCCTATTTCGGTTCGTTTGTTTTCATTATCACAGTTTTATGCACAATGTCGAACTTGAAGTACGAAATAAAATTCTGCACACATAGTGTACTGAAGAGGATGAAACGTACAATAAGATTGCCAAAATGGTCAAAGTTCATCATGCAAGCATAAAGTATGAGAAGCACCCAAATAACACAACTTGTTATGCAATGTTCAAAAATTCATTCAAGCGATAATTATAATAAGAGTTTCAACTGGCACTGTAATTGTGTTCATAGCTATGGCGTGAAGTAGAAATCGAGTCCAAACTACATCTTGAGAGCAGACTAGTAACATACCCATGATGGCAATTTATTGCCATTGCAAATTATTTGAGTTTGTTTTTATAACACCGTGTACCGTCACATTGAATCAAGTGCTGATGGTGACTGTTTTTGCATGCTGTAGTTCCGAAATATGTTTGTTTTTTCTTGTAGTTAGACTAATTTTGTAACCGTTTCTTAAGAAGATATCTTGCAAACGGGCTTGGTCTGCTATTTAATTGATATGAAAAATTTATAAAAAGTAATGGGAAGTCATGAACATATTCATCATACTCATAACAAACATTACTGTCAAATTCGATCTGTTTGACAAGTTTGACACTTATTGGATTGACTTGTTGTGTCATACATTTCTGCATTTAGTTTCACTTTATAATAACTTGATTATAACCTCTTGGTTATCGTGATAACTACCTAGATAATACATCGTCATGTCAAAAGCATGTTATGCAGTGCATCTTTAAAACTTCTTGTGCAACCTAAAAGATGTTATAAGAAGATCGGTTAATTGCGCTGTTTTAGTCATATTTGAGTCGAAATTAAGTCATATGTTCTAGAAAAATACATGAGTTACTTATGAAAGGCAAATGTTTTGCGACAACATTCTCTCAGCTTGTATATGACAAAGATGCTTTTCATTTCATTCTTAATACTCTTGTATAACAAAATTTCAAGATAACTGACCAAAAAACCAATCGAACGCTACTGGGCAATTGTCAAGTGGAACTTCTAAAAGGTAGTTGCAGTGGCCCACGACATGTAAGGCTTCGAGAAAAACTGGTCAGCAGTGTCCAGGAAGTACACAAAAACCACTGAACTTGACAGTATAAAGGCTAAATTTCGATCATAACGGGGTATAACTAAAAATGAGAATTTTCTTTTAGGGCCATAGCAAAAAGATTTGTTTCTAGAAAGAAAAACTAATTGATTTATTTTGAAGGCACGTCTTTTTTAAGAAAAAAAAATGAACCTTTGTACACGGTCCGTTATCAGCTGTTCGACGAAGCTTTTTCCTAATGCTTGAACAGCGAACTCAAATATCCAAAGAAATCTTCAATCGGGCGACACTGGGACAAGTTTGTTGGATTGCGGTTTTTGGGAGCATGTGTTTTTCTGGCATAATGCGACGACGTTTTATCCGGCCAAAACACGTAATTTCCATCTGCATGATATGTTTGAAGAAATGGAATCGATATTTTCGACAAACAGTGATTTTGGTACACTTCTTGATTAATAGCCAAACCATAGAGAACAGACATCTAAGCTCGAAAATTTTTCTTCAATTTACTGTGTAAATTTTTAAAAGCAAACCGTGAGAAAAACAACGCCGCCTAGTCTAAGGCCGATGACATACTCATGGCGTAGGGAAGCGTTGGCGAGAGAGGTAGCGTCAGCGTCAAACCTATCTTGATTGGCGTTCTATGAAAATCGCCCAAAGCTGTCATAGTGAAAGAGGTGCAAAGCGTTTTTCGATGCGGCGAAGCAGTTCACATAGTGCTTTGACGCTTGTGAACGCCAGCAGACGCTGAAGTGGTCGTTAAAAAAATGGAGATTGAATCTGAAAATTTAATTTCACTCGTTTTCGCAAGGAGGGCACTGTGGTATAAAACATTAAAAAAACATACCGGAATAGGAATATGGTGGATAAACTTTGGCGTTAAGTTTTGACTGAGTTCGGAGCAGTTGCAACCATTAAGTGAAAGCAATGATTTAAGGTGCAATTAAATTAACATTAATTTTTTTGCTTTTCAGTGGAGGCCCTTGTATTTATAAAACATTAATCCGGATCTAACTGAATATCTGTTTTCCGTTAATGGCACCGATGCAATTTGGAAAATTCCATTTGGCCCAATATTCGTTCGCCACCGATCTTGACATTTCTAGGGTTTTTTTTCATTAGGGCGTATCTACAATTGAGAGATTCTCTCCGGGCTCGCTCTCTTTCATTCATTACAGCGCCATTATAAAACTTACGAGGCATTCTTCAGTACAGATCGAAACACAACGGTGCTGGCTAGCATACTCTACAAATAGTAGAATGAAAAACGTAAAGGTGATTGGTTTATGAATGAAAGAGAGCGAGCCCGGAGAGAATCTCTCAACTGTAGATTCGCCCTAATGAAAAAAAAACCCTAGATTTGTTCAGTTGGCGCTGGCATATAAATAGACTGAAGAACACACCATAGAACTTGGCACGATTTGCGGACTATGGCTTCAACTAGAACAATCCACGCGGAAGGAAAATTCGAGGGTAGTGAAGGATAATCCGGTTGCTAAGATTCTGAAGAAGAATCCGAAAGTTGAATGAAAATGCTCGGTGGGTTATATAAATCAGCATATTTGAAATCTGCCGTACCTGATAGTAATAATTAAACGTTCACATGGTAGAATCGGCTCTTTATTACAGTTCGTTCAATTTTTCAATAGTTTGTGTTTCAACATGTTTAGAATCAAATTAAATGTATCCATATTTATCCTAGTATAAGAATGAAACTTATCAGGATATTTACGAAGGTCGTCGTACAATCTACAGAACTTCCCATCATGTTTTCTGTTTCGGTTTTAAGGATGCACTGCGAACTCTCTTTCCTTGTTCATGATAAAGTAAAGCGTGCTTGAGGACGCGAAATATTCTTCATCAGATGAATTCATGCTTGAATCACTTGAAAAACTCAAATTATCTCGAATACTTTTTACAGTCGCGCGCGCGGCATCGCTATTAATCTCGCTTTTAGTATGCCATAAAACGCTTTGCTCGCCTCATCGCTTCGCTTTGATTAACGCCAACTCATCGCAACGCGTCCCTACGCCATGAGTATGTCATCGGCCTAAGTTTCACCAAACTAAAATTGACAGACTATCTTATCTCCAGGCGCCATCAACATACGATTCACCAAAATTAACGAAAACGAGCTGTAATTTTAAAATAGCAGTTTCAGAAATTTACCCACGGAGGGCACTCCAGCTTGGATGTCTGTTCTCTGTGGCCAAACCACTGATCCACCATGCTTCAATGGTTTGGAAATTTCTCTCTCAGATATTGCAATATTAAGCATCACCTTCTGCTCAAACTTATGCTTAAACATATGTTTTACGTTCGGAGATGCAGTAGACATGTTATCAGAATAATAGCGATCGTTTCTTGAGATGTGGGTTTCTGAGAGAGGGAAGTCATCATACAAAACGAAACATTTTCCGGCGTAATCATGCAGCATTGCGATTTACGGCAGAAATCTGCTGCTCTGTGTACTCTGGTGCTCTTGATTTCTCGTGGAAGAGACTATTACTATCTTCTTCAACGTCTTGCTGATGTAAGGTTGCGTAGTCTTGAACTTTTCTGGAGCATTCTAAGTCCTTTCTTGTCCATTATTTCAGCCGGTCTCCCACCACCACTCATACGAGTTTCCCTTGAGGATGCCAGGATACGATAAATGGATGAAACTGGAGCATTCTCAGTTTTAAATTGGTTCACACTGAACTTTATTCCATGATTTATGTTCGTTTGATAGAACTATACAATGCTTCTTGCATCGACGGCATTTCGACGGATTCTCAAAATCTCTCTTTTGTGGATTGGTATGAGAGAGTTAAAATCATTTTCTTTTTTTAGTTCTACCCCATTATTATCGAAATCAGCAATCTGATTAATTTGTTAGTTTTATGGATATTATAACATGTAAAGCTGTCATAAAATTCATTGTTCAAATAATTTTCCAATTTTCTTTAGTTTTATTTCAATTTTTGAATGTTTTCAACTACTTTTCGATACACTCCTTAGATACGGTAGACTACCTTGGTTTGTTTAGTTCAAACAGCTGTTACCGATATTAAAAATGGACAATAACGGAAGTGTTTGGAAGCATAACTTTATAAATAACTTTCTACACCGAACTTCAGCTAAGGTGCTTTTGAAATCTTCTGTCATGTTGTTTGA
This sequence comes from Aedes japonicus, assembly GCA_034211315.2. Taxonomy (NCBI): domain Eukaryota; kingdom Metazoa; phylum Arthropoda; class Insecta; order Diptera; family Culicidae; genus Aedes; species Aedes japonicus. The sequence continues at coordinate 789,788 of JASCZW010000070.1, read as the reverse complement.
ACTGCTTATCAGGCGCAGAGAGAAGCGGAAAAGAAAGCCTTACGGTCGTTCTTTCGTTGACGTCACTGTACTCTGACAGCACCATCGGCTATGCATGTGCAAGTTGCATTATCACGCCCAATGTTGGCTGTAGTTCCCTGGTGTAGGTGCCACTAGATTGCTTTCGAGAACATTTGTAGCGTAAACTTTGCGCGCGCGGTGTCTGTTGCCATACCATCAAATACCCACTCGGATCGGAGGAATATAGGAAAAACAACTATGCGGATGAGATCTGCTAGAGCTCCCACCACGCCGCGCCACCGAAGCGATGCTGGTGATGGTGGTGGTGTGACAAAGTGTTTTTGATTTATTTAATAATTACGTTGATAACGTGTAAATTTTTCGTGATAACCGTCTACACAAATAAATTGCGCTCTCTTGGGCTGTCGCTCTTTTTCTCGCATGTTTTGTTATATGGCTCACATACTGATGAATAGAGTAGTACCGTCAGGGAATGATGGTGGGTTGTGCCTGATATGATATGACTAGCTTGTTGATTCGTTTTTGAGGATTCACTATGGTTAAGTCGTCGGATGGGTGTTTGTTTGTTTAATTATTACCAACGGATTTAGGATGTTCCAGAGTGAACGAAAAGTGAACCTCATCTGATAACTTTTGACTCATTTAGTAAGCCACGAGCAGTTAAACCACGTGTACTCTTGTATAATGGGGACGTAGGTTGCGCGGTTTCCCCAATCAGAATAATAGGCCACACAGCTAAGTTTGAACTTGCATCCCTGTTATCGCTTGTTGTCCAGATCGTGAAACCTGTTTGTTAGAGTGATACCATCGTCAGTCTAGTCCGCTGACTGGTTGGCAAATTGTTTACGTTTAAAACGCAAAATTAAGCCGATTCTGTTTTGCTGGTAGAGCACCAGGTAGCCTGGCTTGACAACAATGGCCACGTGAATTCACTAGAGCTGTGGCAGCTTTATCGTCAATGGTCGAACCACCGGTTTGGAATAAATTTTGCATAAACCGGTCGTTGAAATGTGCGAAGCGTATGGGAATGAGGAAATCATGGAAAAAGATTTGCGAAAAAGGTTGAAATGTTTCAATGCCAGCGTGAACAACAACCATAATGATTTAAGTAACTTCTATACAACAAGGTTATTTCAAACACATACACATTAAACGTTTTATTCATTTTTGATTACAGGTTCAATGCGCTGGCCCGAAGAGCTAGACCTAGACTTGAGTAACGAACTTTCAAACAATGGATATATTAGGTTTGTATATTCAACTCGATTCATCGATTCCTTAAAATGATGTGCGACATATGCTTTACAGTGACTCATTGCTGAATTTCCCAGTCTTCAAACAAGAAATACCTTCTCCACCTCAGAAGCTTGGCCATGAAGTAATCAAGAGTACTAAAAGTCTTCAAGGCTCCAGTACACAAACACAGCAACAACAACAACAGCAACCACAACACCACCAACAACATGCCACTCACCACCAGCAACACCAGCATCAGATGCCGAATTCAGACCAGTTACAATCGCAACAACAATTACAACAACAGCAGCAACAGCAACAACAACAGCAGCAGCAACAACAACATCACAGCCAAGGTGATCCGCAGCAGAGCTTGACTAACCCCAACAATGGGGTGCAACAGCCAGCGGTCGGAAATGAACAGGAACTGGTGCCAGGAATGGCTGGTAATGGAACGGGTAGTATTGGAAATATGAGTGGGTTGCAGAATTTTATGCACAACAGCCGGTATGATAGTGCAGGTGAGTGTAGTAACTAAGATGCACACTTAGAGAACATCTTGTAAATTTAGGTGCTCGGCACGCTTAGTTGAGCTCGGCTTCTTTCGTATCTTGCCGAGATCCGCATTCCCTCGGGTACGCAATTGAAGTTAACTGAAACGGAAAAGCGGAAAAATAGTTTTTTCAACAGTACCATAGATTACCATTGATATCAAATTTCAATTTTGCCTAAAAAACTGATACTATGTTCTAATTCGCGAATTAATTTAAATTTTCACTTAATCTTGACAGATGAAAAATAATCGATTAAGTCTGCTACTCGAGCGACTTATTTCTGGCAGGCGAAAACTCAATTTTAACAGACACGTTATCGAAAGTTTCTTGATCAATAACAAAGGGATTTTAAACAATTAATCGATTATTTTCCATCTGTCAAGTTTGAGTAAAATTAAAATTAATTCGCGAATTGAAACACAGCCTGAGTCATATAAGCCGCGATTCATTTAGCACAAACACACTATCTTCGAGTAATTAATTCATCCGTGTTGGGACATTTAGTTTTGCATGTGATCATTTTTACGTCTCATCATTTATAGAAAAAAACACATCACTTGTAAATTTAACTTTTTCCGTACTTCTCAATCATCCTCAGGAAATCCACAAATCCTTATACGCGAGATTGAGGCTGGTTTTTTTTGTTAGTTTTATGTCGGATTGATTATTTGGCGTTGTGAGCAACTGCGTTTTGAATATGATTTGCTGGCTTAATTCACACATTAATTTGTTTTCTCGGTTAAATAATCTACTGAAATATCAGCAAATTTTACGTTTGATATCACCGCTATGATTTGGTACCACAGTAAACAAACTATTTTTTTCACTGTTTATTGAACTTCAATTTTAATTGCCGTACTCTCGGCTAAAGATACGAAAAACGCAGAACTCAACTAAGTTAGTTTAACTAGAAAGAAATTTAGACTGCAAATCCTGGAAAGGTGGTGGGTTTTATAAATTTAATTTTGCCTGACTGGGAGACGCGTCTTAGGCTGGTCACTAGACAAATGGTGATCTAGCTTTAAGATGCGAATTAGAATAGTAAACAGGGGTATTCCAAAAAAGTTCAACTCAGTGGACGCAGTGGTTCTACGCCCCAACAAAAAAAAAGTTAGTTTGCAGATCTGAAGTGCAGTGAAATTTTTGGGTTCCAAGTTATGCTGGTACTACTGGCTTCATACTGTTAGTTTATTTTGCTTTATGAGTGAATATGAGTGGAATATTTTCAATTGAAGCTTGAGGACTACGACGAGCATGATAATTTTTAGTGCAATGTAGATCGACAGTTTCTATTAGCATAGTAGTATACACACAAAGTTCAGCTCGTCTTTTCATATTTTTTGCTGAGATCTGCGCAGCCGAGCACACGGCAATTTAAATTTAACTGATACAGACATAGTTTGTTTACAGCAGTACCACATAGTACCGCTCAAACGTCAAATTTGCAGAGATCTCAGCTAACAGTCTTTAAGGACATACGCGACCGAGTCCCTCACACTTTGCTATTCGCTGAGCACAAATCTACAAAGATTTTTCATAAGGGCCTAACGTAATGATTATTTCTGCGAATATCTCGTCATTGAAAACTCACTTAATCAATCCACCACGGTTATTTCGTAGAGGAAGAGTTCACTTTTGTGCCATGAGAAATCTACGCAAGAAGCCTTTGTTTATATTTGTCAGTTAGGGCCTAATGCAAAATCTCGAAATCTCAAATACTATTAAGACTTCATTCCTTTGGAGCATCTTTTGGTTAGCAATTTGAACCCTTTTTGTTTCGATATAGCTGTGATTTTTAGTTTCAAACACTTGAAGTGAAAACTATTCCAACCTTGAATTTATATTGGGAAAAGACTCGGTCGTGTATGTCCTTAACGGAGATTCGCACAGCCTAAATCGGTATTCAGACTTTAAAATGTTGTTTTTACCGAAAGTTTTGTAAAATATGACGTTTTATCACTTCCCAGCCGTCAAAAATGCAGAATTTTTGTAAGCACCATCATATCACCGAAAACCGTTTAGAATGGTAACATACAAAGCGGTTAACACAGCGGATGATTTGTGCTGGTGTCAACAAAACTAGCAAATCAATATGAAAAATGGGTTCAAGCTATTCTTATTTCAAATTTGAGCATTGGAGCTTTACAGTAAGATAAATTCATTATGCAATATTATGCAATAATATTATGGTTAATATTATGCAAGGATGATACTTTCAAATTTGGAGTTGATAAATAATTTAATCTTACCCAATGGGGTAAGATGAGCATCACTAATTTTTGAGGACAAGAATGGTAATAACACATTTTGAAAATCACACGTAAAATTGGGCCTTGTGCACCCAAACGAAGCGGCTAGCAAGACTCTAATTTACATGAACCAAAAACTGATCACTTAATTTTACATGCCATGACGTCAATTTCAGTCCCAGCACTATTTTTATAGACTTTTAATACTTTTATAAACGTATCTGCACACTACCAAAAAGTCATGTAAATTTAAGTGCCCTGAGACCGATACATACAAACATCTCCGATGACGCAAGAATATGTTCAAAGAGACGAGAGCCTTAATTCGGTCCAACACAGTTCGAACGAAACATGCAAATTTATGACGACTTAGACGTAACAAATTAACCTACGCATATTGAATAGAAATTTAAGTGTGATCCTAAATTTACAGCACAGAAAAATGTTAGCTGTAAATTTACTCGTACTGTATAAATAAGCGCTGTAAATTTAAAATATGCTTCAATCTACCGGTCAAATTTGTTGACATACATAATTTTTTTCGAACATTCTCAAACCGTGCTTCAAAAATTCAGTTTTCACTCCCGAACCTAGACGTACACAATATGGCGGCGACATTTTTTTGATTCTGACATGACAAGCTAAGCAATGATGCTTAATTACGTTGAGCTCATGTAAATTTCAAGCGTTGGACTTGGAAAAATAAGAGCGGGTCGTATATATGTTATCGATTGCAAATATGAATTCAGGCTAGAATAGTTTTTGAAATGTGATACAGTTTTACATGAACTAGATATTTACTGTATTTTGAATTGTAAAATATTCTCAACGATTAATTATGTCGACGATTTTTTAGTGATGGTTTAGATTACGTTATAAGTAATTTTCATATTTTTTTTCTGTGAAGTTACCTCTAATCAATTTGCGTATATTTCGGTTTCGGAAGAGAACAATTTACATGGAATATTTTTTTGTGTTCCTCGATTTCTAGCAATGGCAAATTACGTCCCATGTTAATTTAATACTTCCTAAGTTATAGAATATATAAATAAATTGACTATTACTAGAGAGAGTAACTGCTACTGTACCACATAATTGATTATTGGATTCAAATTTTATGTTCAGACTTGTAAACCAAAGAACCATAGTACTGAAACATAGTTTTAGACAAGCTCATTTCAAAATAATAATTTTTCCGAAGATTTCTCCTATCGTCAATTCATTAGCCGGCGTAATTATATTGTGTTCAAAAATCGAACTGAAAAGTATGTACAGAGTGTCTCACAATAGGTGTCACTAAAAAATGGGATTACAGCAAAACAAATCAACCAAATCATAGCATTTCTTTTTTTCATTTCAAAGATAAATGCTATAGACATAAACCTTATTAATTCAATTCTAATCTATCGCTCTTTTTCTTGATAACTTTGCGCAAACGCTTTGTGCTCGATTTTCTGAGGAATTTGGTCCCAAAATCAACCAAATGTTTCTTGAATTGATCTAAAGTAAGCCTTTCGTTGGGCCTATATGTTGACGCATATAACCCCAAAAAAAGTAGTCAAGTAGGTTGAGATCCGGTGAAGATGCGGGCCATCCTTCGCTTGTGATGAAATCGGGCAAATTTTTCGAGCACCACGCTTGTGTATTCTTTGCCTTGTGTTCTGGAACTGAGTTATAAATCATTCTAAAAAAATGTTTTGTGTGTTTCTTGAGTAATTATATAACAAATGAATAAAGGATTTAAAAATATCTTGAATTTGGAAATCACTTTTTAGTCACTATTTTCCTTATTTTAGTCACTAAAGTCTCTATTATTTAACCGGAAATCCGCTACCAGCCGAGCTACCAGCCCTGCGTAGGACGCCCAACAAACAATATAAGTTGAAATTTGAATCAGCAAGCTTTTGAAGCAGCTAGTTTATGCCTGAATTAGTTATTAAATGTTTCTATAATTGTAAAGAAAAATTGATTTTTTCCATTTAATTTCATCTACCTTTATTGCTTATCTTGACAGATACGCGTATTTCGTCTTCAATGTGCAGACTTCTTCAGTGTCGTGCACTAATAACTCGACTAGACGAGTACATGGCACTGAAGAAGTCTGCACATTGTAGACGAAATACGCGTATCTGCAATCTCGCCTTTTTGAAAAGCATTGTTCGTGCCTTATACTAACGAATCGTTCCCTTTTCCAGGAAATCTAGCACCGAATGAAAACATACCACGATCGGAATCGTTCCACGATGATAACAGGTAATTTGATTCGACTTGCAGTTTGTTCAACTCTCGTTGTAGTGATGTACTATTTCTACGGTCCCGTAGGTTCCAGTACGTCCTGGCAGCGGCAACGTCTATTGCCACCAAGAACAATGAAGAATCTCTCACCTACCTCAACCAGGGACAGAGTTACGAGATTAAGCTAAAGAAACTGGGCGATCTGTCGCCATTCCGGGGGAAGATATTGAAGAGCGTCATCAAGATTTGCTTCCACGAGCGACGCCTGCAGTACATGGAACGCGAACAGATGCAACTTTGGCAAGCGTCTCGACCCGGCGAAAGAATTTTAGATGTAAGTATGTTGTAATTGTCCGGTTGGTTGAAAATAACGCTTATCTCCATCGCAGGTTGATATTCCACTTTCGTATGGATTGATTCAGGTGCAACCGAATAATAGCAGTCTTCTAAATACGATTGAGGTTTTCTGGGACCCTATGAAGGAGGTTGGTGTTTACATCAAGGTGAATTGTATCTCAACCGAATTTACGCCGAAGAAGCACGGTGGCGAAAAGGGAGTTCCATTTCGCATACAGGTGGAAACCTTCCTAGACAGCGCGCTGAACGACAGCAGTGGCAACAGTTCAAATGGAATGGACAGCACGACGCGGCCACTGCACGCGGCAGCGTGTCAAATTAAGGTTAATTACATTTCTTTGATGGACTGCTCTTTGCCCCTGGATAAAGAGCCACAATTTCTTTGTTGCTTACACCAAGCTATTATTCTCTTAAAATAATCCCCAAGGTTTTCAAATTGAAAGGAGCTGACCGAAAGCACAAGCAGGATCGAGAAAAGATCTTGAAGCGACCGACTGCAGAGCAGGAAAAGTACCAACGCAGTTGTGAATGCACAATTTTGTCCGATATCACAACGGAATCAATGATAACGCCGCTCGTAGGTGGATTTAGTCCGGAGCAGTAAGTGTCTTGTGTGTCTATCCAAAGCTATTGACAACTAACTATTGTTCGATTTCAGTATTAAGCGGAATATATCACCGCTTCTGGGAGCACCAAGTTCACCGGTACAAATCAACAAATTTGAAAACATCATGTCCACGTTCTGCAACGTGCCAGTTAATTCGGCTAGCAAGCAGGCAGCAATGGCCGCTGCAGTGGCAGCAGCCGTCAGTAGTAATCCGATCGCGATTGGCAACGTATCTTCTACCAATGGCCTTTGTAAGTTGATGGATCAGAATGTACTTTCTCCACCGCAGGCCAGCATCGATTTGGATGATTATGTGCCAAACATTTCGAAGGATTCCAATCCGATAGCGCTGGCTCAGTGGTTGAGCTATCACCGGTTGAGCGCGTATACGAAAACGTTTGCGCAGTTTTCGGGGTCCGATTTGTTGAGGTATTGTCCATGCAGTTACTTGGTTTTGTCTGTTCAATCTATATAGTTTGTTTTTATTCTTTTCAGAATGTCAAAGGATGATTTATGCAAAATCTGCGGCCTAGCTGATGGAATACGCATGTTTAACATACTACATTCAAAGTAAGTAGAATTATATTAATATCCCTCCCTTTACAAAATAACAACGTTTTCCTTGAAATTTTAAGGGCCATCACTCCTCGACTCACACTCTACGTATGCTTCGAGGGCAGCACTTACCACGCTGTTTACCTACACTCAAACACAATACCGGAGTTGGTACAGAATTTGCAGAAGATTCCCGGCTTTTTCGACGCAGTACAGTGTTCTAACTCTTCCGAAAGTTGCAACCCATGGGCCTCTAATTACCAGCGTGCCTTGAAACATGCCGTTAATGGAGCCACCGGTGTTAACAAATATTCGACTGTTTCCACAACTGACGTCCACACGTCGGTTCCATCACCGTCCTCTCCGATTTCATCGTCGTCACTTCCCCCGAGGCCAAACCTCTTGATTAACGGGCCGAATGGAGTCAATGTTTTGTTGACAGAGGACGTCCTAAACAATATTCGAGATGAGAGTTTATTTCAACTTGAAGTAAAACAAAATGGAAACGTTCTTATGAAGGCAGTTCCAGCTGCTGGCAGCGTGACTCCTGGAAGTACGGGAGAAAATGAAATGATTTGAAGAATTTTTGTGAAATGCTCAACCGTTCTCTTTTGCAGATAGGTGTTTTTATGAATCGTACTTTATTTTACTACGTAACCATTTGTTGTTTGATGTTCGGTGTTGGATGTACTTTTTTGCTAAGAATACTTTACAACAATCCATATGATGGATTAAGTTTAACAAAACTTCGTTATATCAATATCAAGTGTTAAATGTTCAAGATTATATAGATGCACATTAATTGTTTCATCTGCAACCTTTGATATTTTTGTGCCCAAAAGTATAATAACAAGCATTCACTGAACAGTAAGAAATTTAAGAAAAAATCATGATTATTCATTCGGACAAAACGCACACAAATTCAGGAAGAATATCGAAAGTAGGTGGCTCAACTGAAACTAGTTGCATTTTGATGCGGAATCGGATAAATTACGCTTCTTCGCGAATAGTTATCATAAAGCTGGTACTTTTCAAAACTAGAAAAGTCTCTTAACATGTTGACTTTTTTTTTTATGTTTCCAACAGTAAAAATACACAAAAACGCGGGACGCCGGGATCCGAATCAGAATAATGTATAACTAACAAAAAATCGTTATTTAGTAAACTTCTCATTTCCAATTATAAGTTGGTCGTAAACATTCTCATCGAGACTAACACTACAATTGGGTTTTGAAAACCTAGCTCTACCATCCCCACAACAATAATGTATTGTAGCCATAAAAAAAAAACAATGTTGCATTTGTGATGCAAGAAGAGAACGTGCCGTGTTAATCAGGTTAATCATAGGAGATTTTTTACTAGTACAAATAAAAACTGAACCTTTTCTTGTAAGTAAGGCGCATGCAGCACTGTGAAACTGTATGATGTGAAACAGAAATCAATGCTCCTTTATTGCCGGAACATAAATGTGCCTTATCGATGTAGCTGTGAGTACAGAGTAACGGAATCATCACATTTTAGAGAAATTGTGCACATAACAAAAGATTTAAAAAAATACACAACAAGATATACTAAACACAAATCAGGAAAAACTTGCAGTTTACGGGAGATGTTGAATTTGTTACTATAGGAAAAACTCATACCGGTTCTTCGTAATGTTGCATGTGATCATCATAATTGATTTTTTTTCTCCGAACTCAAAGGCCTCGTGCTTCGGACAAAAATTGTCGAAACAAGGCGCCCCCGTAGCTAGACCAATTTTATGACGCTGCGGGGTTTGTTTATTTTTTTTACTTTTATCTACATTTAGAATATACGTTATTTCCTAATCCTAGGATCGTTAGATGAAATGTATGTTATCTCAAATAAAGTTGTAGTTAGTGTTGATAAGCACATTATGATTAATTTGTTGTGAAAGAATTCAATAGTGCATAAGACTTCGTACAAAATGTAAGGCGTTGGGATTATCATTTCTTGTTTCCAGTTCAAATGAACGAATCATTCGATGCGACTAGCTTCAAACTTCGCTGGCTATACAGGGTGCGGCAGAAAATAATGCGAAAAAAAAGGGAAGCTGGCACCCCTATCTTATTGCCTTTGTCTTGAAAAGAGCTAACATCGTGGCGGGCCCAGAATCACTGACAGCTAAAATTTGTAAACAAACCATACGAAGACGGATCCAATGTTGGCTTCGAAAACATGGCGGCACGTCAGCTACCTGGCGAAAATGTTGAAACTTGAGTAATGGGTTAATTCGTGTAGCTAGTGACTAATTTCTGTCGAAAGTGTATTTGTTTATGTTTATTTTCAAGTGCTGCATCCAAACATTCTATTTGTTTTATTGCAAATTCGTCAAAATGTTCGCGAAAGAAGTGATCACCAGTTTGTTGCTCGCCCAGAAGAAGCCGAAAGAGATTGCCAAGGTGGTAGGGTGCCATTTGGCAACAGTTTACCGCATAAAAAGTCCCTGCAGGATGGCCATAAGCAGCGGAAGCCGGGAAGCGGACGTCCGCGCTTTGCACGCACGCCGAACGTGATCAACTCGGTCCGCGCAATAATTGCGCGCAACCCGGTGCGTTCCATAATAAAACTTGCAAAGGAAGCCAATATTTCGGAGAAATCCATACGGAGAATCATCAAAGAAGACCTGCATGCATCTTCCAGAGCCGGAGTGAAACGCCACTTGATTACGGACCGGGTCAAGAAACTACTCGTTTCAAGAGATTGCTTTTCTTGTTGAAGGAAAATTATAATCCTGTTCTCCGACGAAAAGCTTTTCAGCATCGATGCTGTGGCCAACAACCGCACGGACCGGTTAATTTCACCGCAGAAAATGGCGAACGTTCCGGAAAAAGTGAAATTCAAATTTCAAACCAAACATCCGGCTGGTGTCATGATGTTTGGTTTGGTGGCGTCCAACTGTTTGAAAATGCCGCCTGTTTTCATTGATGCTGGAGTTAAAATCAATACCGAAGTTTATATCGGTATTTTGTAGGACCAAGTGCTTCCCTGGGTGAAGACCAACTTCTCCGAGGACTAAAACGTTGCCTACAGCAGGATGGAGCGCCGTGTCACACGTCCAATCGAACCCAACGATGCACAGTGGGCATAATCTAAGCTGTAATCGGACTTATTTCAAATCCGCTGGTATTTGTACATGAACTGATGTTTTTCTATAGGAAAAAACGCCAATAAATCGATTGCCACTAATTTCATCCTGTGCAGAGCATTGGAAGTGGCTCATTTTGCCACATTTCATCCTAATTCGGTGTGTTCGTTCAGTTTTTACTCCGATAACTACAATTGCCGCTGTATTTTTTTTAAATTTTTATTTGAAACCGGCACCCTTCGATTCCTGAGAGTTTTTCACATAAGATATGTTCCTTTTCAAGCAAAAAATATAGCGGCAATTGTAGTTATCGTAGTGGAAACTGATGGAAAACACATGTTTAAGGTGAAATGGGGTGAAATAGACCATTTTTCTACCCCGGAATATCATGAAACCGGCAATATTTGATTCCTGAGAGTTTTCCACATAAGATATGTACCTTTTCAAGGAAAAACGGATTCCAATCCGATAGCGCTGGCTCAGTGGTTGAGCTATCACCGGTTGAGCGCGTATACGAAAACGTTTGCGCAGTTTTCGGGGTCCGATTTGTTGAGGTATTGTCCATGCAGTTACTTGGTTTTGTCTGTTCAATCTATATAGTTTGTTTTTATTCTTTTCAGAATGTCAAAGGATGATTTATGCAAAATCTGCGGCCTAGCTGATGAAAACTGGCGGCAATTGTAGTTATCAGGTAAAAAGGCGCGAATACGCATGTTTAACATACTACATTCAAAGTAAGTAGAATTATATTAATATCCCTCCCTTTACAAAATAACAACGTTTTCCTTGAAATTTTAAGGGCCATCACTCCTCGACTCACACTCTACGTATGCTTCGAGGGCAGCACTTACCACGCTGTTTACCTACACTCAAACACAATACCGGAGTTGGTACAGAATTTGCAGAAGATTCCCGACTTTTTCGACGCAGTACAGTGTTCTAACTCTTCCGAAAGTTGCAACCCATGGGCTTCTAATTACCAGCGTGCAGAGATGCTGTAAAGTTATTTACTAAGGAACAAACATATCCTTTATTATCTAATTATATTTTTTCGGAGTTATCGGAGTAAAAACTGAACGAACACACCGAATTAGGGCAAAATGGGGCAAAATGAGCCACTTCCAATGCTCTGCACAGGATGAAATTAGTGGCAATCGATTTATTGGTGTTTTTCCCTATAGAAAAACATCAGTTCATGTACAAATACCAGCGGATTTGAAATAAGTCCGATTACAGCTTCGATTATGCCCACTGTGCAATGGTTGAACGATAACTTTGCCCGGAAGGCCCTCTAGCAGTCCAGATCTTAATCCATTGGATTATTCGATTTGGGAATATGTTGAAGCACGAGCCTGCAAAACAGCACACCCTAGTGTGAAATCCCTGAAGTCAACCATAACACGCACATGTCGGAGGACTACGTCCGAAAGGCATGCTCTGGCTTCCGGCGTCGGCTCGAGGATGTTATCAATAAAAATGGAGGACACATTGAATAAATTTGTTTGAAAGGACTTTATAAAGATAACTGCACTCGAAAATGTTGATATTATTGCTTGAATTAGTTGAAAATGGGATTTCAAAGAAATAGAACAAATTTTCGCATTATTGCCGATGCCGTTGATTCATCCTGTTATTTAAACCACCGACGAACGGACTACACTGTATCAATAAATTGTTCACACAGCACTGCTTGAAATGTTGCATCGTTGAAAGAAAAATTAAAACTGTGACCCTTTTGAAGTGTTTTGTTTCATTTTCTGTAAAAATGTATCCTTTTCGTCTCACAGTCATTCAAGTAAACATAAATAAATCTCTATCTGATAAAACCATCACATACCTAAAAAAGTTACAAAACTGATGTCAAAAAATTGTCCGTACACTTACGGCCTTATTCCAAACAAGTCGAGTAAACAAATGTACGTCGATCTGTTATGAGCAAAAGCACGCGGTGCATTACAGAGAAGAATTTACCACTGTTTACAATAGCAGACAAGGTAAAATTACCATATTTTATTATCTTACTCTGAAATTTAAGTATTCCAAAGTTAATTTTCAGGAAAATTTTCCGCTTCTCACGGAAAAATTCCGATAGAAGTTCGGAAACTTATTATTCGCCTGAAGAATGATGGTAAAAGCTTATCCGAACTTGCAGGCATAGTAAACCGGTCACGATCATCAGTTCAGTATGTGCTTCAGAACTATCAGGGAACACAATCTATAGAGACGACTCCCGGAAGAGGCCGTAAGCCAAAGTTGACAACTCGCATACTTTTGCGGGAAATTACACAAAATCCTAGGTTGAGTGCTCCCAAACTTGCTGACAGTTTGTCGAAGTATGCCAATATCAAAGTAAACCCCCAAACAGTACGGAATACTCTCCATAATAAAGGTTACGGCATAATACGAGGTTGCGTTGCACGAAAGAAGCCGTTCATATCTGCCAAAAATATGAGAAAAAAAACGGCTGGAATACGCCCAAAAGTACGTGGTCGAAGAGTTCTGGCAGAACGTTCTATTCACGGACGAGAGCAAATTCAAAATTTTTGGGTCTGACGGATTAGTTAGAGTGTGGCGCAAACCAAACACTGAATTGGATGTAAAATATCTCAGGCCGAAAGTGAAAAGACGCCTACAGAGTGTAATTGCAGCAAAAGGCGGCCATACCAAGTATTAACTTGGTATTTTGATTTCGTTTTTGAGGAATTTCTTCAAATGCCAGTACCCCGAATAGTCCGGCATGACCCTATCAACCATAAACTCATAAATAATGGTGATCGCTTTTTCTGCCTGTGTACGTAATAGTTTCACTAGAGTAGTTTTTTTCTGGGAAATTTGGCAGATCGACAGGCAATCGGTGGGTGAGTGACCACCAGGTACTTCATAGCAATACCCGAGACAGGATCCAATGTCCCGAATATTCCGACCAACACAGAGATGACCGTCATTATGGATCAATAACGAAGAACGAAACTACTCACAATACCTCGACTTGTTTAACGGTTTTTTTTTATTAAAATGTGAGAGGCATCCGTACTAAAACCACAGAAAACAGGCATCCAAGCTGGATTGTATTCACTGAAACGCGGCTTCGTTTGGCAGACTCAGAGGCTCTATACATTTTGTCGTGAACAATCGATTCCAAGATCTTTGAGGTACAGCACAGAATTGAAACAGGACGATAATATTCCACGCAGTGTGTGCTAACTGTTTTGTGTATAGGCGTTATCGCAAATAGTATCCATATCAAGAAAAACTCCTTCTGACAAAGAAAGGTTGAATGAACAACTAACAGGTTCTGCAAGTACATTGGCCCATCGTTTGACAAATGCAGGAGACCGGGTCAGGCCCCTTCGACGAGTCTATAGAGCTCAGAGCGTGATAATGTAGGCCTTGTGAAATTATTCGTGTAAGGTGGCAAGCTTTCCACCAGATTCTGGGAAACCCGTGGGGAACCCGAAGTATAAATGCTTTGGAAAAACGTCATGAAACAGTTCTGCAGATTCAGTAGTGTCGTGAGAGGAGGCATCACCAAACGAGATTTCTGCGGGTATAGAATTGGACACTCCACTATTTTTAATGAAGGTTGTAAGTTCCAGAAAGACGACGGGTAGGCCTTTACATCATCTTGAATTCGGAATAAATACTAACAGAAAGAAGAAGCTCCATCAGCGTTGTATTCAGTCTCTAACCGTTGGAGAAGAACCCAGTTTGATAAAGTTCTGTGCCGAAAAAACCGACGACCGAAAAATATTCCGGCGATGTCTTAAATCAGCATTCTACCGTATTTGCCTGAACGACCCGATAATAAGAGCTCTGCGTATGGGAGCGTATCGTTGTAAAAAACAGAGACCGTTAGATTATCAATGGCACCGTTGAAGAGATATTCCCAGTATTTCGAGTAAATCATAACAAACAGCACTGTAATCGCAACGGTTAAAATCGTAGTCCTGTTCGCTGACTATCGATGGTTGGGAATTATGAAACCGACGTATGTCTAACCGTAGGACGAATGGATTATGATGGCGATCAAGTTTTAAAATTGTTGAAGGGGCTTCAATCACTACCACGCTGCTGCCGTTATTCACGAAGGCCAAAATCAACATCTTTCGTTGACGTTACGGATGTCACAAATTTGTTGAAGTTCGCTGGCCACTATGGTCTCAATTATCGCAAGCTCCTGATCAGAAGAAGCGTTTGTTAGCCAGTAACCGCCGATATCTACGTCGAAAGACAAATGTGGAAGATTGTAGTCGCCAACAATCACAACAGTATCATTCACAGCGGCAGCATTTGAAATCTGCCAGATATAGCGTTCGGGTTCGTCGTTAGGTCTCAGATATATGACACACACGAAGACTGATCGATCTGCTAAAGACACTTTCACAGCGACCTGCTCAAATGACTCGCCCCCATTGACTGGTAGCGGTAAATGTCACAGCGGTTAATGTTGTAATTCGGAGCCAATTCGGAATTGCTCACGTTACAGCGCAGCCAGGTTTCTGTTAGCACAACAACGTCGTAATCACTAGATGTTGCCACAAGAAAAAAATCGTTGGTCTTCGTATGCAAACCACCCCCGTTTTGATAGTACACAAGGAATGACTTATGATGTAAACCTGTTACTGGAAGTAGCGAGCTACTTTCTGTGCATATATGCGGAGGTCGGCGATTGATATGTAGCTGTTTGGCAATTCCATGTACGAGGAGTTTGAACTTGTGACGAAGGCACGGAGCAGTTGGTAAGAGCGATTTCAGAAGTTACCACTTGGAGGCGTGTCCAACGTTGTTATCGATACGTTCAGTTGATCTTATCGAACCTCCGTCATCCCTCCTCCGAATCGACAGCCACCACAAGCGATTCGTTTGTCGCATTGATGTGAACGCCTCCTGCATGCAACCTGCTAATTACTCGAACATCCTTGTTGACTTCGATTTTCGACGTTGCCGCTTTCCGGAACTGAATAACGCTATCATGGACGTCGATTGGATTGTATTGTTTCGTGCAAAAGATACGGATGAAACGGTACCTACGTATGTTTTATCAGAAATGGTATGACATTATGAAGGAACATGTTCCACGTCGAAGAAGTAGGCCTTATTCGCTTAAGCAACCGTGGTGGACAATTGAGTTACAGCATCTCCGTAACATTAACATAAACGCTACTTTCGATCACGGAATACTGTAAACCGGATCAATCTAGAGGCGCTCGATACTTATTATACCGCAAGGAAGCGTTCTGGGACCACACTCTGCGGTACACAGAAGTCCATGGCTCCACTTTTCCAGGTCGCAGTCTTCTTGATTGATCCACCTTGCTCGTTGCTCTCCTCTTCTTCATGTGCCCGTCGGTTCGAGAATCTTTTTCACTGGTCTATGGTCCGACATTCTTACGACATGCCCAGCTCACCGTAGCTGACCGATTTAAGCGGTGTGATTGATGGGAGGTTATCCTAGAAACAAAAGCAATTCGTGGTTTATTCGCCTTTTCCATGTTTTGTCTTCCATTTGCACGGTGGGTGGATCGTGGGCAACAATTTTCGTTCGATACCATGGGAGGCTCTCCACGAGCATCGCCAATGTTGCATGTCCATAGAGGACTATCGGTCTAATTAAATTCATGTAGATGGTCAACTTTGTAGTTCGGCGATCTTTGATCGACCTTAGCGTCCTTCGGAGTGGTACGGTTACCAGCCATAATGTGCGTTTGCAAAATTGTCTAACGCATCGATTCCATCACCGTCGATTTGAATTTGGAGCTCTTTTTTCGCGAG
The DNA here is from genome assembly GCA_034211315.2 of Aedes japonicus. Classification (NCBI taxonomy): domain Eukaryota; kingdom Metazoa; phylum Arthropoda; class Insecta; order Diptera; family Culicidae; genus Aedes; species Aedes japonicus. The sequence continues at coordinate 773,093 of JASCZW010000070.1, read as the reverse complement.
CCTATTTCCCTCTTTGACCCATTAATGACAAGCCAATCCTTCTTGCTTCAGCCTTAAGTCTGATGTACGCCTTACGCCATCGTCTTAAATTTCGGCGAAGCCAAAAAGTTGGACGGACTGATCATACACTCGTGCATGTTAAATGGCAAAAACGACAACCTATTGTCATGCGTAAACCTTTCCTAGATTCGAAGGGGCTCGAGAGTGTCCCAGAGACTCGGACGACGATCCATCGTTGCCTTGACCAAACGCGTAAGTTTTTCCGGAAATCCATTTTCGTGCATAATCTGCCATAGTTGGTCTCGATCGATAGTTTCGTACGCTGATTTGAATTCGATGAATAGATGCTGTGTGGGCACGTAATGTTCGTGACATTCGTCTCTGGTAGCGCGTGCACTCATCAATACCACTTGAAACTGCTCCACGAACTCCTTAGCAACTAGTGCCAGACGGCAGCACAGAATTTGGTTGAGTTATTTACATGGGAATCGAGCGACTTGAACTGGATTTCGGATGCAAAGAATTATGTTCTATAAGTTTTTACTTTTTATTAATCTTCGTTTAAACTTTCACCGTTGGAATACACATTTGCAAAATAATATCATCTATTGAAAATCCATTTCTGCCTGATATACTTTTTTGATTTTAATTAACATGCATAGCTCAATACTACCGCTTTTAGCACAACTGCACAAGGACTGTTATGTGAATAGTCGTAGCAATGTGTTCATCCAGACTCACAACTTTCCTGGTGTAAACATGATTTCGTATATACTTTTTACGTCAAGATTTTGTTTGCTACGAGACGCCTTAACCAGACTCAACAAACTTGATTAAACTTAACAGACACTTTTTCTACAAACTTAAGGGACGCCTTTTAGGGATTTTTCATTTTCGATCTTACTTACAATGCATTGCAGACGGCAAACATGATGCGTTAATTATATAGTTATCAGTTATTTCTAAAAGTCTCACTTGATTGCGCTTAGTAAAGGGAGGGGTTGGGGTAAAATATTTAAAAACATTTACCAACATAGCTGCTATTAGTCTTTCGTCTGTGGAATGTTTTTGTGCTGATGGTGGCGAACCGTTCTACCTCCGCTGACGGCACAACCGCGTTGGAATACGTCTCATTTCTTCTTCTTGACCTGCTTGGCTTTCAGCTTCTCTTCCCGCTTGCGCTCCTTTTCGGTTAACGAAAGATACAGTTTATAACCGAAAAACACTGAAATAAAATGAGAAAATAGAAAGGATGTTTTAGATTGTTTTTTTTTTGAACGATAACATTTATTCAAACTGACCAACAAACAATACAATGAGCATTCCAAAAGCTATCACCAGATAAAAGTTAATTTCTTCGTTGAAAATTCCGGCAGCCCCAAAAATGGGAATCGATTTTTGTTCGTCGGCATTTTCCTGAGCTAACTTCTGCTGTTTCACCATTTCAGACAAGCCTTTCAATTGAGTCAGGAATTGCCCTTTGAACTCCTTGGCAAACTGTTGTTTTTCGTTATCCGAGAGCTTGGTGAACATTTCTGAGAGCTTTTTCAAATTATCCGCCAAATTTTCAGCCATAGTTTGCTTTGATTTATCATTGAGCAATTCGTTCAATGCATCGGAGTGCAGAGCCTGCGCGAAAGGATTTTCCTCAACGTCGATGTTCATCTTGGATTTATTATATGTTAACAAATAAAAAGGTGCTAATTTAGTCTACACTTGACGCACGCTTCTGAACGCCTGGATGGAATGTATTTGAACTTGCGATGAAATACCTTCGCGGTTGTGTTCGTTGCTGTGGGAATTTTTACAAACGGCGGCTTTATAAAAAACAATGTCTTTTCGGAATCTCCCCCCAATAAGCGTGCGTCCCGTCGTCGTGTTAACGACAGAGCAAACTCTACCCAACTAGCTGAACCCGGCGATATCAAATTTGATACTGAAAGCATCTTGGACGAATCAATCGACCCGGGAGCCATGGGGAGCGCGATTCTTACCTTGGAGGTGACGTGTTCGGTTGCGTGCCTCGGCCGGTTGCCTTTGTGTATGCTGTATGTGCGAATGGATGGATTTACACTTGAGCAGATCGGTTTGTTGTATCTATCTGTAGTGTGTACTTATTTCGATTAGATCTTATGGGGGTTTGCGTGTGAAATTGCCAACGTGGACAGCTTGATGATAAGGAATACGAGATAAGGTCTATAACAGTTGGCCGATATTTTGAAGAAGTAAGGAAAGGTGTTTTTTTCAATGGTTGCGTTGTGTGGTATTGATGGTAAGAACAAGTCTTAGGGAAAGCAAATAAAGAATTGAAGAAGAGGAGCAATTTCGTAGCGCATAGTTTATACCCAACAACTGTATTCAAAACAAGTGGCTTGATATTTTGAACATGTATTGTGCCACATGTGCACTAATCGTTAGCAAAAAGTCAAGTGGTATGAATACAACTGAGTTTTAGGGAAGGAAGACGGGGCTTAGTCCCAGAAATCTAATACAATCAAAAGAAATATCAACCTTCTGCTCTTTCTTTTGGTTGTATTAGATTTCAGATCAATCTGTAATTTTTATGCAATTGCGATTTGAAGTGACAAAGTTGATGTACGTAATATCGAGGTATGCCTGTACTAACTTTGTTTTTTCAAGGCTCTGTGCCAGCATATAGCATCCATCACATTGCTGATTTCCATTCCTCATACCGCTTTCATTGTGTATACCAAGATATTTATGGAAAAGTTTATGTGAATAGGCAAAGTTTTGAATTACCACATAAATTCATAAACTCAACTAAATTTAGCAGAACAAACATCTTCGTTATCAAGCAGGTGATAAGAAGAATTTTACATATAATGCACGTATTTTCAGCTGAGTGAACCACTATCATTAACGAAAAAATTTAGCCATAGCAGAGTATGTACCTACACTGAAAAAATCCTGCAGTTAAAACTACCATTTTATCCGACTAAAAATGATCACCGAAAATTCATTTGAAATCGGATACTTTTCAAATTTTCAGGGATTAAATAACTATATATTAGCTATGTTTTGAATTGAATTTCCTTCCCCAAGCTGAATGCTCGTACATTTCTCTTAACACTGCTCATGAGATCTTGGGCGATGCTTTGTTCATCTTCCTTACACAATTTCTCACAGTTTTTCTTCAAAGCTTCATCGGTTTTGAATGTTTTTCAATTTTTCTTCAACTTTTTCTTCATTATCACCTTAAACTTTTCGATCGGACGAAATTTTGGTGTATTTGGCGGGTTCGCCTCCTTCGGGGCCACATTAACGCCCTTCACTTCATATCAATCCATTACAGGCTTGGCGTAATGACACGAAGCGAGATCCGGCCAGAACAGCGTGGGACCACGGTGAGAGCGGAGGAAGGGCAGCAAGCGCTTCTGCAAGCATTCCTCTCAATAAATCTGCCCGTTTATGGTGCCGGTTGTAACGAACGGCTTGCTGTACCGTCCGCACTCGCAGATCGCCTGCAACAACAGGTATTTTTTCGCGAATTTGTTCATCTTTCTCTTCCGGAACTTTTCCGGAACCTCTATGTGGGACGTACCGACAAAAAACTCGAGGCCGGGGATTTGTTTGGTGTCCGTCGTCCATGACGAGACAGTCTGGCTTGACCAGCCACTCACGGTACAGCTTCCACGCACGCAATATGGCCACCGTGTTTTGCTTGTCAGTCTGGATTGGCGCCTTCCTGTCCTTAAAAGCACGTAGCCCAGCCCGCTTCATGGTCTGCTGGACGAACCACTTCGACGAATTACCTTTTTGGTCACGTCTCGGGTGGAAAGGTTCGGGTTATTCTTAAAGTACTGCCTTATCTTCCGCGCCTTCTCTGGGTATTCTATTTTCGGTTTTCGGCCGCTTTCAGCGCGCCGCTCGATGGTTTTCGTCTGGAATGGTGGATTCCAATCCTTTTGCCAATCCATCTGTGCGACTGACCAGGATTATCGATCACCGCGCCCAAGATTAGCTGGCGTAGTTCTTCTTGTTTCGAATGAATCTTGAAAACTACTTGACAGATCGCGATAAAATTTTGCACATCAACATAACACTCTAAACTAGTATTACCCAAAATTTCATTAATTTTTACCCACGCGATAAAAAGTTATATTCAAAACAAAATGTCGCATTTTTTCCGAGTCCAATCTTCATGCCTATTTACCAAGAAAAACTAGCAAGAAATTTCAGAAAAAAAAATCCTTCAACATTTCGTCAAGATTTTTCTTTAGGGCCTAACTGACAAACGTATACAATGGCTTCTCCCGTTAAGGGGGGGGGGCTATTCATAGAGAGTTATGTTTCTTCAACAGAAAATAATCCAACAGCATAGTGGTTTTTGTTTGTTTATAGAAATACATGTTTAAACTCTATTATTTATTTATTTTCATTTCAAAAGTTTACAAAATGGCGGCAATGGCAGGCATTTTGTGGAGGCCTTCCGGAAATTTCTTTTTTTGCGGTAATCACGTTCCAGCTTAAACTATTCATCTGAAACACACAAAACATGTTTCATTATATATGTAAGGGTTGTGGTCAGGGATTAAAACTCGCAAATATTCAAAATCATTAAAATTTATCTACAATTTTTTGTAGAAAAAAACAAGTGTCGGATTTTTACCCTTTTTTCGTTATAAACGACTGAAAAATTATTTAAACAATTAGTTTCTGAAAACGGCAGAGTTAATCTACATCTACAAAATGAAAGTACTTTAAGCTTTTTACGTGCAGCGATTCGATCGCAATCGTGATTACCGACTTTCAAGAAGAGGTTCCAAGAAAACGCGCTTTAAAGTTTTTGGCGTCCATATGCCGCTGCTCCGCGCGTGTTGATTCTTCTGGGAATAACTCCGAAACTGTTCTCAGTATCACTTTGAAACTTTGGGATTAAATTCTTAGATAGTACAACTAGTAGTTTTTGAAAGTTCTAAATTAGGTGCCCCCCTTAATTTCTCGTGACACATAGGCCACCCATGTGCGCCTTCAATTCTATCGGATAGGTGTACTCTTCCTCTTCGAAAAGACCATGGTGGATTGATTAGGAAATTCTTCAATGACAAGAAATTTGCGGAAAAGGCCATTGTTTACGTTTGTCAGTTAGGCCCTGATGAAAACTCTTTGTCGATTTGACAGGCTTTATGTTGATATCAACCGCACCATGGTTGGCATAATCGCAGACTTGGTTAAATCAAAAGTATTTATAGTAAGGTGAAAATCGTTGGTGTTTGCGATGTATTTAACCCTCGAAATGGTAGTTTCTACTGCGGTTTTTTTGCGTGTATGGTTCACGAACGAATTTCTGCTAAACCTTTCACGCCTAAAATTTTTCTAGCGTTAATATACAAGCTATTTGGTGTATTCTGAATGTTTCGGTGCTCAATAACATAGAAATGATTGGAAAAAGTAGGGGAAAAAATAGTGGTGGGTTATATCAAGGATATAACCGCAAGGTTCAGGTAGGACCGCGTTGGTTTATAGAATTAATGGTATTTACTCGTATCATTACACATATGATTGGTTAAAATGTTTACAAAATAATGTTGAAATTTTGCTATGGACCCGTCCCTTCTTATGAATTTTGCTCCATACTGCAATTTCGTGATCTTCGTCTTTCTGGACCATGCTTTTTAACGACAGTATATAGCACGCGAGACGAACCGATATGATTTCATAAGGGACGCATGGCCAGTTTTCAGTGGCCCGAAATTTTATCTGTCTCCCATACCACAACCGGGTGGACTGCGGGTGGACAAAGCCCTGTTCGAACCATAAGCTGAGAGTGTCGAAAACTGGAATCATTTCGGTTCATCTCGCGTACTAGCGTTCAAAGCATAGCCCTGAACGAAGAGAGACACGAAAATACAGTCCGAGGCAAAATTCTAAAGAGGGGCCGCAGTTATAAAATCAGACACCGGCAACAAAGTAAAATAATTTTGCAACTGAGGGGTGTAGATCGTTCTGTATTCATCATGTGAATGATACTAAGTGAAATAAAAAGAAGAAGAAAATTTGAACCATGCTACCCGTTTTTGAGGACCCGGATAGGGAAAAACATATTCTCAACCTGTTCATACAGAGATTTGTATGGGAACAAAAGTAGCTCATTTATACACTGAAAATAAATCAATAATTTTTATGATTAAAATTGGCACTTAAATAGGTCAATTTTTGCTTCGAATTGAAATCATGTGAGTCAGTATGATTTTCATTTGCAGCACATATTTTTTAACACATGTCACTTAATACACAGGGTCGTTTCCAATGAGACTGATATGGTTCGAATATAATTTTTAATGGGGCGAGAAATGTCATTCAAGTGTGTTTTCACTTTGCCAAATTCTATTTATCTTCGCACTTAAAACGAAATAAATAACCGTGCGCGAAGAACAATCAGCTGCTTTGTCGTTTTAAAAAGCTGCAAAATGGAGAAGCAAAGTGAAGTTTATCGTGTGGTGGTTGGGGTACTTGGTTTGCCAGCGGAAGTCACTGAATTTTTTAAGGTAATAAATTACTAGAGATGTTCTTCTTTGCTATGTTAACAGTGTTTATTTTGAATATTTCAGATCTGCCTTGCATTAAAGACTATATATTTATTGCACATATGGTTAATTACTCTATGGGTCATGAATAGTATTTGACTATATTTAATAAAAAATAAGTGCAGCACCAATACAGCAATAACTTTGCACTTTGCCCAAATCTATAGGTGATTGCACTTAAATATAAGGTGCACTGTTTTTTGAGTGTACTAATAGCACCTAATTGTAATTTCAATGCATCAATTTTGTAGGTTTTCTGAACAAATGGTGTATTAATGAAGTCATTGTGTTCAGTTGAACGAAAGTTATTGAATTTGAAATTTTGAAATGACACCCGGTACAGGAAAGAGAAACCTAGTCCTACGTTAATATTTTGTTTTATATGCGCTAAGTCCTATCCTGGAGTTCAGAACTTAAGATCTACTGTTTTAACAGTAGCTTTATCCACCATACAATGTTGTGATATGTATTCAAACATATTCAATGAATGTCATGGAAGATCAACAGCCACTATGATATAATGTTGGGATATTCTATGTCATTCGAACTGTCCTGGAGTGCAAAACTTTAGATCTTAAGTTGTAACTGTAGCTTTTTGGGCTATACAAAGTAACGATATGTTTCCATAGTTACAGCGATCTCGAGCATCCAAAGATTATATCATAATGACTATTGTTCTTTTAAGATATTCAATAAATATGCTTCAATACACATCGTACCCAGGTAACCAATAACCATCAGCATATGCAGTAAATCAACCCTAAATCTGCATTTCAGATTTTACAAGCAATCTGTTGTGAAGTTGAATTTCAAATGCTATTTAAATGATCGTAGCCTGTAATAAGCATTTCGAATGCAAAATAGCATGAAAGAAGCATTATCATAGCATTGCAGTAAAGCAGTCGTATGTTGGGCCAGAAGCGGCATTTATGTTGCGGTTAAGGTGACTTAAATGCTTGATAGGCTGCCGTAAAGACGCTTTGGAACTGCTTATTGGTTACCTGGGTAGCTTTGCATAATCCAAAAAGCCTTATGCTCTGATCTCAAGGATTCAGGATAGTTTGAATGACTTAGGACATGTCATATTACTTAATAATGTTTGTTGACCTTTAAGAATATAAATAGAATATGTTTGAATAATTACTGTAAAAGTTACAATTGCTTAAAAACAACTGTTACAACTGTAAATCATAAGTTCTGAACGCAAGGACAGTTTGGATGACCTAGACCATCACAAGATTATCTTCTTATGTTTTTTTTAAAGTTCGAAATCCTATAGCCCAAAAAGCTGTTACTATTACCGCCGTAGATTTCAAGTTTCAAACTCAAGGCAGTTTGGATTACCTAAAGGATCACAAAGTAATAGAAAAATCGCTGATGACCTTCCAGAAGATTACTTGAAAATGGGATTTGGATTTTTTTATTTGAGAGACTTTCAGCCTGTGGCTGGTCCATTCATTGAATGTGTTTGAATACATATCGTCACCTTATACAGCCCACAAAATTACTGTAACAACTGTCGATCTTATGTTTTGAACTTAAGGACAGTTTGGTTGACATAGATCATCACAAAATTTTCGAATAATGACAGTTGACTATCCAAAAAAAATCATTCAATATGTTTGGATACAAATCGTAAACTAATATAGCCCTAATAGCTACTGGTACAAACATGTTGATCGCTTATCAACGAGAATTTAATAATACGTATGTATGTGTACTTTATTCTAAAACAACGTTTTAAACTATAATAAGGTATTTATTATTTCTTTCTGAATTTCTTCTTGTTCAGGATGTTCTAGGTCGTGAATTAGGCCTTTAATTCATATGTTTTTTTTTATTGTTTCAGTTCCTACGGCTATGCTAAAACATGATCAAGTGTTCTCAACATACATTACAGTAGTAAAAAGTGTGATTAAGGATCCAATGCGTCGAAAACATCAGCAAATCGTAAAATAGACAAGCTATTAATCAAAGAGAAAGTCGACGAAGAGAATCTCTCAATGTTACTTAGGACCTAATTCATTGTTCAGCTTGAATTATCTTATGCAGCCAAACGACCTGTCAAAAAATGCAGCCAAACGGAGGGTCAACTTTTGATTCACTTTAAAGGAGCAAGTATTGTGATCAAGTATTGTTTTGACAAAAGCTAATTTTTTTTTTTTTTAAAGACCGTGCGTAGCATAGTTGCTACTCCGTTACCGATCAGAACTAGTGTAATTGCACAGAGAACCACATAAGATGGAGCTTGGCAGTAGGCTTTGCATCGTCAATGTACAAGTTCACTAATTCTATTTATAGATCAGTACCGACGCCGGCCACGTCCAAACGGTCTTTGGGAAGGGGGGAAGGATGATTAGTTTGACAATCGTTGGTTAGAGACCGTGTTTACCTTATTGTTTTGACAAAAGCTAATTATGAAGAAATAAGGGATTTTCTACTTCCATGTTCAGTAAATGTAAGTATTTAAAATGTAACTGGATATATTTGTTATATTAGTAGTGGAGAAATCAAATTATAGTATTTTGTATTTACACTGCACTGCCTATGGCTTCCTAGAATTTGAAAATCTGCCGAAAGGCCGCAGAATGCAAACCATTTCTGCCTTATTTTATCTTTCTTTGGAAACCGGAGGAAACCCGAAATATTCACTTCACATCGCGAGTTAATGCCACAATTTCGCTCCAAACAATTTATTTTTTACACGGCACTTTTCACTATGCTTTTTAATGAATATCTCTAAACGGAATCAAAACAAACTACCAACATCGAAACCGAATCTTTTTTTTAGCCTATTGCGCTGTTTACTTCAAGTTTGTACAAATACAAGTGGTGCCAAATCAATTGCTCAAACTTATGACATTTTTCAGGGTTGGCAGATTGTATGATTTTGCGTTGTCAGGTCTATCAGTGAAACTACTACGATCTCAAGTTTGTTCGTACGGTCTTTTTCATCCGGACATCGTGGCCCACTTCGTGTTGGCCAGATATAATCGCGGAATCATCTACAAGATTTTGGCACTCTTGGAGGAGGGAGAGTCTATTGAGCAAAAGCCTCGTTTCGGCTGTCCGACCGCTTTAAGCAACCGGAGGATTCAACAGAAGCTGAAACGGAAGGCGAGGTGGCCACTTCTTTCCCTGTGTTGGACCTGGAGGTCGATGCTACTGGCCAAACGGTCAAGAAGGATTTGGCCAAAATGAATATCCACATGCGGAAGCATCAGTCAAAGCCAACCGTGTCTGAGAACCAAGCTGAAACCCAGAAACAACGGCTGAAGATTCTTAACAAAGGCGAAGCGGAACGTGTGGAAGCATGCCAACCCTCCCAACGTGCCCCTACTCTACCCAATCGAGAAGTTCTTGGCCAATTTGAAGTGGAGAGTATATTCAAATAATTTCGTGGCCAAAACGACAAATGATTTGATCAAAAAAGCGATCAAGGAACTGAAGAATATGCCTACAAGCTTCTTTTTTCCCTCATGGCCAAATTTTCGGTTAGCTGCCGCAAGGACGCGGCAGAGAGTAGAAGTATTTTTCTGGAGTTTTTTATTTCTCAATGACCATCCATCCGAAAATAGTCGCTTATTGTAATGCGATAATTTCTCTTGAGGATAGCCGGGCAGACTGGCTTTGGTAGCACTGGAAAAGCGGCACAAGATACTTCTGAAACAAGCCGCAAAATGACTGGTTTGATAGCGAATGCAAGCAGTTAGTAGCCGCAAGAAGAATGCATCACTGGTGAGAATGCTGCAAAACCGTACGAGAGCGAATGTGGAACGGTAAAGACAGGCATGGAACAGGCAAATTTCTATTCTTCGAAGGAGAAAGGTCCGATTGGAAGAAAGAGATCGCGAAGCAATGTAAGCACTTTACCGTGCTAACGACACACGTGCATTCTACGAGAAGTTACACAGATCGCGCAAAGGCTACGTATTACAAGCCAATATGTGCAGAGACTTTGAAGGTAACCTTCTCACAGTTGAGTGTAAAGTGATCGCAAGATGGAAGCAGTACATTGACGAGCACCTGAACGGCAATATTAGAGCAAGTGAAGGTGGCACGGTAATGAATTTAGGAAAACGCGCAGAAGGTGACAGGATTCCGACCTCAACCCTCCAGGAAGTTGAGGAGAAAATTGGTCGGTTGAAAAACAACAAAGCTGCTGTTGTTGACCAACTCCAAAGCGATCTATTAAAATACGGTTGTGAAGCACTGGGAAGGGCGCTGCACCACCGTATTTGCAAGAGCTTTTACCTGTGTATTTTTCAGACTGAATCAAAAAAAAAAAACCTACAGTCGATATTCCCGGTTTCAACAAATGTTAAGAACATAAAAGTTTCTTACCAAACACGGATGTAATTAGCAGTACCATGACCAAAAACACCATGTAGTCCGATAGATGCGTCTCGACCTTGCGACTTCCCATAGAATTTTTCATCACATCTAGTTTCAGCTGTTCCTTCTCTTCATCGGACAGGCTGTCCATGTTTTCCAGCATCTTGATGAAGTCCTCCATGCTGGGCATCTTGAAGTCGCCTGCACCGCCGCCGAACTCTGGCATTTTGGGCAAATCTTGACCCATGTCGGCACCAGCCGTTTCCTCAATGACTTTTTCCATTTTAAGCAAATCGCCTCGTTGGCCTAGAGTCTGTAATCACTTTGTACACGTTGGAGGACCACGTCTCCTGAACTCTCAATTTCTTGACAATAATTGAACAGAGCCAAAGCAAGACTGCAATGAACTGATCCAAAATACATACTAAGAAAACTGAGCAGCATTGAAGTGATAAGACGCGCACCTTTACGTTGGTGTTATCAATTCGTTAACGATTGAACATAAAACATTTTTTCGAACTGCAAAACAGGCTCATTTACCACCCCTGTTCCGAAATAATAGTCGTTATTTTTTGTCAAATTAGAAGACAAGCAAGCATAGGATTGGTTTTCTGAGACGTGTATGTTAAAATTCACGAAATAAAATCTACAGTGTCAATAAATATCATTATATATATATTTCAAAAACAACTGTAGTTCACGAATAGTAATAATGGGAATCTTTAAGCCGCATGGTATTTTTAATGATCAGAGTATCAAACCTTGTAACTTCTAGTCTATGCCAGTTGAATTGGTATTTTATGCAATCAGTGAATCTGCTCTTGTAAAGATTGTGACCAATGGCTAAGTTGTGATAAGGGCTCAGCCAAAAATAGGCACTTAATCTTTGTACCATTGGCCAGGAGGGTTTGCTGTGGTAAGCGATTTGAAAGCTTCCATCAGATGAAACACGAGCTCTCTGCAATCAGTATCAGTAGAACACAAGTGCTGGTGCCATATGGATGCCCTGTTCCACGTTGCAATTCTCCTGTTTGCTAAGTAGTTCGCATGCCGTAATTATTGTTAAATTATTACTTACCGGCCAAACCCACCACCACGATGGCAGGAAGAATAAATACTATATTCGGGAAACCGTGTTGGAATGGATCCGTGCTGGAGCTTAGTTCGACCATTTTTTAAAATACGGCGTCTGGTCTGTCCCCTAGAAAGTATAGTTAGTTGGTTTAGTCTTGTTTATTGAAAGAGACACAACAGAGAAAATGACTGATAAGTATTAAAATCTACAATGCAATTCATACATTGGTGTTACCTTTATTATTATGTTGATTGTAAACAGTAGTTCAATTAATTCTACAACACTGATTGATAAACTACTAAAATCCAACAAGTTTCATTCACAACACGTAGGCAGTAGAGTTGTAACTTTTTGGAAAGGCAAGATTAGATTTGAAGTAGTGTGCGTTCCAAGTTTACTTTCACATTTGACATTTCGGACGTTTCACATCAGACGTCTTTTTATGACGTGGACGGTGAAGAACACTCTATTTCTAAACAACCGAAATTTGAGTAAAATCTCCTCGCATGGATAGTTCGCATTATCGTTCCATGGTTCCTTTCTACTCAGTGATTGAGTAGAATTGTATTCCTTTCTCTCTTTCACACACGGAAATGCTACTCAATTTTCGTAAAAAGTGGATCTACTCAAAAATTGAGTTGATCCACTTATTTAATAAAACCATAAATTCCATAATCAGTAATTTAAAATAAGCCGTCTAATAACCAGGGACTCTGCATCGCTGTCAACCACATCTAGATGCACCATTAAGCTTTTTCCGTCTGGGTGTGGTAGTGTGGCTTTTGGAACAGTGGTAGTGCGTTTTGGACGATACCTTAACAAACAGATCTCTTCTACCGCGAACCTCAATGGAAACTTTTAGGTTATCTGTGGGAAAATACGCTTTTTACACGACGATAGACACGATAGTGTGCGTGCGTTAAACTTCACTAAGCTTAATAGTTCACATGATTTTGACAATTTTGGACATCTGACAACTGAAATCAACAAACATTTTTCAAAAAGCCTAGCTGACAAACGTAAACCATTGTTTACGTTTGTCAGCTAGGCCTTTGGAAAATGCTTCTTCCTTGTATTTGTCGACCTGGGAAACTTGCCTCATTAATCTAAGTCAGCTATTTCAAAGAACAAGAGTCCTTCTATTTGATAGAATTGTATGCTTTCATGGATAGATTTTCTATTACGGAAAATTTATGGAAGAACCCATTGTTTACGTTTGTCGGTTACACCCTAATGAAAAATCTTTGTCGAAATATGGCCCATCAAAACAAACCGATCAATGCCAAGGTACGACGGGCATGGCAAAACAAATTAACTAGCTTTTTCACACACTCCCTATATGAAAGTTTTTCATGTTAGGAATAACCGAGGGAAGAACAGATTGATACATTAATACCATAAACTAACTCTAAGTCGAGGCGCCCACTGATGTGGCGGAGGTGTGCTATCACATAACATGTTAAAATATCAAGTCAAAGTCTTGTGGCATGAGGCGATCGTCAACAAGATGTTTTGACATGCTAGCAGATGTCACACCTCCGCCACATCAGTGGGAGCCTGGCCTAAGTCGAGGCGCCCACTGATATGGCGGAAGTGTGGCATCACATAACATGTCAAAATATTGAGTCAAAGTCTTGTTGCATGCGGCGAACGTCGACAAGATATTTTGGCATGGTAGCAGTTGTCACGCCTCCGCCACATCAGTGGGCGCCAGGCCTAAGACCAGTAGGTCCCGAACAAATTCGATTTTTTTCTTGGCTCTGTCAGTACTAGCACATCGGTCCCAAACTCGGTCTCAAGCTTAATAATGCGCCCCTAATAATGAACTCACACGAGCACACTCTCAAATATTCTGTCAAAATAACACAGCAAATCAAAACAAATGCGCAAATATGTACAGCAAGGTGCTGGCTTCAAGGTGTACCTCGGACCAAGAGGTTCTACAACAGTGAACCAATTTCAAATCGCTAGTTGCATATTGATTATTGTTAATACTGTTGTTTATACTAACCATGTATTCATCACATTGATACTGAAATCCATGTGAGCTACAGCTAAATTCTTTAATTTTATGTGTTATTTTTTATTATGTATTATGTATTTGTATAGCTTATTTTCCAACTAATAATCCGAGCTCCATTTAAAGTAAACAGTCCTAGTACAATTGTACAACCCTACTGAATTGAAGTTCCTTACAAAAACCTTACAAGGGGGAAGGGGGGGAAGGGGGCCCCATTTAAAGTCACTTTTTGCGTGACATAATTAATGGACGTTCCTGTGTGGTACACAATCAGAGTGCGAAGTGTTCTGAACGTTCGTGTTGTGGAACACATTATTGAAATCGGCATATAGCATGACAAGTCGACATAACGGACTCAGAATGTACATATCCAACTATCAAAGCAATCGTGGCGATCATCACTTTGAATCACCGACGCTGCAAGAGGTAAGACCATCTTCGAAGAAAGCTACGCTGGGTGATTCCAAACTTGGCCAAGCAGAAACTCACAGTTCCCACAATTGAAGATGAAAAAGCTGAACAGCTTATCCGAAGTTGTTTGAACAAACAGTTATTCAGCAGAGATGTTTGTTGGGGTGGCTTTCCTATCTGGGTAGTGAGCTGTGTACGAACACGTTGAAATTTCTACTAAGGTTCTTTAGCCTAGTATGCAGCTAGCAAGTAAGCACCTGAAGAATTTTTGGCATGTCTACAACTGCTCCAGTATGGGTGAAATGTCAGTTTTATTTGCGGAATAATCGAACGGAATATTATTTTGCAAGGGAAAGTGACAGCTTTACTAAGATTACACGAGCAAGCTTTACTAACTTTATGCAAACGTCTGTAGTAAAGAACCGAAAAGAAATTTCTGCAGCAGTATCCACCTGAAAAGGTCGGTATCGTGTTCGAAAGAAATTTCTTTTTCTATCCCAAACCCATGTTAAATTCCGTTTACTGAAACGGAAAAGTAAATAATGGGAAAAAAATTCTGCAGCAGTACCCACCTGGAAAGAACAAAAAATAAAATGGGAATTTGTAAGGTTTCCACGCAAACTAATAGGAGCTGTCACTTTGACTTTCGGAAAAATATTTCGCTTAATTATTCCGTAAGTGAAGGTGACATTTCGTTCCATGCAGATCAATTCTAGGGTTTTTTTTTCATTAGGGCGAATCTACAATTGAGAGATTCTCTTCGGGGTCGCTCTCTTTCATTCATAAACCAATCACCTTTACGTTTTTCATTCTACTATTTGTAGAGTATGCTAGCCAGCACTGTTGTGTTTCGATATGTACTAAAGAATGCCTCGTAAGTTTTAAAATGGCGCTGTAATGAATGAAAAAGAGCGAACCCGGAGAGAATCTCTCAATTGTAGATTCGCCCTAATGAAAAAAATCCCTAGAATTGTCAAATTCCGCTTGAAATATTGAACAACATTCCGTAACCTCTCTACTTTCTAGTTCGATAATGGCCTAAAAGAGTGAAAAATAAAATTAGAATTTGTAAGGTTTCCACGCAAACTAATGGGAGCTGTCACTTTGAGGAAAAATGTTCCGTTCGATTATTCCGAAAGTCAAAGTGACAATACGTTCCATGAAGATCAATTGTCAAAATTCCGCTTGGTAGTATACTTTTTTAGTCAAGTAAAGTCAAGTCAACTAGGTAAGTAATTCCAAAGTAAAAGCATATCTTGTACCATTACTGCCCGTATAACGAAAAACAATTTGTTTCATATGCACTACTATATTTTGATTGTAAGATTTATAATCACACTATGTGTTATTGTTTTCATTTAAATTTATCTCGCTTTCACCATAACATTAACATAACATTAAAATTTATTGTTAATGTATTCCATATTGTCATTGAAAGGTTTTTTACTGTCTGCACTCGGTCTGGTTATATACAAACTTTTCGGCATAGAGTACTGCAAAATTTTGTTCGTGAAAATTGCCATTTTTTCTGGTAACTGAACTTAACCGCCTATTCAGCATATTGTTCTTTGGCCTCCTACCATCTTACATATTGTTAAAACCATATAGGAGATTGTTAGTTTATAGTATTCAAATATAATGGTAAATGTCGTAACAATAGCGGAAACGGTCGTCAACAATAAGGAAAATGGTTCAGTAATGGATTGTGATTATGCGGGTCCCTATACTAATGAAAACTAATTTTCAGCTGTATACTCGCCTTTAGCATGGACCCAAAAGGGAAGGACGTAGTTGTGGCGAAGAAACATTTTAAAAAATATGGTTCACTATCGTACTAGAAAACCTGCTTCTAGTACTGTCAAAGTGCCATGTATACTAGGTTATTTTTTAAATTACTTAGACGTATTTTGGTGTGCATGTAACTTATTATGTCAGCTGATTTTATATACATAATTGCTTTGTAAATATTGTCACTGTTGCCTTGCTGGAGCTGATGCGTATTCATAAATCGAGATCTCACTGGGTCCCAACAATTCAAATACAGGTTTCAATGAGCCAATTTCATGGCCCGTCGATGGATACCGCACTTCGACTGTCGTCACAGATTAATGCCAGCTGCTCGGA
Organism: Aedes japonicus; assembly: GCA_034211315.2. Lineage (NCBI taxonomy): Eukaryota > Metazoa > Arthropoda > Insecta > Diptera > Culicidae > Aedes > Aedes japonicus. The sequence goes on along the minus strand of JASCZW010000070.1, from coordinate 756,580 downwards.
ATGTACAACATTGGCCGTGACACCGGCTAAAACATGTCAAGACGACTTCCGATTATTATAATATAAATACACAATTACTAATTGTTTGATGAATGCATTCTCTGTAACTTGGTATTGCCATAGGTACTCAGTGAAAAAAAAAGTGCCCGCGAGCCAGGATCAAGGTATCAGTCGTAAAGTAACAATTTTCGAGCATTTTTAGTTTGACCAGCATAAAACTTTTGAAGGTGGTAACTCAAGGTAACTCCTCTCTATTTTTTTTCCTATCAATCTTCTCCTATCCCTAACTAATGCACGGAAGCTAATGGGACAATGGGTCCCGCTAGAGAAAGTTACGGCATACTATACGGATAAGTATGCACGAACGCTTAGGCTGAGTAGGGTCTCACTCAGTTTTATGTGTAATACAAATTACTACCGACTAGCCGTTTTATACACGGGTTTTCATAAAACTTAAAGTAATAATACTTCAGTTAGGAATAAAGATGAATTAATGCACCATAAACTGGACGGACACCTGCGCCTATCAAGTGGAGAACCCGAATACTACCACCCACTTTGTGTCTAGAGTATCGCACCAGCTGACCCGGCGGGAAGTAGTCTCCGGATATGCCTTAGTTGAAGGCACGATTTATGCACCTAACAATAACAATTATTAGTGTGACCATTTTGTTAAGTTTGTAATTAATCGAATTGTTATTACTGGGGTAAGTTTTCGTTCGTAGTTTCATAATACTGTTTATGTTTCAATTTAAATTTTGCGGTGTTTGGCAGTTTTATTAGGATCACCTGGTTTTATTAAACGGTTTGAAGATGCATTTAACTGCGTATAAGTTCATATTTTACAATTGCATAGACAGCCTAGATTTTTTTTATTTTTCTCTACATGAAAATGGATTTTTGGATTTTTTAATTTTTATTTATTATTTATTATTTATTACATAACAAAACGAAATAACATTTAATATCATCTTATGTGTTCATACAAATAATGTTGCTCACCAAACCTTATATGTTATGACATATAATTTAGTATGTTTAAATTGCTCTTACCTTAGAAGTTCAAAATGTATAACAAGTTTTTTATATAGCTATGTGTCATTATAAGTCAATAAGAGTTAGATAAGAAGAAACATCTATGACGTTTTCAAATATTTTGTTATTTTCAACATTTGGCGCCTTGGAAACTTTTCTGAATAAGAACATATTAACCCACAAGAAAATGTTCAGAAGATATCAAACAATTCAATCAATGATAAATCAATGTATGCAATGAAATTCAGTGCAAAAAATCCTAATTAAATAATCTGTAGTTCTATTATACGTGCTTTCTACTTCTAACTTGTTGTTGTTAATCGATTACAAGTACGCAGGTTCATTTTCTATAGTCCCATTAATATGTAAAAAAAGACTAATCAACTTGTTCGAGTGGGCATCTTGCCTCGACTTGATATACTATTTACAATTAGCTTGCTAAGTTCCCACGGAGAGCCATTTGTCACTACTTGTAAAAATACCATAACCGAATAAGAACCATTTACAAAACCATCGTAAACATCAAACGCATTTGTGAACGCTTTGTATTGTTGTTGCTAGCGATAGTCTTAAGGCCCGAACGTAATCTGGACGGAAACGGAACGGAACTGCAAATTTGACAGTTGTCGCGAATGACGTCGGCATGTACAATTGGAATCAACTTGGATCTAATCAGTTTTCTATCCGACAAGCAAGTTTAGTCAGATGGGGTTCTTCCGCTGCCGTTGCCGTTCCGCTTCCGTTATCACTGCGTTCGAGCCTTTACTCATAAGCGCGACGGTTGCCGTTGGTTTATCTTCTATATTAATAAGTAAGCCAGTAAGTCAAGTGGTCATTTCGGTAGCTGACGTGCTTCTTTGCGGGTTCTTCCTCAGTACCTGTTTTGCAGCAAAACAATTACACTGATATATCACTACCGATATCATCGGTCAAAGAACTTCAATCAAATCAATTTACACTCCGTAGTTTTTCTTGCCGCCTCAACCTGATGTCTGAAAAGCAAAATATGATATTAGATTGTGAATCGATTGAGGTTCTTAGAAGCGCTTTTTGAAGGCTTTGATATAAAAGCAAAATGCACGTTCTCTTGATTTGACTTATGTGTCTTTCTCCCTTTTTGAAAGGCACTCTCACAGGAAAATGAATATGCAAAGTATCTACAGGTCACGATTGTAGAATCATAACTATGATAATACCTGCCATTTTTATCGTCATTCCTGATTTTGTTCGATTGAGTTTCACGATATGTAGCTTGTTACATTTCTCCTTCTTGTATTTTTTTAACGTCCCTTCTTATATTTTTTTGATCCCTAAGATGATTCAGAAATGCACTCATGCCTACACTAATGCGCTGGGCCATTTTAACATGGTTTCTAAAATGATAATTTATGTTCTCAATATTTACTTCAGCAATGAGTATGTATTTTTACTTACCTGGAATCACTGGAAAGTTTAACCTGAGTGCGAACTGACTGAAGTTTTCCTCCTACCAACTGTTTCCATAAATCAATTATTGGACAATATGCAGAAAAAGTAAGCAATCTTATCTTAATTTTCTTCCCAGAAACATAGTTATGCTCACTGTACATCAGAAAACACCACCGAATTTCGATTGGCTTTTTTGTCCGAGACCGTATTTTAATCGAGACGATCCACTAAAAATACGAAGTTCTCAAATCAAAACAAAACAGAACAGCTGACTTTGTTTTGACAAAGAAATAGTGTTGCCGAAGTTGAAACGAAATTGGAAGGAGTGTTGCCAACAATCAATATGTAACTAGCGATTTGAAATTGGTTCACTGTTGTAGAACCCCTTGGTCCGAATTACACCTTGAAGCCAGCACCTTGCTATACATATTTGCGCCTTTGTTTTGATTTGCTGTGTTATTTTGACAGAGTATTTGAGAGTGTGTTCATGTGAGTTCATTATAAGGGGTGCATTATTGAGCTTGGGACCGAGCTTGGGACGATGTTCTAGTACTGACTGAGCCAAGAAAAAAATCGTTTTTGTATGGGACCTACTGGTCTTAGAGTTAGTCTATGGTGTTGCTGTGTTTTTCTAGTACTGCCCTGATAATGATATTCTAGTATACATGGAACTTGATACACTGAAAATTTTAACCATGTGCGTCATGATTAAATCGTCAGTCCGATGTCCGTAATTAGTCCGTGCCTTTATGGTGGTCCAAGGGGTAAGGTGTGGTCACTCGACCACCTTGTGTTACCACCCTAAAAAACACAATCACACAGAAACACAAACACAATAAATTCAAATCTGGCACCACTTACACGAATCGATTGTTTGTTTTTGTTTCCCTCTCGCTTACACAAATGTAATTCAGACGATGCATATGTGAGCATGTATTAAAAGTCTGTATTGTAGTTTGTGAAAAGACAAAAACACCTTCTGCCACCCCAGAAACACATTCGTACACGATCAACACAAACACAACGTGGCAGAGTTACTCACCCCCTGGGGTGGTCTAAGGAAAACAAGAAGGCTAGACATTTTTAATCAATTGGCCAAAACCATTCTTAATGAAAAATTACCATAAATTAACGATAGCCCGTTTGCTTGATCTATTTCACAAACCACGAATACATCGTTAAGCAAAATAACCATCCAAAATCAAAATGTATCATCCCCTTCCTCTGTCTACTAATGTTCACTCATTATTGTGAATCTTCAACTTACCGTGCATATTTGGTGGTTGTTGAAATCGGCGCGGTTGGTGCTATCGGATAATCGTCGACATAACTCGCACGTAGTTTGTCGACTTTTGTTTACATTATTAAATATTTGGCGCAATAATTATTTTCAAGTGTTTGGGCTTGTGCATTCAAGAACAATAATGTGTATTTAATAATAATCATCATTCTTAACATTTGGAAAGTCTACGTGTATCGTCCTTTGATCTATATTATTATTATTACGTATCAAATAGTAGCGATGCCCGTTTCGGTGGATCAAGCTGAAGAAACCCGAAAGTTTCTGAAAAGTCGCTTGAAAACCGATGTGACTAACTTCCGCGGGTACGAGTCCGAGCGGCAACACATTTGTGATTTACTGTTCCGAACAGCGGAACATGGTGAATCCAACAGTGCCTTACTATTGGGACCGCGAGGCTGCGGCAAAACAACTGTAAGATATTTTATTGACTTTTAGGCATATTAATTTAACCACACGTCGTGCATTCTAGCTTGTAACATCTGTGTTGGCAGAGTTGCTCCCGGATGAGATCTTCTACAGAAATACTTTGGTAGTGTATCTAAACGGATTAATACATATTGATGACCGGATGGCTTTGAAATCAGCTACAGCTCAAATGAATCTGGAAAATGCGGTTAATGGAAAGGTGTTCGGGTCGTTTGCTGAGAATCTAGCCTTTCTCCTGGAATGTCTAAAGGCAGGAGATAGAAAGAAGTCCAAAAGTGTGGTATTCATTCTGGAAGAGTTTGACTTATTTTGCTCACATCATAATCAAACACTGCTGTATAATTTATTCGATGTAGCACAGTCTGCTCAAGCCCCGATTTGTGTGCTAGGTAGCATAGAGGTGTTAAGTAAGTTTAATCCCAGGAATTTACAAACTTTATTAATTTTAGGAATAACTGCTCGGCTTGACGTTATTGAACTACTAGAAAAACGGGTCAAATCGAGGTTTTCCCATCGGCAAATATTTATTCTTCCTAAAGAAAACGATTTTAAATACAGGATTGAGTTGTTTAAACTGCTGCTTAAATTGCCCACAGAAAAGGTTGTTGAAACAAAATAATATTCCCTGCTTCCGTATTGATTGGTAGAATTTGTTTTTGTTTTCTCAGGAGCTCAAAGAATACCACAAACGATATAAGCCGATACCATCAGAAGCGCTTCAGAATCATGAGCTTCCGCTTTTACGTCGCGTTTTTAATCCTACAGAATACATATTCGACTCAAAATGGATCTCTAAGTGGAATAAACACATAGATGGATTGGCTACTAATTCCAAAGTTGTCTCCGTTCTGCAAAATATGTATGATTATGATGTGATTGAATCAACATTGAAGACGTTCCTGTTCGAGCTAGTGTCCCAAGTTGGCGAAGAATGCCCATTACTGACCGTGGACCTGGTTAATCAGCTTGGTTTACAATTTGAGTGTGACGACAAGATTAATCTTCTATGTGGACTCTCAGTATTGGAACAGTGTTTGTTGATTGCAATGAAACACCATTCGGATATCTACGATCGGGACCCGTTCAATTTCGAAATGATACTGACGCGCTACAACAAGTTTGCTAATTCAAGCACCACGATGCAAGGAATTGATCGGAGTGTCATCCTGAAAGCATACGAGCACATTAAAAACTTAGAGCTGATCGCGCCGGTAAGTGGATCCACATCAAAAGTTCAAAAAGAGTATCAATTGCATCGGTTGCTGTTAACATACGGGCAAATCAGTCAGGCAGTAGGTAAAACGCCTAATCTTCCAACGGAAATTTGCCAGTGGGCCCAAAGCTCGCTAGTTTAAGAAAGAAATGTTTTGTTTTTATCGTATCAATGTCTAATTTTATGGTTTTTATCACATTCCTTGCCTTGCACGTAAGTCTTCTTTATAATCGAGATTTTCAGCCTTAGCTCGTTCACCGTAAAATAAACGTTGTTTGTATCTAGGCAACTAGATATGTTCAAATTATGTTTCACAAATTCGTTCATCTTCAAATTCAAAAACGTATTAAGATGACAACGCGCGAGTAGACATTTGTTCTTCTTATGATGTGAGCAATATTTGAATAGAAAACAACAAATTTTTGATAATCTCTATACTAAAAATCTGGTTTATGATGGTACTACTTTATTCAGGTGATGCAATATAGCTGCAGATAGGTTCAGTTGTTTTTAAAACGGCCATAAAATTCTGAGGAATCTATTGTTACTGACGATTGTAACGATTATTCACGGTTTTACAAGACAAAATAACCTTCCAGTGTTTGGCATTGACTGAGTCGGCAAAATTTCTTTACTCACACCTCAAATGTTATTATTGATACAAGTTTAATAATAATTTTCTCCTTTTCATTTTCGCGTTACGTCATTATAGTTATTAGAAAACAAGGCAATTTCTAATCGACCGTTCAAATATTTCTCACCTGCGAATAGCGCAGTGTACGAAAAATCTGTTCAAAACATTCAACATAGGGTAAGGAGATGTAATGTTAGCCTAGCTCCTTCCTTCGGCCTATGTACCAAATGTGTCATTAATTGAGCAATAATCAACAAAATCATGTTGCTATTAAGATGACCGATGTAATCCACAGCAATTCAGACAATATTAATAAACTTATAGTTTTTCATTTCCGCGATTTCTTGAACTTTTGTGGCATCATGATTTCACTGGTTGAGCTGAACAGATAATCAACACGATTTTCAAGTGATCTAAATTTGGCTAAATTGAATCGATAAAGCAAGTAATGCAGTCTGGATGTTCAGAAAATAGTTACACGTTACAAACTAACTGTTCACATAGCTAAAACAGCAATTATTTTACGAGAAAATCATAGACCCAATGTTGAGGACATATATTTTTGTATGTTCCCAACTATGGCCTGTTTTATCAATAACGTAGTAAAAAGGTTGTTATTGGTCCAATTTCAAGTGGAAATGCATGTGTTTGCGGTTGTTTATATATAAGTGGCTCGTCTAAACACGAACCGAAGGAATAAAGTCATTGTATAGTGAATTATTATGTTTTCATTATTGAATGGCTAGTAAATCATATATGAACATCACTTATGTGTTCCAAAGCAGTTTTACTTTAGTTTGTTTTGTGAAATTTTGTGTTAAGCAAAGCGAATACAGCTGGCAATGCCTTACTTCATAGAATAAAAAATAAACCGTATAAAGACTGCATTTAGTAATAAATCCATCGAATGGGAAGAAGTTGCATCCATGAATAGACCCTATTTGGTGCCTGTAGACCGACATTAAATCCATATCCCTTGAAAATTTCTGACTTTATAAAAAGAGTTGTGTAACTTTTCGAGATACATACTACCAAATGTCTTATCAAACTTATCTTAGCAAGTGTAGAACTAGTTGAATCTCGCCTTCAGCTTGAAAACTTTGAGAATTATAATCAAAAATGTAATCGGTGGTTGCATAATAGGCTGAGTCAAGGGACACATACCCTATACATTACTGTTTCATTACTCTTAACCAGGGTTGTAAGTGTAACATCTGTTTCGTTCAATGTGTAACAAAAACAAAACGAAAGAACACAATGTCAAAAAGGCTTCATTACAGAAACCGAATAAATTATATCAAAAATGTAAGCACATTTACAGGTATACCGTAAAACGGGCGAATAAAAACAATGGAGAGAATAGAAACAAAATTTCCCACTCTTAAACATATTACTACTAGCCTATGATTTTCTTCAAAAAGTAAGCGGACATATTTTTCCCAGTTAGTATGACACTGAAAGAAATTCACCAAGCTATTCCTGGGTTGGCAACACTGCTGTCATTTTTTTTAGAAAATTCAAACATGGAGGTTCAAGTTTCATGCGTTTGTGAGTGCTCATAAACTTATCTTGTAGAAGCAATTTTATTTGATTCTCAACTTGTTACCTCGTTACCTGTTACCTTGTGTACCTCGATAGTACGTACATCAACGTTCGCACTTCAAATCACAATTGCATAAAAACTACTGTTTTTATCTGAGGACTTGTACAACTCAAAGAAAGAGCAATTTTTGCTCTGTCTTTTGGTTGTATTAGATTTTCAATACAACCAGTGGTATTTATGCAATTTCGAAGTTGGAAGGTTGATGTACGTACTATCAATAATCAATATGCAACTAGCGATTTGAAGTTGGATCACTGTTGTAGAACCCCTTGGTCCGAAGTGCACCTTGAAGCCAGCACCTAGTTGTACATATTTGCGCCTTTATTTTGATTTGCTGTGTTATTTTGACAGAATGATTGAGAGTGTGTTCGTGTGAGTTCATTATGAGGGGCGCATTATTAAGCTTGGGACCGAGCTTGGGACCGATGTGCTAGTACTGACTGAGTCAAGAAAAAAATCGTTTTTGTATGGGACCTACTGGTCTGAGAGTTAGTCTTAGGCTGTCATTTTCTTGTAGCTAACATCTCTTACAACCAGGCATCAAAAGATTCATTGTTTGTGAACAATACTGGCGTTCGTACCCGTAGTATCAAACGTCAGATGGGCCTTATTCAAATACTGTCAGACGCATGTAAATAGTACTGGATATGCGCTGCCAATGTCAGGTCTTCAAAAGCAGACACACCGTGACGACAATCTGAACCCTTCATCAAAATAAAATTTAAGCAACAAGTAATATATAACCTCACCAATTGTACTTTCAGCAAAATTTTCTAAAACAAACTAAGCAATCAAATTTCCACGGCGAATGTACTAAGTATTCAATACATAACATGTAACAGGGAATGGAAAAACCGTCAAGGTACTCAAGTGAAACGATTTGGATAGGGAGTATGGGACTGCCTCTTCCCTATTGTTACATTTCGCGGAACGAGGGCGGGCTCTTCGACCCCATCTGTTTGGATTATTCTGTTTTTTCTCTTACACTTTTTTAAACACTATTGTATTGAATCCTAGAGGGTTTGAGCTGTTTAGTGGAATACCTGTAACTAGAAATTAGAAGAAAAATTAGTATCTTCCATTTAATTCCAACTACCTTTGCTTATCTTCGACAGATACGCGTATTTCGTCTTAGAAGTCGAGTTATTAGTACGAGACACTGAAGAAGTCTGCACATTGTAGACGAAATACGCGTATCTGTCGAAGATAAGCAAAGGTAGTTGGAATTAAATGGAAGATACTAATTTTTCTTCTAATTTCTAGTTACTATTGTATTGTCAGGATTTGAATCTATTGCGTAATTTAGTCCTTTGTTAAGTAATTTTAGTTGTTCTTCTGGAATTGTTCTGGGGAACGGTTCATTACTAACCCTTCTATATCTTGAACTGTGCTTAATTTTTTAGGAATTTTAGATTGTGACTTTTTAAGTTTTTTTGTCAAGTAATTTTCTTTTTCTTTCTGATTCGCAACGTTCCGCGACTGTTACTTTGGTGAGAAGCATTGGAAACTATCTGGGTACTGTTTTGCTAATTTTAAATGTAGCGAATAACATTCTAATGTTTTTGTGTTAAGTTTACCGTGTAATGCTTTAATACTTCTACGCAATAGATCCCTTTCCTTTTTTTTAATTATTTGGGTATTCGTAGCAGTTTTAACCATTACCTTGTGACGTATTGGTGTGATCATTTGTCAAGAGCCTGTTTTTTCTTCTAATATGATTTGTAAATTTTGAATTCAGTGAAAGGAATAAAGCTCGATTCAAAGTAAATCTGGACGCACGGTTTAATACATCACCGCGTCCCTGGTGGCTGGAACAAAAAACGTTTGACAGGCGTTTGTTGATGTTTCATTGACGAAGAAATTAATGAAATTTTTTTCTCGAATGATCGACGCATCTCAAAATTGGAACTTGAAAAATGAAAATTAATTGTGCACAAACATCTAGAGAATCCTTCGTGGTCTGCCTTGAAAATAGCAAAAGTGTTAAGATTCCCAAAGTCAAAGGTGTGTCTTAGAATCAAACGTGACAATAATACTTTGAGTGTGAATAGAGCACAGTGCATCTATCATAAAAGTAGTAAAAGGCAACCCAGGTGTCTCCATACGTGATTTGACAAAAAAAATACTATTCCAACTTTTCCATCGTGCGTAACATCCTTTCAAGAGAAGGATTTAAGTCTTTTTGCGCCAGTAAACATCCGAATCGCTCCCTGATACAAAATTTAGTGGTCAAAAAGCGAGCACGATTACTGTACGAACGAGTTTTGACGAAATTTGATGGGTGTTTTTAATGGATGACGAAACATATATCAAAATGGATTATAAACAAATCCCCAGACGAAAATTTTACCTGGCAACTGGTCGTGGAGATGTCCCTTCCAGGTATAAATCTGTTTTTGCTGATAAATTTTCTCGGATTTGGCAAAGGAATCTGCAATTGTGGCCTTAAGGTTTTCATTACATCTCACACAATGACTTCGAAGGTTTGCATTAAGGAGTGTCTTTAAAAGCGGATTTTACTCTACATTCGGCAACACAAGACCAACGTTATGTTTTGGCCGGATCTAGCCAGCTACCATTACTCTAAGTAGATACTAAAAAGGTATGCTGCAAACAATGTATATTTCGTCGCCAAAGTGATTAAGGGGAGATATACAATAAGAACGAAGTTTTTACTCAAATCAGTTGAAACTTTCTGCCGTCTCGAGGTTAGTAGGAATAGCAATTGAAAGGATGGGAAGATGAGCGGGAATTTTAAGTATGGTTTACATAACACGTTTTTGTCAAAGTTTTTGACTTTGACTTGAACATTTTTGAGAAAAAAAAAACAACACAGACAAACACAGACAAACTTATAGTAAACATACAGGTTAAACTAACGACAATCTATGGCTAATGTTAGTCAAAAACACATAAATGAGTTTCATGAACTCCAGGTCACGCAGAGCCCGAAGGGAATCATAAAGCTCAGATCTGACTCCACGATGCTCAGCACATGACCAAATAATGTGATCTGCGTCCACATAACCTTGTCCACACTCACAGAGACTGCTGTCGCTCAGCCCAACTCGGTATAAATGAGCGTTCAAAGAATAATGACTGGACATGAGGCGAGACATCAAGAGGATGAAGTCTTGACACACATCCATCCCTCTAAACCAAGATTTCTTCGACACCTTTGGGAGGCAACAATTTTTAGCGTAAAGTGTATTGCCGCTAATTTAGCGACAAATACGGATCAAGGAGTTTGAAGTTTACGATTGGCGCTATAAATTTCATTAAATATACCAAATCCTGCTGACTCCTCTATCAATGATCCGTCAGTGAAGAACGATTTAGTGGAATCAACTTGCAGCAAACTTTGCCAAACTTTGCAGCAAATGTCACAGGAGCAATCATAGCACGATGATGCTCTGGAATTCTACGAAGCTTCTGCTTCATGGATAAATCAAAATGAACCGAACTGCCGAGGTCGGAGAAGCAGAAACGATTGTGAATATTCGGTGAAGGGCTGACATCCTGTGTTATGTACAAATAGTACAAAGTCATGAAGCGAGTTTGAGGATTTAACTCAAGGAAGATTTATGTGTATGAATCAAATGAAATGCATAGCTAATAATAATAAAATAAATAACAATAATATTTATGTGCCAGAATTATATATTTTATAATTCCTTTTTGCATTCTTCTTTTCATCACGTATGTCCTCCTCCCGTGTGCCCACTTCCTGTGCGTCCTCTTTCTTTACGTCCTATGCATGTAATGTTTTTGTTTTGCGCTGAAAACAATGGAGAATTATTGTTTGATTCATATATCTAAAAAGAAAACTTACCTTAAAAAATTCCCAGAAGTTCTGTTGAAAAACCGACTAGATTAAAAAATTGCCTTCTTTCGCCATCTTGATTTTGTGCACTCAAACATTAAAAGTATGTGTGTAAATCACATAAATCTTAACTTTAAGATGCGAACTTGAATTTTATGGCAGCTCACACATAAATAATATTTGTAACGCCTATAAATGTTATGAGTTACCTAATAAAAGGTAAGGGTTATATTATAATTTTTATATTTATACAAGTAAAAATAATGTTTGAGATATCTTATAAAGTATATGTGCTCTAACCAAATAAATTTTAAGTTTACAATTTTATTAGTGTACGTCAACAGAGCATATACACCGACATTGCATCCATGTTCCCCGAATGTTTATGCCCTGAAAGATGTTGGTGGTGAATAATACCAAACGTTTGATTGAGAATTAATAAGCAAGCATGCATCCAGATGAATGTTGTTTGTTGCTTACACACTTAGATTTTTTTACAGAAATCTGTAAAGTTTTACCGAATTCTCAACAGCTGAACGTTCGGTAATCCGATTTTACGGATTTCGGTGAAATTTTACAGATATCTGTTAAAAATTTACCGGATTTCGGTAAAATTTTACCGAAATCCGTAAAATTGGATTACCGAACGTTCAGTTGTTGAGGATTCGGTAAAACATTACAGATTCCTGTAAAACAATCTAAGTGTGTAGTTATTCAATGAGTCACAATAAAACATGTAATCGGCCTTAGCATATTAGGATAAGTCAGCCTAGGGACACATACCGAATTTATAATACTAGAATAGAAACTCGTTGTCCATCCGGTTACATGTTACCTTTGAACCGTTTATTTACTTCATGAGGTCTGATTATAAACGTACATAAACATTCAATGTTAAATAAAATAGGGGGCCAAACCAATTGTTGAATATAACTATCGAAATATATATATTGAATACGTATTGTATTATGTGTCACACAGGCGGTATTAATTATAGCAATCCGTGTTGTTTATTTAGTTGGTTGGAGTAATCTTGATGCCGGCCAGTTGCATTTCTTCCTACTGTTGATATTCGATTTTTTCCTTGCTATGTTCGCCATTTTGCTCATCTCTATCGGTGCGATAAATATAGGCCTTGTTGGAGTGAACTTCCGTATTTCCACCTTCTGCCAAGGGGATATATTGAACCAGTTCATCCTTGTTCTCGGTTAGCAACTGTTTCAGCTGATGGACTTCTTTGTCCCGTGCCAGGGAGCTCAATTTTCCCATCAGTTCGGGATCTTCCTCAAGCGCTTGGTCCAGCACGTCCCAGGAAATAAATTTCAGATCAGAACCGAAGAAGAGATCGTCCGAAAGAATATCTATAATGTGGTGCAAATCTAACGGACGCACCTTGCTGTAGATTTTTCCATTTTCCACCGGATGATTGGCTAGAGGGCGTTTCGAAGGACGCATGAAGCGTTCGAACCAATTGCTCGAGCTATCCTGTGGGGTGGTATTCTCGGTCTATGAAATTTCAATTCTCGTTACTTGCTCTTATAATGGCTGTAGGAAAATACTTACAAAGAACTCAGCACGTCTTCCGATTCTTGGAACGCTCTTGGACTGTTTCAGGAAGAAATTTTCGAAATCTCCCCGTCGACCAATACGAGGTACACTTTTTGATAGCTTTATGAAAAATCCTGGCGTTTCGTCGGCTACCGCCACGCACGCAACAACTAGAAGTAGGATAATCTTCATCGTAGGACAACTCTAACAATCAGTCTATGCTATCACTGGGAGACTTTAACTCGAATGCAGACTGATTGCAGCAGTGAAGACTTTGTGGTTTTTATATGAAATAAGACCAGACGTTTATGCGAAATAACCCGCATTATGCGTTGATGAGAATTTGAATAAATTCGTACGCATATCGATTTTTTTCTGGTATCACACGGAGGCAATGAACTTTTGTATAATTTTTGCAAATTCAACCAGACTAGTACGTTGAACAAATCGATTTTTAGAATGACATGCATACTGAATTATTACAATTACTCCATGGTAGAATTTTGGGACAGCTTAGTTTGATAGATATATTCATAATGGTATTTTAGTGAACTTTCGTATTTCCACCTTCTGCCAGGGGTATATATTGTGATCTGGTTCACCTTGTTCTCGGTTAGCAGTTAGCAGTCAAGTTAGATTTTCGGTGTGGTGTCACATAATATTCAAACATTGCTGTTGGTATTGATAGCCCTTCGTTATTAACTTCGAAATGCATATAGAACTACAAGTTGTTCTTTTTGTTTACCTATTTTAGTTTATACAGTTCTTTCCATTTTTTTTTATATATAAATTTATTTGGTCGTGAGAGTTAAAAAATAATTACATTATAATTGTTTCATACTTCGCATGATAGGTGAAAATCTAGAGATTGTACATCTATTCTATCATTAGCATCAATGAAATTGATGTAGGAGATGAACAGTTTTGGGAGGCCAGCTCGCCTGCGGTGAGATATTCCATTTAGAGTTGGTCGTAGAAGGTCTCCGATTGGTATCTCACGTCTACCAGGAATGAATGTAGAGAGTCTTCGTTGAAGATGAATCCATGCATGCAATATCCGAGTACAATACCTATACTTGTGTTCGATTGTCTCTACTGCACGATTACAGTGTGTACAAATTTCACTATCCACCCGTCCGATGGTGTGATACAGTTTACGATAGTTGCCTTTCTCGTTGATGAGCATATACAGGGCGCTCTTCTGCTGGGGAGTTAAGAGAGGAGAGGCAATGTTTTTCCAAATTCTGGTCCATTGGTGGTTAGAGTGGGTTCTCTCAACTCTTGGCTCGTCAGTTTGTTCCACAAAGAAACGGTGGATTGAATCGGCAGTTGGGTTTTGTAGAAGATTTGGCGAAACAAGTTGCAGTTGCTGCCGGATCGCTTTCACATCAGGAAGATCGGCGGGACATGTCAGTGGGTTTTCGTTTTCTGGAAACAGCAGGGACTTGTAGAACGGTGTAGTTTCGATCTCTAACAGGTGACGGGTTAATAGTAGTGCTTTGGATTTAAAGACAGGTAGCTGCAGTTTTAATCCTCCTTTTTCTCGTTGTCGAGCGAGTTGGTGTATTGATATACGGGCCGGAACACCCCTCCACAAAAAGTTACCCATGGTTTTTGTCAATTTAGCCGTATGTACAGCCGCTGGTGGGAGAACCGAAGATAGGTACAAGACCTTTGAAGTTGCGAATGTGTTAAGAAGAGTGACCTTTTCGTGGAGAGGAAGTTCCCGAATCGAGTGAAGCCAAACGATGTAGGAGAATTTGTTTATCATGGCGTCCCAGTTAAGCTTGACCATCAGACGAATGGAGTTGGCGAAAATAATGCCCAAGATCTTCACAGTGTTCACTGTTCGTAGCCACGAAACGTTCATAGTGTTCGATCTGCTGGTGTCGCCAATGTCCACTGAGAGTGTTTTCTCTAGATTGAGTTTCGCGCCAGATACACTCTCAAAACGCGAGAATATTGCATTCGTGTTGCCGCGGACACTTTCAAGTTTGCTAATGAGTGGCTGTAGGTAGATAGCAAAGAGCAGGCTAGACATAGGATCACCTTGGCGAACCGATCGTTCTATCGGGAAAGCTGCTGTCAGATGGCCGTTCACTAGTAACCGAGATGATGAGAGGCTAGATATGCGAGCGAGTAGGTCAACGAAGTCCCGATTTATCCCGAGTGAGCACATGGTCCGATGTAGGAAGACGTGTCGAACTCGATCAAAAGCATGTTCGAAATCAAAGCTGATCAACTTGGCTCTCTGTTTTTGTCTGATCAGCTGTGCCAAGCGGTCCTTGATGGAGAGAGTGGCTTGGAAAATGTTATGCGGGGGGTTCGCACATTTTTGAGCTCCACTAAGGATTCGGTGTGCTTGAGTTATTTTTTCGAGCCTGGATTTGAGGATACGAGAGAACATTTTATAATCGCAGTTTAAAAGAGAAATCGGTCTGTAATTTCGTGCGGATTCGCCGTTTCCTCCTTTTTTCACTAATACAATTGTCCCGTTGACGAATTGCGGGGGGAAGCGTTGTAGTAGGGCCTCGTTTAATATTAAATTGAGCTCACGATGGATAATGTCAAATGTTCTCAAATAGAACTCATTGGGTATTCCGTCGCTCCCTGGAGATTTTCTGCGAGCTGCATCCCTTATAGCTGAAGATATTTCTGCCGTGCTGATCTCAGTCATGCTAGTTTCATTTGTTTGGTCATTTTCAGGAACGGTGCGGTTGCACTCAAAAATATCGTCGATCGTGTAGCGTTGCTCTCTCTCTGAGTGAAGCCTTTGGTAATAATCTAGTAGGTGGTGCTCGTTTGATTCGGATGAGCCGTAGCTTTCGTTTTGCTCACCGCGCAAGTGTGTTATGATGGTTCTTTTTTTCCTCCACTCTCCTAGATGAAACACAGATAAGGCTTCCCCGGTGACATATGGCTCGTTGATCCGTTGATCAAATTGTGTGTAAATTCTCGCTGAAGTGCAAGCATCTTACCCTTCACCAGATTAATAGTGGCAAGTGTGGTGGAGTCGTGTAAATACCTATCGTAGGCTTGTTGCAGTTCTGTATAAAGGCGTTAAGATTCACGATGAAAGACGTCGTGAACGATCTTCGATTTCCATCTAAAAAAAGATTTAATTTTTGGTTTCACGTAGTCGATCCACCAGTCCATCCAAGACGGGTAGTATCTCTTCTGTCGAGTCCAGAACTGCCATTGATATCGAAATTCGTTGATGTTTTCAGCTGTCAGTAGATGTGGACGGAGGGTCCAGAAGCCTCGACCTGTCTCTCTTCCGAGGTTGGAAAGCGCATGCGCATGGTGACTGCTTTGTGGTCAGAAAAACAACAAACGTGTGTGTCGATAGTTCGCAGCTGGTTCCGTTCACCGACGCTGACATAAATGCGATCAAGTCTGGCCGAAGAGTTGAGGGAGATGTGTGTGGGCCCTGCAGAGTGGGGTTGCAGTACTTCCCAGAAGTCTACGAGTTGAAGCTGCTGAATAGTTCGCTGAAGTGTTGGACTATGGTTGTATCCTGATGCATCGCATTGCCGTACTACACAGTTGGGTGTGTTATGTCGAAGGTAGTACGCAACAGTGTGGTTGAAAAAGCGTTCCCTCTCCGCTCTATAGTTTGTCCCGCTGTGGGCATAGCAGTTGCACAGGGTTGTATTGTTGATTCTCAGCGCGATTAGTCGTCCGTCCAAGCTCTTTTCGACGTGAGAGAAAGAAATATGCTGCTTGAGGGCGATTGCCGTACCTCTTCTCGCATGGTCGACATTGCACACCACGTTGAAACCTGGTAACGACAGTTGTTCGTTCTCGACCTCCTGAAGAAACACGATATCTAGGGCATGTGTGCGTGTGAATGTACGTAGTGCGTTTAGTTTTGTTTCGTTCGTGATGTTATTGATGTTTATTGTGGCTATAATCCATTTTTAGATGTCGATGTTCGGGTTGTCGCCAATCTCGTGGCGCATTTTTTTGCCCGGTGGACGGGTTCGCAATCGTCGGCTGTGGTTGGATGTCGTTGAACTGTCTGATTCGTGTCCGTCAGATCGTTGTTGGCTATGATCGACTGGCGCCGAGTGCGATGGTGGCTTTTTTAATGCTGGAAAATCTGTATCACGGAGTGAGGATGGCGGTAGAGCAAGAAACGGCGGAGGTGGCATCGATTCTTTTTGCTTTTGTGAAATCGGTTTTGGGTTGGACGTGTTTGTTGCTGATGAGGGCAATGAACTACGTTTGTGGGGGTTTTGACCTGCTTCTGTAGTATGAACTTGCCTGCGAGGTTTATTTTGGATTGACTTTTCTTCGGTTGTGCTGGCCTGTTTCGCTACGTTTGCGTACGAGATTTTATCGGCATGCAGTTTTTGGAGTAGTAGTTTTTTGTTTTGAATGCAACTCACTCCGTTGTGGGCGAGCTCATTGCAGTGCCGACACGTGTGTAGCTGTCCAGTATAAGATACGCATGTGGTCTCCCCATCGATGGTTACGATGGATGGTATGTTTTTCTTGACCACTATGCGAGCCACACGTATACCGGTTGGAATATCGCCGAAAGTATACTTGGTATCCCAAGATAGTTCACGGATTGATAGAATATCCCCATATTCCTGCATAAACGAACAGATGCTCTCGTCTTCCACGTCTTCAGACAGATCGTGGAGTTTAACGTCTACACCACCGTCCTCCATCCACATGCGGAGTGGGTACATCTTTTTGTCGACTTCCATTTCATGTTTACCGTCGTGTTCATGTACGACACGTTCAGCTACTTCGAGGCTGCTGGCTTTGACAAACGCACAACCAAGATATTTACTACACTGGAGACGTAGCACTTCCTCACGTTTCATACCAAGCACTGCACCCACGAAATGATGAAGTTCCTCGTATGAAAGTTTCTTGGGAATTTTTGCATAATCTATGCGGAATGTATTTTCGCGTCGCTTCATTTTGAAAGCGAAGAAACAACGCGACGAAAATGAAAAGGAAATAATAATAGTAATACTAGTATAACTCGTAATTGACTACCGTAGTCAAGCGAAAGCGAAAAAGACGTGCGCTTGACTCGAAAGCTGAGCGCGAACTGTGACATTCAGTACTTGAATAGTGTTATACTTCGATCATATATCCTCAGCACTAAGCTCCTTCAATGCAGATTTCTCGCAAATGGCAAATTAATTCAACAAACATATATTATCAATATGTAGAGAGATGGCTCTTCTGTCCGATGCTGGTGTTGATTTTCTCAATTGGTTTTGACATTTTCGAGAAAACTGTAGCTTGGTGTCCTGTACATTAATCGAGGTATACCTGTAATTGCATCGTATTTGTCTGTTTGCTACATTTTCAAAACAAGCTGTTACCATTCTTTAAGCCTGTAACAAATTATTTCCTAGCTTTGGGGAAAATTAAAATTGAACAACCATGTCATCCAATTTCCACTTTCTGCAAATCATACACGCTTTTGAATTTTGCCATGGACGGGTCTTTAATTATCCAATAGCTCGGAGGCAATGATTAATTTTTCATTTGTTATGCCTCGTTGGACCGTTTTGTTCACATTGAAAAGAATGACATATGTTCTCCAGCATCTGCTAACACACGAATCGTCAACTAATATATTGCGGCATGTCGTTTGCCAGTTGTATTTTTTTTAAATGGTTGGACTACATGGTATTAAACGACAGTTTAATTGATTCGAAGGTACGTTTTACCTATATATTTGTAAATATGATAAGTCCACAACCACAATAAAAATGCCGTATTATCATAGCCCTGTTCAAGAGGAAAATTCTGATGCATGGTCAGTATCGGAGTTATTGTTTGTTTTGTTACAATGAATCCGGTTTTGACTGATAAAGGGGCGCGCCTTTGAAGAGTACTATCGCTCACAAAGGGTTTAAACAGCGGAAACTTTCAATTAAACCTGATTCATTGCCAACAAACAAACAATGACAACTGTAACAACACCGAATACTTCATCATTTCTCAATAGTGATGAAGTAACTCGACATGCACTAAACAAAGGCTACGGGATATACTACAATAGATCAAATTACTGGTCGCAGTGGTTTATGTCCTGAACAGAGGAAAAAAAGAGGAAAATAAAGTTTATAAAATCGAAATAACTTGATTTGACCATTGCCTACTAGCATCTTAAAACAGTAAGCAATGCTCCATTTTCCGTTCCTAAGGATTTGATTACATACCTCGATATACTCTTTATGTCGACTTCTCTACACGTCTACAGCTTCGGAACAAGTTTATCCGTAAAAATTGCATGTTACATTACTTAAAGGTGAGTCAATAGTAATTATGACACTTGATTGGTTTATCGGCTATAGAAAGAAATGAAATCAAATTGTCACTGTAGTTTTACAGTAGTATATGAATTAATTTCAGCTTTGTTTAATTGAGTTGTTTAAATTTTAGGAAGAGTTTGAGAGAAATTCTCGACATTTGCGATCGACGTCCTCTACCGGAGCCTCTACAATCGTTTCCGGTACGTTCTCCTCAGTTATTTTCCGACTTCCTCCCCAGGTAACCAATAAGTATTAGATAAAGCAGGTAAGTAGCCCTGAATGCGTTTTGACGACAAGCGACATAATGCATATGAGCATTATAGTCATCTTAAATGCTATTCCAAAGCAGGTTTTGGCCCGCTATACGGCTAATTTAGTACTGGACCCCACCAAAAGAAGACGTCTATGTCGACGATATGTCATTCAGAGGTAGCATGAATTGGTAACAATTGCAAATGACAGCTACATGACAGCTTTTGAAATGTTGTTCTACTGCTGGGGAGTTTAACTTTTAGAATGCTGATCAAATATTTGATTGAAAATGCGAACCAAAAAAAAATAAGGCCTAATTTCAATTATAGATTTTGTTCATTCATTTTTCTGTTTCGCCTCTTATTTTTTTTTCTTCTCCTGTACGGACGATGATGGACATTCTGTTTTCTGTTTAAAGCCTGTCCACGTAAAATTTCGGACACCAAAATAAAAGCAAAACAAAATAACACATAATTCAACTAAACCGATTGTTTATTTCACAATAGTAGAGTTATATCTACATTACAGATACAGTTTATTGTTATTGATCAGTTTCCACCCTGGCAGGCAGCTACCGCCGATTTGCACTTAAGCTGAGTGAGAACCTACTCAGCCTAAGTGTTCGTACATACTAAGCCGTATAGCATGCCGCCACTTACACTAGTGGGCCCCGTTGTCCCATTAGCTGCATTGGTTAGCAATAGAAGGAGATTGATAGGGAAAATTAAGAGAAGGAGTTATATTGAATTGAGACTGAAAAGAAACAAGCATAACAAAAAACAAAAGAAAACAAATCAAAAACAAAACAGGATATTAGATATTGTCTTTAAATTTTGGTAGAAATAAATTATTTGGTGCCCGAAAAGAAACAAAATAAAGAACAAAGATATTAGTAGAATCCTCTTATGTTTGAAGAGCTTAGTCAATTCCCTGAAAAGTTACTTATACACTACTTATTCTTGCTGGCTGTTGATGGTTGGTTATTACCATATGTTGGACACTATTGGCTGAAATGAGCATTGAATGAGAACATTTCTATAACATGACTATAATACTCAGTTCAACAGATATATAGTCATTAGAAAGAGATATTATCTAATCGAACCTGTGAAATAAGGGAACATTGAAGTCAGGCATGTGTAAGGTATTCCACGAGACGATTAATTCATTTTTAGATGTATTTGTTGATCATGCGTTACTATATTTTTCGATATAGCAACTCGATCAACTTATGCAACATCGACTCATGGTTTATGGTAATTCTAGAAAGTCCCGTCATGTCTCATCTTCAAGTGACCTAGGTAAACCCCCCAGACGAAATACGCGTATCTATCAAGATAAGCAAAGGTAGTTGGAATTAAATGGAAAATACTATTTTTTCTTCTCATTTCTAGTTACAGGTATTCCACTAAACAGCTCAAACCCTCTGGGATTCTCACATTTTGTTCAGGTTCTTTTAAACAAGCTGAAGTGTAAACAAGGAGCCCAGTTTTTCATAACTGAGATCCAAACAACAATGCCATGATGAATTTCATCACTTATGGCTGACCCACAATAAAAAAAAATAACAAATGGTAATGTGAGTTAATAAAAATAATTCTAAGGCATCATCTATTAATTATGTCACGCAAAAATAGTGACTTTTTCGACCCCCTCTCTTTTAACTTGTCACGTTTTTTGTATGGACCTTCAAAAATTTGTCTTTGCTGTGTATCATAATTAATGGACTTTTCATAATAGCCTACCACCAAGAGTAGAAGTAAATTATAAAGAAAAGTTAGTTACACGCTTAGAAATTGTAAATTTTACACGAGATTTTTGAGAATTCATGTTTGTAAAAAGTCGGGGAATGTAAAGAAAGAATCCGTCTAAAATTATGTCTCCTGAAACTGACACATACGCAATTCAACGAAAGATGTGTTTGATTGAATTTATTTTCTCATCTCTTTCAACTCATTCTTATGTACTGAAGGACGCTTCCCAGACAACCACAAGTCGTATAACAGTGTTCAAATCGCAATTAATTGTGGCCTTTATCGTATTATGTTTAACTTAAATCGTAAAGAGTGCAAATTTTCAAATTACATCGCTAACCTTTTTAAATCAAATTTGTTATTACATATTCAATCGCATAAGATATCAAATCAACTCGTTTAAGAAAACAATAAAATTTGCACGAATATGGCCTCCACTTTTGCACGTATAAGCTATATTTTTGCATTCTATGCGATTTGTTTACTTACATATTTGTTTGTATATCATAAAAACAACTTTCAATATACGTGCATTCTGGTTGTCTGGGTTGCATGTGTCGGTCTCAGGGGACAGAAATTTACATGACATTTTGGTAGTGTGTATAATACATAACTGCAATATAACTAATCTACGTGGATGAAAGTTGGTTTTGGCGTCTAATTAGTGCTTGAATTGTTAGTATAGACCCGTACTTTAGCCCTGCTGGTCCCTCTAACATGAGTGAAAGTAGCTGTAGTTTGAGCATGCGCAACTGTTTCTGTAGCTATGTTAAAGGTATGATAAATCCAGTTTCGTAAAAATAATCAACTTAAACTACAATAAAATAATAAAATAATAATAGAAATATCTTATCGTAAAAACATATTATAGTATAAAATTAAATATTGATCACATCGAAACTTGACGAATCAAACTCTTCATCCTTGGCCAGGGAACTACATTAGAAACAGTTTATTAAGATGACAATCCTTCTTTCTGTCAAATTCTCGAACTTTCTGTGGTACACCCGCCAACAGGTTCCGTACGGTACCTTAAGATACGCCGCCTTGACGATTCTGCATCTTCTCTTGAAATCATCGGTACCATTTGCTTTCTTCTTAGTTAGAGCCCAGTACTTCTCTGTTGGCCTAAGTTCTGGACAGTTTGGTAGATTGGCTGTTTTTAGCACGTATTTGACCTCTTGGCAAATTTATCGACCTCCTTTTTCCGGAACTTCTCTGCAACAGGTAGGACTTGCCGTCGAAAAACACAAGGCCGGGGATCTGCTTGGCGTTCGATTTGACGTACGTCTCGTCGTCCATTACGATGCATGTCGACTGCACCAACCACTCGCGCTACAGCTTCCTGCCGCGGGATTTGGCCACTGTATTCTGTTTATCGATTCGTTTAGGAGCCTTCCTTACCATGAAGTCCGGCCCACTTCATTGTCTGCTGGACGTACTAGACGGAAGAATTGACCTTATTCGCCACGTCCCGAATCGAATGGTTCGGATTGCACTTGAAGTAATCCCTGTGTTCACGTGGTCGGTCGTTTTCGCTTTTCTTTCGCTACCAAATCGCCACTGGGTCGTTTGGGTCTCCTTGAACGATTTTACCACACGGAACGAATTGTCGATTCTCAACTGTTTCGCGATCCACCTGTGGGACCTGTGGGTTTTCCACGAACGCGCTCATATTTTTTTGTCGAATCACTTCTTGCTTGGAAGCCATCTCGATAACCACTTTGCAGATTGTGGCGAAATTGTGCACATGTAAGTAATACATTTCCATCAATTTTTAGCCATGCAGTATAAAGTAATACACAAAAGGAAGTGTTGCAAGTGTTTTTTTTTCGATTATTATCTTTACTTTTGCCATTGTGTGTAGTAATCAACTTTGTTTTTGGCAGCATGTTTTGAATTATACACGGCAAACAATCCACACATATTTTTTGGCAAAATTCCCTATTGTTATTGGAATACCACATAATATTCATTTATTTACACATAAACTGATCCTCCTGAGAAGCACAAATAAAGTTTAGCAAATACAAAGTGTGTGTGTGCCACATAGGGTGGTTATGTGTACAAATAGGAATGTGTGGTACACAGAAAAAACTCTTGTAGTAAAAACTACAATTTTACCCGACTACGCCTATCTTTAAAACTACCATGAAATTTCAGTCAAATTTACTACGTTTATGGTAAAACCTTCAATGTTTGTGGTATATTTGACAGACCTCATATTGATATCAACCGCGCCATGGATGATCTAATTGCAGGCATGGTAAAATCAAACGCATTTATAGTCAGCTGAAAATGGTTGGTGTTTGCGCTCAATTTAACCCTCGATATGGTAGTTTCTACTGCGACTTTTTTTTTGCGTGTATGTGTACGCAAAAAGAAAAACAGCAGTAGAAACTACTTTTTCGAGGGTTAAATTGAGCAAACACCTAGGGATGTGACAGCTCTACTCTGAGTTGCATTGATGCACCGAGTAACTCGCGAGTAACTCAATATAGCTTGAAATTAAATCAATATTCATCGGTTCTTATCGGTTACCAGGGTTTCGAAAAGTTTGACTTCCAACTAGACTTCCAATTTGAAAACATTGTGGACAATCTGCATATGGCAATAGAAGATGGCACAACGAAGAGTACTACTGAAGTACAATGATGAGGCATGATAACGATATGTATAGATTCGAAATTTGCTTCAAATCGATTCTGAGAAGCTTGTGTCGGAGTGCAGCGGGCTGAGCTCGTTTGTCTCTTCTTCTGTCCTTGTTCCAAAGCACCAGTTCTTAGTCTGGCCGTCTGGTGGAATGATGCTGCATAAGAAAATTGCACATCAAGCCAAAACTAATGGGTTCATACAAAGTTTTACTTAATCGAAGATATAAAAATAACTTCGTATAGAAAAAGACAAAGCCTTACACGAATAGTGGTAAATACCATATAAAATTGTACGAGCATATCAGATATGTAGTTTAAGTGAGTGAAGCTTGTTTCCCTAAAACATTAAAAATTGCTAGTTTCCAATTGTGCACACTCGAGAGCTAATGTCGACGCTAGTGGTTTGTTTGACAGCTGCTGTGCAAAAACAGAGAGCAAAAAAATTACAGTGCTCACTTGCTGAGCAACGAGAGTTACTCGAGGTACCTCAAAAGGAACTCTGAAATAACTCGCGATGGAGAGCTGTCTTGCCCCTTGGCAAACAGCAACAATATTCACCTGACTATAAATGCGTTTGGTTTTACCATGCCTGTGATTAGATCAACCATGGTACGGTTGATATCAATATGAAGTCTGTCAAATATACCACAAATGTTGCAGGTTGTACCATACCGCAGGCTTGGTTTGCTCCTCCGTTTGAGCGAAGAGTGGAATGTATCGGCCACGCGCACGGCATAAGTTGTATGGTGCACCGTGCGTGTTCGGAATCTGCTCTACACCGACGAATACACGCTCCTCTCGTTCGGTAGATCGACCGAGCGAAATGACAAAAGAGAAATCTCGAAAGTTTGCACTGCACTGCTCGTTTGTTTGGTAAAAGCGCGCTCGCCGAGCAAACGAGTGTGTTGCTCTACGTGCCTCTCAACAGCCTTTCTATTGGCGTAGGGGAGTAAAAGCTCCACTTTGATGTAACCTTCGCATAAGGATTTTTGGAAGAATGGAAGAAAAATGGTTTACAAAATGTTTTTCTAGTTAGTCTCATGCGATAGGTACGACCGCATACAAAATTCAGAAATCCAAGAGCACGGAGCATCTTTGTTTTGCTCCGTGTTTCTCTTTCTGCATGACACACGCTCCCGCTAGGCAATGCTCTTGCTCCGTTTTCAAATTCTCGTGCACGGCGTGCAACCGATGATCACACGGCGTGTGTCGAGTTTTCTGCTCCGCGTGTGGTTTAAAACGTACACATGCTAGCTACACGTGCGAAGCGAAGCCAAGCCTGACCATACGGTAGTAAATTTAACTGAATTTTCATGGTAGTTTTGAAAATAGGCATACCCGACTAAATAGTAGATTTTTTTCGGTGTATGTGTGCACAGATAAAAAGAAACATTGAATTTTCTGCGTTTTCTAATGCACATAAAGGGAATGCTAGATTTGGCAGAAAATTATAGGATATTTCATGTAAATTTATGCCAGATAACGCCTGAATCTAGCATGTTGTATGAAAGATTGCAAACATTGTTGTATGCAAACATTGTTTACGCCTCCTTTGGTTTGGAATTAAACGAAGAGAAATTTTACGCGCTTGTTAAAATTAATAATTTTTTTCTGTGTGACAAATAGATATCATTTGTTGATTATATTGCAAAAAACGCATGGGACGCATGGCTATTATCATTGCTTTTTTTTAATGTAAGCACAAACCAACAGGCTATGTATTGGAAGCTTACAAACCAGCACAATTTTTCATGACTCAGATTGGTTTACAATTGCAATAAAAGTTACTTTGGCGAAACAAGTATGCCATCATACATCATTCAAGCCATGGAGGCTTGAGTTTTCTCGGGTTAGATATTATCGTCGCAACTGAAAAACGAAAAAAACCCACTACAGGTATACCTCGATAGTACGTACATCAACTTCTTCACTTCAAATCGCAATTGCATAAAAACAACTAGTTGTATCTGAAATCTAATACAACCAAAAGAAAGAACAACGTTTTGCTCTTTCTTTTGGATGCATAAATTTTCATATCAATCTGTAAATTTTCTGCAATTGCGATTTGAAGTGAGAAATTTGATGTACGTACTATCGAGGTATACCTGTAGCGCCAAACGAGTTTACTCTCGTCCTGTACGATTGAATTGTGGCGCATCTAGTGTGCTGAATAGCGCATCTGGTGTGTTACACAGCGCACTAGATACGACACTCTGTTACCATACGGAAAAAGCAGTTTAATCGATTTGCGCGAGTGATATTTCCGGTTTTGAACGAGAATATGGAATCCGAAAATGCTCGGAGCGGCACCAGGATAATACGCAAGGTCTTAACAATTATTTTAATCCTCCGTGTATAATGTCCAAGTGTACACAGAAAGAAATCTTGTAGTAAAAACTATCATTATACCCGACTAGGCTTATCTTTAAAACTACCATGAAATTTCAGTCAAATTTACTACGTTTACGGTAAAATCTTCAACGTTTGTGGTATATTTGACAAACCTCATATTGATATCAACCGCTCCATGGTTGATCTAATCGCAGGCATGGTAAAATCAAATGCATTTTGATTGCTGAAAATTATTGGTGATTGCGCTTAATTTAACCCTCGAAATGGTAGTTTCTACTGCGGCTTTTTTTTGCGTGTATGAATATCCGTCGCAAGTTTTATCGCATTCGTCGCTTTGTCAGTTTGACTTAAGTGCTTTTCTATGTTCCACACCGACCTATCCAGCCGATTCATTTTGGCGTAAGCAACATGACAGGTGATTGCATGTCGAAACAGACTTGACGAATGTAACATATTATTTTGCGACACGACGTAACGCACCAGATGGATGTAACGTGATAATTTTCCGAACGAATCCTAGAAAGTGTGAGCTGTTTAGTGGAATATCTGTAACTATAAATGAGAAGAAAAGTTAGTATTATCCATTCAATTCCAACTATTTTTATTGCTTAAAAAAAATTATTTTATGTCAGATGGTCAGAATGCTTCACAGTATAAAAACCGAAAAAACTTTTCTTTGTAAATTTAAGTCAAAGTATGGTATTGACGCTGAATGGCATTTCTTCGCAACATCGCACGGAAAAGGTCCATGCGATGCTATTGGAGGTACGATAAAACGCATGACTACCAGAGCAAGTTTAGCCAAAGAACGCGAACACCCGATAAAGACTGCAAGAGAGTTGTTTAATTGGGCAAACAAACGAAAAGAAGAAGAACTTACAAAGTTGTCATTTTGTTATTCTACTACATAAGAATACGAAAATATGTCTTTGCAGCTAAATAATCAATATAATAATGCAAAAACAATTCAAGGAACTCAAAAATTCCATTCATTTCTTCCTCTATCAGAAAATACAATAAAGGCAAAGCTTTATTCAAACTGTCCTGACAATGATGCCACAACATTCGATATTGTTAAGAAAGTTGTGTAAACAATAATTTTATAAAAAAACAGGAATAAAAATAAACTGATGATATCCAACATATAATGTTATTTTTTATTGCGCACAATCACCATCCCTGAGCTTGCATTTGCAGTTCTCAAAAAGGTGTATCTCGAAATCGAGTTGTCTCATCGGTTTGATGTCTGTGGCGATGTTCGGCAATAGAGAGAAAATATGCACAGTATAAAGACATCCAGTTTAAATGGATTAAACTGTTAGGCGATATGCCAGAGTTGAATGCACATTTTCAACACAATACACCAAAAATAACTGGAAGAAATCATTGTTCCTGATAGTGGGATTTTGTAACTTGTTTTTCAAAATACTTTTAAGGCAGAAAATTTCACTCGAATCTTTAAGCTGTCAGTGTCATTTTAACTCAAAATTTTCCAATCTTTCCGAAAAAAATACTGTTGAAACTGTAAAAACACGGAATACATCCGAAAAGGGCCAAAACTTATTAAGTTATCAAAAAAATTAATATTAAATCAGTAATATCTTCTAAAAGGTGCATCTTAGAAAAATGTTACCGATGTACTTTTTGCTTGCAAATTTGATGTACTTTCATAAAATTAGAGTGACAAACTTTTTTGGCTTTTCTTAATAGCTTTTTTGAAAATTGTAAATTTTTTTTTTAAATTTTTTTTCATTGTAATCTATTTTTGTCCAGAACAACCCACTGTGCACTAGATAGCATTTTCAGTCAGCTAAAACATAAGAATAATTAAAAAATTATTGACATGTTGCTTTTAAGGGAAAATCTATATTTTAGTTCAAAACACAAAAACCAAACTTTTTTTTTTACCGTGCATATTTTTTCCATATAGCACCAATAGTTGTCTAAAACTTCGCGGAAGACACCAAACCAATCGGACAAACCGTTTCCGAGATACAATTTTTTGAAGATATCATGTGCATTTTTCATAGGCCCTTCTCATAAGTAAGGCTAGATTCAAAATGGCGAACCAAGTATGCAAAACGGCGTTTTTCTTCCCCAAAAACTTGTATGCAAGGTTTCATGCAAATCAAAAAATACAAAAAATAAAAACTGGAAAAATTTCCAACTTGTTCGTGGAATCGCTCAGTACCGTATTATGCATACATCAGTTCACGAAAGCTATTTTAAATATAAAGTAAGATTTATCCTATCGTGGAGACATGCTTATAGACTGTTCCAGAAAGTATAAGCACACTTTCAAAATTACAAAAAAGTCATTTTTTTTTAGTTCTAATAATTTTATTTGGCAAATCATATTTGTATTTGTGTTTTATATGATATTTTACTCTCGTTTAATCAAAATATTTAATCATGGCCAAGACTCCAGAAGTTAATGAGCCAAGAACTTTTCCTCGAACATGGCCCATTAACTTCTGTACAGTGGTAGTTCCCACCATTTTGACCACTTTTGGCCAATCTTATATAAATTTTTGGATGTCGTCCGCTGGTATTATGAATTTTCGAAGCTTTGCTTTGGTTAAGGCTCAAAAAGTCTTGATTGGCCGTGCCTCCGGGCAGTTCGGGGGATTCATGTTTTACAGCACGAAACATACATTTTGACTTTTGTACCATTCTAAAGTGTCCTTTGCGTAATGACATGACGCCAAATCAGGCCAAAACACTTCTTGACTTTCGTGCTGCCTGCTCATCGGCAATAATCGCTTCTAGAGACATTCCTTAACGTATTTCTGAGTGTTCATCGTTTCCGTTGTGGTGTACGGACTAGAGGTTTTACCACACTCGCATATTGCCTGCCAAACCATAACCTTCTTACCGAAATTGTCGGTAAAAATTGCCTTCTCCGTTTCGGGGATGTCTTTGTCTTCGCTTACAGTATAGAATTGTGGTCCGGAAAGCGTTTTGTAATCTAGTTTTACATACGTTTCATCGTCCATTATTATACACCCAGAATTTCTACACAATAACGAATCGTAGAGTGTGCGGGCCCGTGGTTTCACGGACGTGGTCTGTTTTGGGTTCTTTTTGGGTTTTTTTCTGCTTCCGGTATGTTTTTAGCCCAAGTCATTCTTTGGCACGTATGACGTTACTCGACGTGGTCCCTAGTTTTTTTTTTCGAAACATCCCGAGCGGAAGTCGCTGGTTTTGGCTTGTAGGCATCCCTGATCTTTTTATCGATATCCGGACTAACAGGACCGGATTTGCGACCACTCTTCGGCGCATCTTCAAACGTACACTGTTCTCTATATTTTCGAATCGCAGATCGTAGCGCTCCGACGCCCTCTTCCTTGGCCAATTTTCTCAAGAAGAGTCCGCTCACAGTGCATCATTTGTGCACGATACTTTTTCGTTGTTCCGGAGTAAGAC
This sequence comes from Aedes japonicus, assembly GCA_034211315.2. NCBI lineage: Eukaryota > Metazoa > Arthropoda > Insecta > Diptera > Culicidae > Aedes > Aedes japonicus. Next base: position 726,839 of record JASCZW010000070.1, on the reverse strand, counting down.
TGCGCATTTTGATAGGTAACACACAACTGAGCACTTTTTTGATGTTATGTCATTCAGAAATGTGCAAACAAAAAGACGCAGCCAAAACATGTTGAAATATTTCATTATATTCAAAGTGACCGTTAAAATAAGGTGTGCTTATACTTTCTGGAACAGTCGTTATTTATATTATGTTAGAAGAATCGATGAAACATTTCCGAACTATTAAATAGTTTAAAGTAGTGATAAAACAATATTTTAAACACTTTATAGGAAGATAAGAGAAACATACTGCGGCGCGCGTTGTCCAAGGCCTTAGGTAATTATTAGAAACTTTCGCTAAGAAAAAAGGGAACAAACGACAGAGAGGTTGTTTTGAGTGCGTATCGAACATTTGAAATGTTCGAATCCAAATCCAAATCAAATCCAAATATTAGTACCGTTTTCAAGGAGCAAAATGTGATAAGTATGTGAGCTTGGTTAAAGTTAATCGATATTCTGAACCAGTCCAATTGGCACCAATAAACATAAAGTTGCAGTCGAGTTGCAAAAAAAAAAAACTGTCCCAATAGTGAGAATCGATATTCCATTTATATTTTGTCTTTTTTTGGCATCTTCTGCGTCCTTAACCCTGTTTCTCCACTAGCATTTTCTGTCTTGATAGATTTATAGTCACAATTCAAGCAAAACAATGCATTAGGTCCTAAGTAACAATGAGAGATTCTCTTTGTCGACTTTCTCTTTGGTTAATAGCTTGTCTATTAAACGATTTGGTGATGTTTTCAACGTATTGAATCTATAATCACACTTTATACTACCGTACTGTGTGTTGAAAATAGTTGAACATGTTTCTACACAGCCGTAGGAGAGAAAGTCGACAAAGAGAGTCTCTCATTGTTACTTAGGACCTAATGCATTGTTTTGTTTGATATGGCAAACAACCTGACATTTTTTCGATGGTGGGCTTAGCTCAAATAGATTTGTTAAGACATTTTTATTAAATTAAAACAAAATGCAGTACACGATCCCGAAATTTTCAGCGTGTAGAGCACCGATGGAGTTTCTGAAAACAAGTTTCATGATTATTTAAAAAAAAGTCTGCTTAAAAGTCTAACATTTCTGTCAAAATATACGTTTAAACTGATCCACCTTAACATCTAACAAATCTGTCTCCACTTGCCATATTTTTTGACAGTGACACGAATTTTGAGATAGAAAATGCTAGAAAAATGAGCCGAAAACGAAAACTCTAATCGCTCTTTTCTTAGCTTTTTTTTGCATCAAATTTCTAAATATGCCAAATGCAATAGTCATGTATTAGAAATCCTTCCCCATCCGCCAGTTCCAAGAAAGGCCATATTGACACGCTCCAAATGAAGTATGGTTTATGACCACCACGACGCGGGCACGAATCGCGTGGAAACGAGCATAGATGGGCGATAGGCGGAGCTTATGGCACACTCGTTGCACCAATCACGGCCCCGTTGCCATGGAAACATGGGCCCGAAGCCGTGCGCACTCGCCTGCTGGGGGAATCCAAGAGCTGTCATAACACTTGACGATCGTCATTTTCGATCGTCATGTTGCGCGCGAAATGCTGCATCGAGGTGGCCGGGCACCAGTTTTGCACGTGTTTGTTCGCTTGCCTGATCGTTTGCTGCCTCATTGTGCCGTTTGTGTGGAAATGTTTTGAGGAAATCTTGGCCCACCGGTTGGGGCCATGGCCGTAAATGATCGACTGGCGCTTGGCGTGGATTGGCAGATCGGGGGAGCGAAATTGAGAATGGTGCACAACCAGCCTCGTTTGCATGCGAACCATAGCAATTCATAGCAATCAAGTTATGATTTCATGATTATCGTCTTTGATGAGGATAATAACAATCATCAAATTCATTATTTGTGTTTATTTATCATCCGGAGTAGAGTCAGGGAGCGTAGACTCCCGTAGAGTCGAGAATACGGTTTGGATATTTGGTTGTTGTTTGCTGATCATGTCTAGATGGACGGTTTTCAGCTACGGCAATGAGCGAACACGCCCGGAAGAAAGGGAAAAGGTGTGAAGTAAGCTGTAAATGGTATTAAATTTACTGTAAATAAACGTAACTACCGATTGCACGACCGTTTATGCGGTTTTAAACGATTCATTAAGTTGTTGGAGTGATGGACATTCATTAGGAACGAAAAAGGTGATTACTGCAGGCCAGTGTATGTTTGGGTAGACTTATGTGTAATAAGAACGGAAGAGATGCGAGTCGGTCCGCTTCTTGAGCAGATGTTGAATATGGATGAGGTTATGTTTTTTTTTTATTCTTCTGTATTCCACTAGACACGTGTCATTGCACTTGTAATCGTTTGGTGAATCGGTCATTAACGGTTTATGGTCAAACGTAACCCACTTTTTCTCCGTTTATGTTCCTGTGATACGAAAACGTATTCGAAGCACTGAAAGTGGAATCGAATGTATACGTTTCGCGCATTTATGCATTGTAAACATAATGTTGGAAAAATAAACGTGAAGGCTCTTCTTTTGCTATTAACTATTATTTTTAGTCATTCACTAAAATGAATAAATCAATAATGTCTGTTTGTTTCGCTGCTATATGCTTTCGATTAGCATTCATTCGTTTTTGAACATCAAATAAAATGAGCTAGAATATCAGCAGAAATGCTAATGGAAGGAGAGATATGATCACTGATGGGTCTACGTTACTGTTGCTTTTACGACCGTGTGTAATTATTCGGTTGCCCTCCAGATGTTTCGAAATATCCGTATAATTGCATAATTTAAGCATCTCGTCCTACAATTTCGCCATTCTAAATCGGAAACTAAACTCTATATTGTGACGAGTTCATTACCTTGAGTGGCTATTGGACGGTCCTCTGGAGGAAATAGAAAAGTTTGTGAAGTTGTTCACATCAAGTTTGACATCTTGAGTAAATATGCCATTAAAATAATGTTATAACATTTTTCAAAACCGTTCGTCTAAAATAAAGACTCTTGTTGAGCAGATGAGTGTTGGTGTTCATTTTTAAGGCTTAATTAGGAGTTTTTATACTCATGAAATGATTATTACTACAACAAAACTTCCATCCTTAACTATAACGTGTAACACAGCTCCTCACTTAATTTCTGCTGCTGAGAAATAAATAGCAGGATATTTCATTATTTTAACTTACTCGGTCTCAGGTTCACGAAAACGTTGTAGACGAAATACGCGTATCGATCAAGATAAGTAAGAAAGATAGTTGAAATTTAATGAAAATTACTAATATTTCTTCTCATTTTGTAGTTACTAGATGTGTTTGTGTCTAGATGTGTGTGTTTGTATATGTTATTTTCTGCAACTGGGAAAACACTTATTTATGGACACTGACAGCCAAGGGCTGGAAATCTCGATAATAAAGGAATAAAAACAATAAATACTGATAAACCACTCGTACACAATTTTAAATCAATAGTAGCTTAGCATATATTCAACGAAAAACATTTTTATATTACATATAAGTTTTAGACCTAGCACAAATCCTTGGAAAAATTTTTAGAAAAAAGCGTAGAAATTTACTAACAGAATTTAAAAAAAAAACTTCACAAAGATCAAGAAAACGGGTCTTTTGTATAAAAAATTAAACAATCACTAAGTTTAAATTTTTATACAAATTACACAAACAACTTACTACATAATACAACAACAATAGACTACCTACTGATCAGATAGGAACTTATAGATTAAAAAAAAAACATAAAGAACGAACTACCACATAGTAGGAACACATGTATAAATTATATTTAACAGTAAGAAAATAACATATACAAACCTATTCATGCAGACACAGATGCATCTTTAGAAACGATTAGAAACGTTGAAATTAAACATTCAATGCAAACCATATTTTGGGAAAAAGGACGGACCATTAGGGCACCCAAGTGAAACGATTTAGAAAGGGAGCATGCGACTGCCTAATTCTGTTCTTAACATTTCGCGGAACGAAGGTGGACTTTTCAACTCCATCATTGGGTTTATTCTGTTAATCGAGGGCTAGATTCTATCGCTGTTTGTGTGGGCTTCCTTCTGGAAGCACATTCTCTAGTCTGTTCCCCGCATTTTGCGCAAGTGTTACTGTTAACGTGTCCGCCCACCGTGTTTGCCTTTTTATACAGAAGTTCAGAAATCACAAATAGCAATATAGTCTTGAACACTCTTGTTCAAAAGGTCTGTATCCACATTAATCCTGACTCCTTTGACACACTGTTGCTTTAGAAATATTGCAGGAAGGAGTGAAAATAAATCAATGTTTAGTGTTCAAGATGGCATGACGAATACATAGCATTTGTGCGAGCGGACATAAAGCAAATCTTTAAATGTCAATACGGGAACTTTCAATATAATGGATTTATCTTAATCCAGTGTTCACGGTGTGCTCGAATCATTTTCGGAATATTTGACCGCAAATCACCTGTCTATCTGTCAGATTACTAAGTGGTAATTTGTCGTTTTTGTTATATTCAAATCCAGAGATTTTTACTTGATCATTGTTGTTGTATCGTGTAGTGTACTGATTTAGTTAAAAGGTAAAAAAGATATTTTTTTAAGAGTGAATAAGTGAAGTGTTAGTTTAAATTTTCCTAGTTTTTCAATGTTCATGTGTCAACTTATCGCATCTTAAGCAGGGGCTCTGCATCGCTGTAAACAACATGTAGATTCACCATAGTTCCAATAATTTTGACACTTTTGGACATCTGTTAACTGAAATCGACAAAGATTTTTTATTAGGGCCTAACTGACAAACATAAACAATTGCTAATTTCTTGTATTTGATTATAAGATCTTAAGACATTTACACCCACAATGAAATTAAGTTTGTGGCGTTGTTGACATCTTAATATTGATATTGGTCAATATCGGGTGAAAAAGGGAAATTCAAACTTTGACGCCAGCTGTAGTTCAATCTACTTGTTGGAAACCGTTTAAATTTTGTCCACATTATTTTCTATATGTATAATTTTTAATATGCTACTAAAATTATTCACAGAAATACAAATTTTTGAAATTGCTATGTCCAAAAATGACTTTTCTCATACATGTTTTGATAACTTCAAATTATTAGATTCAATCAACATGAAATTTTGGTCATATATGGTCTGTACATTGAATATAGTGTTGTCAAATTTTTGAATATATTGAATATAGTTTGTTGCCAAAAATATTGATAATTGACAAGGTTCAACATGGCGTTATATGGAAGCAAAATTTTGCTCGGTCTTTTTTTTGCTACTGAGTGTACAAACACACACTCTACAAAAACAAACACTATCTTCAGAAAATTTGTTGCAAATCGATTTTCTATCAGAGAAAAATTTAACATACATGCATTTAAGGCCTGATTTTCAACCCAGAGCATTCTGAACATGAAGAAGTTCGGAAATTTGGGTCTAAAGTTGTAACTGTATTCATTTTTAGCTATACAAATTAGCGTTATTTGTTTTAATAAAGTTTATCGAATCATTTGAAAGGTCAACCGACACTATTAGATAATCTGGGATGTCAAATGAAACTGTCCTGGATCTACAATAGTAACGGTAGCTTTATCAGCTACACGAATTTAAAATATGTATTCAACCATATTAATTGGGTCCTCTGGAAGGTCAACATACATTATGAGATAATCTGGGATGTTCATGGTCATCCAAAAAATTGTGGGGCTCAGAACTTGGGATCTACAGTTGTAACTATAGTTTTACAGCTAGAAAAATTTACGATGTATGTTCAACCATGTTTAATCTATTTTATGGAAGGTCAAGCGACATTATGATAAAATCTGGGATATTCTGGGTCATACCAGACTTTTTTTTAGTTCATTACTTAGGATCTACAATTGAAACTGTATTTTTTTCAGATGTACAAATGTACGATATGTATTCTACTATGTTCATTAGATCTTATGGAAGGGCAACCGGCATAATGATGTAATTTGAGGTGTTCTAAGTCATTCACGGAACCACAAGTCCGTACGGAACCTAGGATCTATAATTGTAACTGTAGCTTTTTCGGCTATACAAAGGTTTGATATGTTTTCAACCATGTTACATACATGAACACATATAGTAACTTTGTGTAGCCGAAAGAAAATATAATTACATGTGAAGACCCTCACTTTTGAACTCAAAACAGTTTTGACGACCTAAAACCTGCCAGATTATTGCATTACATCTTTTGACCTTTTAGAAGATCAAATGAACATGGTTGAATACATATCTTAATTTTGTATAGCCGAAAAAGCTACAGTTAAAACTGTAGATCCTAAGTTTTGTATTCCAGCACAGTTTGGATGACCTAGGATATCCCAGATTATGTCAATGTGTTCACTTTGACTGTTCTTTTTTTGTATTCTCCCTTGCGCGGAGTAGCGATCTATGGTGAAATTTGTCAGAAGCAGATAATTTCTCATCTCCATGCGAGGCTCTAGGAGTGGACAGTAATTTATTGCTAGAACGAATAGAAATGAAGAGAAAGTGTATTGATAGTTCCGTATAGAGTAACGGCAGGTTTTGAAATATGGTTTTGAAATCAGATATCTCGGTTCGGAGATATTGACGCAACAAGTTCCGAAAATACACAGATTTTGAGAACTAATTCATGTTTCTCAGCAACCACTTAACTGAATTGGGTTCCAAATAAGAGGTATCATGGTCTGATTGAATTCTATTGAATTGATTTGGACTCGGATATCCGGTTCTGGAGATATGACCGAATTTTTTTCCAAAAATACTCGGATTTTACGAATTTTGGGAACTAACCCATGTTTCTTAGCAACCATCTTGGGTGCAACGACCATCGAAAGATATTGTACTCCCATAGAACTTAATTAAATATTTCTGGGATAGGTTTAGCAGATATGGCCGAGAGAAGTTTCGAAAAACGCGGATTTTAAGAACTAGCCATATATCTTGGTAACCACTTGACAGAATTAGACACAAAAAATGTTAAATGAAAGGTGTTGTGGTTCCATAGAGCCTATTCAATATTTGTGGAACAGTTGAACATTCCAGAAAACTTAGATTTTAGGACCTATGTCGACTATCTTGGTAACAACTAGACTGAGTTGGACGCAACAAACGCCTAATTAAAAGTATAATGGTCCCATAGAACCGTATTAAAATGTTTCAGAACAGTTCCAGAGATATGGTTGGACAAATTTAGGGAAAACGTGGTTTTCAGGAAATAAGAATTTGACGCAATAGCCGTCAAATGAAAAGTGTTATGGCATAGGATTTCAAATAGGGTGGGCCGAGCTTTTTTTTTAGGGAGAGAGAGAGAGAACTACATTCGTTTTGTTTTGTTTGTTTGTTTCTTTTAATTACTTGCTGGAAATTATTTGGTACTTCTAGATAAAATTGAATCAAATAACTGCTTTAAACTGCTAATAATTCACAAAAACCGTTGCGCAATTCACACATTGTGCACTAAATTCATCAGCAGAGCATGAACATCGACATTGATAGTAGCTGTCCTCTTAGCTGTATGTATTTGATTGAGGAATTTCTTGCCAATGAACCTATTCATGCAAAATAGTAACCTAGTGCTTATGTATGTATTCCATCCGGTGATCCGTTTTGTTGGGAAGGTTTTTCTGTTTATAAACACGAGCAGAACCATCGGTTATTCTCCGGTCTTCTTCTAAGCTCTCCACCGATTGCTTGTCGATGTGCCAAATTTGGAAGACGTCTGCATTGAGTTATCTCAAATTATAATAACCCGTCCAATATATAATAAAACATTGCAATTTGTTAAGCGGACTGGAGGTAATGAAATCATTTATTATAAGACCAAGTCTCTCCCGGTTGGTATTAAACCGATGAGCATGGACATCAATAGAAACATGAAGGTGACAGAAGACAAGGAATGCATCTACGGACTCTTATTTTAAAGAAATCCCTCAATTGCTATTTTTAATGGATTAGCATAGATTGTTCTTTCATTGATACAGATATTAGTTACAGTAGTGCAATAGAATCATCTGTCAATAATTAAATGGAAAATACTAATTTTTCTTCTCATTTGTAGTTACAGGTATTCCACTAAACAGCTCAAACTCTCTAGGATTCATCATTGTCAATTGTTGTTATTTTTAAACGGATAAACTACCAAATTTTTAAATTCATTTTGACACCATCATCCCAAAATTGCCTCCCAGTAATCGAACGAAAAAATAACAATCACCAATTTTGCCAACGATAATGACTGATCCACACTGTTGTCTGCTGAACTTCTCATGGACATATTTCTGGATTCTTAGCGGCACCTTTAGCACTGCTCTCAATACACTCGACCTTACTTGGACGATGCCCCAAGTCAAAAAAGGGAATTTGCTAGCAAACTCGCCACCACCCCGCTGCCAGCTCGCTTTTTGATACCAAAGAAAAGACCAGGAACATAAGGGACGGAAAACCTTTCGATATGTTATTAGTAGTTGCCATAATGAAAAACTTGCTTTTTATTACTCTTCGGCATCAAGGAGAAGCAATAATATACATTGGAAAGATATGCTAAATTTCGTATTCATTTTCCTACCATATCATTTACATATTTGATAACGTTTCACTGAAAACCAGAAAACCCCTAGAGTACGAGAGGCGCACTGCAGGGTTGAATAGGATTTGCGCATGAAAGTATACATACAGGCCATGGCTGGGTATGGTTAGACGGGTTTTCAGAAAGGAGAACGAGAGGTGAGATCGATCATATTTAGCTCACAACACGGTGTAGGTCATAACCAGTATTTATTGTATTTTAGCACTTCTTACCGCGAGTTTGCAATATGATAAGCAGGGTTGTAATGCCTTTTTCCCTCTTTTGTTCGGCACGCATGCCTTCGCGGTACACGACCTAGGTCATATCAGCGACTTGCGATCTTTGTAAATGCGTATGTTCCTACCGACTGGCTATTCTCGGATTAAACGCTGATCGCCCTCTGAGCGGATAGATTTCGATCTCGATGCAAAATTTAATAACGGAAGTAATTTTGCACGCACTTTGTGACTAGCAATCATCAACGCCATACCTATTCGTGCAAGATGTGGAATGATCGTCTGCTCGGCCCGCTTGCATGAAACTGGACTTGCAGACCGCCGCCGCCACCTCCGGCTGCCCCCCCCCTCAGATTAGTCAATAAAGTCAATAATAATTAATACATTTTATCATTAGTCTATGCGCAAGAAATAATTACGTGTGAAATTCTGCCCGCGCCAACAGGCACGGCCGCTTTCGACCAAAGTGGATGAATTTTATTTACTCATTGCTCGGCGGGGGGAGAATAAAAGCTCACCGGTGCATGCGCGGCTTATACTCGATAAAGCTGGCAATTAAATCGGAAATCTTTGAAGAAACCCGCCATGTTCTGGTTTTTCGCACCGTGATTGGGACAAGAAGCTAAGTTTTGAACTTCAAATCAAAGGAAACAGCGCGAGTTCAATGGTTATAATTGTTTCTGCCTTTTCACAGCTTTGAAGTGTGAAATATCGAAATGTTTTGGTGAAGTTTTCAACAAGAAAAAAAAAAGTTCAAAGTTGTTAACCATGTGAATTAAGTCCATTACCTTTCGCGAACAATATACATAATAGGAAGTTAGCGGAAGAACAACTGCATGGGATTTAGGGAACAACAGGGAGGGGCAAGTGTCTTTCGGTGTCTTTGTCCTGTTTCTTCGCCAGGAACATGGTAGGAGCAGGTTTTCGCTCGTTTCGTCGCAGTTGAAATTGTAGAATAGTGGTGAACTGCCAGTATAATCCTCAAGAGATGTATCTGTGGAGGATGATGAAAAACAGGTCTCATCGATTGGTAAATAATTTGTATAAATTTACTGCTCTATGAGTACCTGCAAACCTGAGCCTAACAAATAAACGAACTGTAAAAAAGAGAACCTTCAAACTGTATATAAATAAGAATAAGAATTTAAATAAATTATAGTGATGATGATGATGAAGATGATGATGATGATGATGATGATGATGATGATGATGATGATGATGATGATGAAATAGTACAATCTATCGTAGCAAGGAAACTGTCCATAGCAGTGGAATGATCTGAAAAACGATTTGGTCAGGATTCTATTGTTGTTTCTGATCATCAAGCTCCTGTATGGAGGGCCAAAAACGTTTGGGTGGGCTCGTGACATTTACACAAAGCCCGCGAATATAGGGAAGGAGATTCTCCCTTCCAAAATCAAGTTCACACCCGCAGCTCAAGAATCGAGTCCTCAATTGACAGAATTAACCCAATAGATCATTGCACGGAATGTATTAACCTCACTTTTTTTGACAGTTCAGGGAGCTTGTTTACAAGGTGTTAGAATTTGGACCGCTCAAACGAAATTTTTCATTCGCGTTTTCCGGATTCTGTACGATTAGATCCAAGCAATGATGTGATAATAAGCACTGGTGTCTGTTTTCCGGCAATTTTTCTTCAATCGTAATAAATTTAGAGCACAAAATCTCAAACCGAAACCACGTAAACAAGCTCCCTGAACTGTCAAATCTGCATTGATGACGCCATCGTGCAATGATCTATAGATGGGGTCGAACAGCCCGCCCTCGTTCCGTGCAATGTTAACAATAAGGAGTAGGCAGTCCCATGCTCCCTATCCAAATCGTTTTACTTGGGTGCGCTGATGGTCCCGTTATATATTATGTCATGGATATTCAGTAAATTTTGTAGTGGTCATATAATTACTTACATTGTGTTAGAAAATTTGGCTGAAAGTAAAATTGGTTAGGGTTACCGTTCTTTACTTATTGCTCAGTGTCGTCTCGGTTTTTCTTCTTTTGAAGAGCTGACTCAAAGACCTATGCACTATGTCATATGGTACTAAGTGATGTCCATCATATCCTCAGTATGGTGAAGATTATTTGTTTTCACACACTCTTCCTACCTCAACGAGAGCTCTTCTCTCTTGTTTATATTCACCACCGTGTTTGCATGCGGGTAGGGCATGTGAGTGGAAAAACATGGTTCTTTCCTTTTTTCGGACATTTTCTACAACTCCGACGATGTTTTCACTATCAACCGCACCAGCGTATCACAGAAAGAGCACTGGCGCGTCCTCACCAGGGATGCCAGACACTTTTTTCAGAAGTCTGTATCAATCTCATGGAAATGTCTGCACGGAAAAAAAATCCGTGCCCGGATACGTGAACTGCAGTCATGAGTTCAAGAACAAGCAAGAGTACACCGTGAACTGATTCACATAATCGGGAACTAGTTCACGTTTTTGGGTAAAAATTATGAAAACGTGAACTAGTTCACGGTCCGTTTTTATTTTCGTGAACGCTTTTGTTTCTGTGTGTATTTGTCTGTATAAGGGTTTTAATTTTTTTTAAGGTACTGCGAAAAAATGTTGAAAATCGCTATTAATCGATGCTGAAAAACGAGTTGAGGTAAGATTATGTTTTGTATACATCACACCTACAAAAATCTAACGAGTAAGAGATTGAAATTTAAGTTTTATATTTATATGTCAACTTGTTGTTTTTCAATCACTAAATATGAGGAAGCAAAATATTTTGATCATTTAGATTCGATGTTTTGAAAAATTGTAGGCAAATTGTTTATTATTATCATTCATAAATGTAAAGAAACAACACACCTTCACTTCACTACTACAAAGTTTATTAATTCGAAAGGCTCGAGGGACTTAAATTTGATTGTACATGCCGCTTGTGAACACACATTTCACATTAGATTAAATTTCAACCACTCCGTTTTTCTTTCTCTGTGATCTAACGTGGCCAAAGGCTTCAAAAGGCCTTTCATGGTTTATGTGGCAGTGCGATTGCGATCGTTGGTTTTATTGATATTGTAAATTGAGATAATTCACTCAACAGGGGCCGTCAAATGTAGTTCAGCCATTATTTCTGGAATGAACTGTCACACGGAAAGGCTTTTCTGGAATTTCTAGAAAATCCGCCACTGAAAATCTCAATTCCCTGAACTCGTCGTCGCTTGGTTAAACTGATAAATCATCAATAATGTTCTCAAATCGTCTGATAAGTTGCTTGATGGGCTTTTGCTCTGATATTGCCAGGATCAATTGACGCTAAAGGCCTAAACGCAATGCGGGCGGAAACGGAATGGATACGACAATACGTCCAATTGGCATCTACTTAGATTTAATCATTTTTATAGAAAGAAAAACTATTTAGATATATACAGAATTTCAGATTACGTTACAACTTTTGAACGTTCATGTGGCAGCCTATTCACACGTGAAATCTGCCGCGACCAACCTGGCAGAACGCGCCGGGCATGGAAGAATTAAAATAAATTATAACTAGAAATTAGAAGAAAAATTAGTATTATCCATTAAATTCCAACTACCTTTGCTTATCTTGACAGATACGCGTATTTCGTCTACAATGTGCAGACTTCTTCAGTGTCTCGTACTAATAACTCGACTAGTACGAGACACCGAAGAAGTCTGCACATTGTGGACGAAATACGCGTATCTGTCAAGATAAGCAAAGGTAGTTGGAATTAAATGGAAAATACTAATTTTTCTTCTAATGTCTAGTTACAGGTATTCCACTAAACAGTTTAAACCCTCTAGGATTCAATAAATTATAGTTAAGGCAAACTCCGAGTAGACTATCTCTCCACCATATCATATGCCTGGGTCTGGAGTTGCAGGAGTCACTCCAGAGGATGACAAAAGTTGGGTCAAAATCAATATATCAATTTAACTAAAGTCACATTATTTTCTCAACAACGTTAAGCAAGTGTTGAAATACCCATCATAATGTGTTCTAATATTCCAGTTGTCTAAGTCAAGTTCTGCCGATAGTGTAGCTGAAAATAAATCCACAATTATTGTCGAGTGAGTCGACTCTCCATTTGATTTGATTCGAAGAGTCGAGTCACTCGATTCGGCAATTAATGACTGGTAGAAATTAAAAAGTACCGATTATACACTACTTTTCATAGAAAAGGGTGTTAAAAACAACGCCAATTACTAGTTTTGAAAGGAAATTTGATGAAACATGCTTTAAACATTTTCGAAAGCCGCAAATGGGGTTTTCCACAGGATTCTGCACCTTCACGTCAGCAAAAGTTTCGCAGGTCTGGTGTAACTTCTGCAAAATTAAACGAAGGTGTGTGTTTTTAATTAAACCCTTGGATCGTTAGTTTCTACCATGGTTTTTCTTTCTGTGTAGAAGTAAACAAAACATCTATCTTCACACTACGGCGTATTCTGTCAGTTTGAACGTAATTTTCCTTTGCATAATCTTAGATTAACTTCTTGTGCATGATGTAGCACTGAGAGTAACTCAAGCATCCCTCATTCTTGACTAAAAAGGGGTTCAGGTCGTTCAGGCCGCTTCCGCATATCTCTGAACTCTGAGGATCACTAATAATAAACAAATTACTTTTACATTATAAATGTAAACCATAAAAGCTGACAACGACGACGAAGTCACGCACAAAGCTGTAACATTTTACTCTGCGGAAGTGTTAGCAGCTTGTACACGCAAAAAAAAAGTCGCAGTAGAAACTACCATTTCGAGGGTTAAATTAAGCCGATCACCAACCATTTTCAGCTGACTATAAATGCGTTTGATTTAACCATGCCTGCGATAAGATCAACCATGTTGCGGTTGATATCAATATGAGGTCTGTCAAATATACCACAAACGTTGAAGGTTTTACTATAAACGTAGTAAATTTGACTGAAATTTCATGGTAGTTTTGAACATAGGCATAGTCGGGTGAAATGGTAGTTCTTACTACAAGATTTTTTCCTGTGTACAAACAAGACGAACACCGTTGTTAAACCGTCGGATTGAATTTCCGCATATCTCTGTACTCTGAAAATCACTAGTTTGGCTCAAATTTTGACAGTTCTCGTTGCTCGATTGGCTCAAGATTGCCGCTTCCGCATATCTCTGTACTCTTAAGGGTCACCCACAATTGATACGTTGCGGATGCGGATGTAAATTTGACAGAAAACCTATGGGGAAACTGTCAAATTCACGCAAACGCATCCGCAACGTATCAATTGTGGGCCAGCCATGAGGATCACTACTCATTACAATATTTCAAGCTAAACAATGCATTAGGTCCTAAGTAACATTGAGAGACTCTCTTTGTCGACTTTCTCTTTGCGTTCCTACACAGGCTACACAGAAAAAAATAACTAGCCTTAACGAGCGTGTAAAATTTCCCCTCGTTTAATTCCAAGCCAAAGAAGGCGTAGACAACGAAATTGTTTGCAATCTTTCATGTGCCATACTACAACGTTTACGGTCTTTCATACAACAGAATAGATTCAGGCGTTATCTGGCTCAAATTTAAATGAAATATCCCATTATTTTTGCCAAATCTAGCATTCCTTTTATGTGCATTAGATAACGCCGAAAATTCAATATTTCTTTTTATCTGTGTATGTAAAAACATGTTCAAGTATGTTCAACGGTACGGTAGTATAAAATGTGATTAAGGATCCAATACTTCTAAAATATCAGCAAATCGTTTAATAGACAAGCTATTAACCAAAGAAAAAGTCGACGAAGAGAATCTATCAATGTTACTTAGGACCTAATGCATTGCTCAGCTTGATTTCAGTAAAATAATAATGAATACTGATATGAAACGTGAAAATTACTGAAGCTTCGAAAAATCACAATGACGTCTATATAAGGTCTGCGGCAACGCACTGCTTGCTTGTATTGGAAGCAAAGAGAATGTAAACATTGTTGAGCCAATGAGTGATGACGTAACACTATTAAACTTTCTATTGGCGGGCATAGGTTCAGATAAAAAATATCGGTTCAAACGATTATTATAAATGCTGAATTGTGGAAATAATCATGATACAAATGCCATTTCTTGAGCAGAAGCATTTCCTCCCGGTAACATGGATCATTTATAGTGAATTTAACTGAGGTAATTGAATTTTTGCCACACAAACTTTCAAACGCTGGGTCATGACAATCGAGTAGCGATATAGAGCCAATTTTCCATCATTGGTAGACTGAAATCGGTTGAAAAATTAAGTTTTTTAGCGCATACAATAAACAATCCCGGAGCGAACGAATCAAAATAAATAGTATGACGTAGTACATTCCGAGCTTTTGTGAAGCCTGCGCAAGGAATGTAGTGGTATTAGTGTCATGAGTGAATTTTGCTCATTTCACTAATCAAGCAAAACAATGCATTAGGTCCTAAGTACATTGAGAGACTCTCTTTGTCGACTTTCTCTTTGCGTTCCTACGGCTATGTAAGAACATGTTCAACTATTTTGAACTTGCAGTACGGTAGTAATAAGTGTGATTACGGATCCAATACGTCGAAATCGTCAGCAAATCGTTTAATTGACAAGCTATTAACCAAAGAGAAAGTCGACAAAGAGAGTCTCTCAATGTACTTAGGACCTAATGCATTGTTTTGCTTGTAATATTGTTGTGGCTACTGGGTCAGACCTTATACAGACGTCATTCGAATAATCGTAACTGAATGGTTCGGCAAAAGTTGCGCACACACTTAGATTTTTTTAACAGAAATCTGTAACATTTTACCGAATTCTCAACAGCTGAACTTTCGGTAATTCGATTTAACGGATTACGGTGAAATTTTACAGTTATCGGTAAAAAAAAATTACCGGATTTCGGTAAAATTTTACCGAAATCCTTAAAATAAAATTATTTAACGTTCAGCTGTTGAGAAATCGGTAAAATTTTACACATTTCTGATAAAAATCTGAGTATGCAAATTTTTCATTTGATCCATGTACCATGATATACTTTGTAACAAGGACTTTGGTGATAAAAAAGATGTACGTGAGAAAGGAAGACGTGTTAAACGTGCTTGTGATTCAAGGGTGAGTCACTCAGCACAATATCCGTTGTCCCCTTTTATTTAGTATGCCTCTAACTGTTACGATGAGTACCAATTGGTACCCATGTGTGTAATGTCAATTTGATAGCTCAATCATTATATTTTTGCTACGTCTGGCACCAGGCAATTGTTTTGTTTAGCTTTGCAAACATTTTCCAGGTGATTTGAGTCTCGGTCAAGGTTTTGTTGTGTAAGCCGTGTTTTTGATACTCTTGTGTTAAGACAGTGAATTTCAGTGATAAAGGCCAGTATACAGATTAAAAGTAATGTGCATTAGGATAGGACAAGTAATGGTCAAAAAATGCTTATTTTGTCGGTATTATTTACCTTGTATGTAGCTGAAAAGGCGGGTAAACTACGGACGATTTCATAACGTTAGTAACGCCTGCCCATGTCATCCAAATCGGGCTGTCAATTTTCCTAGTGGAATGCTCCGTTCGATTATTCCGCAAGGAAAATTGACATGTCACCCATAATGGAGCCGTTTTTTACAAGAATTACAAGAACGAGGTGAAACTCTACCCTATGATTGCAGATTTACCCTGCGTTACAACAAAATGTATCTAATCTTATCATCCATGCAAGATTCCCCTGTAATGATATTATTTATTTTTTCGATTCTTCTGTAATTATATTAAGTTCTTAATTGTAACCCTCCAATGTAATGCGTATTTCATGCATAAATACCATCATCACCTTCTTCAATCTTGTCTTCTTGCGTGGTGTCTAATCCGCTCGAAACATTCGTTATATAATTCTCTGGACCACTTAATGAATTACAGGATATTAGGTATATCTAAGTTGTCTTGTGAGGTACTACTAGTAGTCTTTAACGACGTTCCTCTGTCGGCGTTGCTGAGGCTTACAAACTGCACTACAGCAGTAGAGTGACTAGTTACATTTAATGTTGATGTGCCCGAATATGTTTGACCTTATTTCCTTGATGGACATTCTGGCATTGGGAAATGAAAATAACTACTATGCCTGGTCAGGTTGTAAATGTGTCAGTTTCCTTTTTACGATTTTTGATGAACGGAGTTCCACCAGCTGCAACTTCTTCACAAAGTCCCTGTCTTCAATCTCTTGGACACTTCCCTGTCTTCAATCTCTTGGATCATCTCGATGGTTAGCTGAGTCAACGACTGGTGATGAAGAGGTTGATTGTTGATTCCACCTCCAATTTGCTCCGAAAATGTTGTTGTTGTTGTTGTATTTTAACAATGACATTTTACATGTATCGGATGCATTCATGTGAAACTCCGAAAATGTGCCTTTAATTGTAGCTGCTAAAGGGTGTCCACGATGAAATTGCCACATTATGAAATTGCTCTAACTTTTTAACCGTTGGGTAGAATTTAATGAAAATTCGAGTGGATTTAGTTCATAGTGCATTTTTTACATCCTGCAAGTTTTAAAGTCCTCACGGAATGGAGTCGAAAGAACAGCTCGTGCGTGATAAAATCTTGCGCATTCATCACGAAAACAAGGATCTCTCGCATCGTTCCATCGCTAAAACGTTGGGAATCGCGAATTCCACGGTGTCGCGAGTGATTAAGCGGTTCGAGGAACGGTTGACCACCGATCGGAAGCCCAGAAGTGAAGGAAAAAGTATTCCGTACAACACCAAAAATCACAACCGCGTAGTTGGGGCCTTCAACCGAATTCCGAACGCCTCCGTTCGGGATGTAGCTAAGAAGCTGCACCTAAGCCGAAGTTTTGTCCAGAAGGCCAAAACTAAGGCTGGGCTTCGAACGTTCAAGGTACAAAAGGCCCCCAATCGTGACGAGAAGCAGAACAAGTCCGCCAAAACCCGTGCCAGGAAGTTGTACCTCAACATGCTGACGAAAGTTGAATGCTGCATCATGGACGACGAAACATATGTGAAGGCCGACTTCAAACAGATCCCCGGCAACCTGTTTTTCACGGCCAAGGATAAGTTCAGCGTTCCGGAGCATGTCCGCACTCAGAAGATGTCCAAATTTGCGAAGAAATTCCTGGTTTGGCAAGCCATCTGCACGTGCGGGAAGCGGAGTGCACCTTTTGTGACCCAGGACACGATGAACGGACAGGTGTACATAAAAGAGTGCCTCCAGAAGCGGCTGCTTCCTCTCCTGAAGGCCCACAACGTCCCAACAATCTTCTGGCCGGATTTGGCCTCATGCCACTACTCCAAGGATGTGTTGAAGTGGTATGCGGACAATAAGGTCAATTTCGTGCCGAAAATGTTCAACCCTCCCAACACTCCGGAGCTCCGCCCCATCGAGAAGTACTGGGCGATTATGAAGCAGCACCTTCTTAAACGACCTAAGGTAGTGAAGACAGTCGAGGAACTGAAGAAAGTATGGGTTTACATGCAAAAAACGGTTGATTCACAGGTTGTGCAGAATCTTATGGCCGGGGTTAAGGCCAAGGTGCGGGCATTTGCGTATGGACTGTAAACAAAATACGAGTAAAATGGTAAAATGAAGTTTAATAGTTATTTCTCAATCCCTGAAAATTTGATGGCAATCGGATGAAAACTCGAATTTTGCGAATCAATTTTGTGTGTGGCAATTTCATCGTGGACACCCTTTAAGTTTTATCATGTCACTACTTATATATTTAAAGGCTTACCTCATCCATTGTTCCACTCAAAATTTTGCCTCAGCAAACAAGTTACTCAATTTTTTTTTATAAAACTTATGTCTGTTGTGTGACGAAACAAGCAAATCAAAACAACATTTCGAACCTAAGTGGGTTAACTCCTTTAATGGGTAAAACTATTTTACCCATTAATGGGTGCAGAGCCTGCACGTAAGGATATCGGGGATTTTTTACCCATTTTTTTAAAACGTTTGTTATTTGGGAAATGCGTATGAAACACTGATTTTCCAAAACGTTTGTTTTTCGTGATTTGTTTTTAGTTGTGATATTGAATAATGAGCATTAGAATAAACAAAATTGATCGCAATAACTGTATTTGTATTTGTATATGTGTATTTGCTCGTAACGACAACCCTTTAGTATCAGGCTTTTTACCTCTCAGGTATGTCAAGTTTCGTTCGGGGTTTTTCACATTGGCAAATATTCCGGTGACGTTCAAGTGGTCCATTGAAGCGGTCACCACATCGTTCTCATCCAGAGAAATTCTTTCATCGCTCAAACATTTCTTGAAGACTTATGTTGAATATATCTGATAAGATTAAAATAATTTTGACGTTAACTTGATGAAATCTTAGATTTTACGCTCTGGAAGAGACACATACTCGGAAGTACGATTTTGCTCATGAAATTGAAGCATTTTATACTACTATATTAAATTATTTACGTTCCTCTTAGTATTCAGTTTACCTTCAGTTCTTCCATATTTTTCTCGTTTTCGTAGAATGAATTACGCGATTTTTTATTTATTTCTCAAACAGCGCCCTATACAAAGCGAGCCAGGAAAATGCTAAGATATTTTTTACCCATTAAAGGGTAGAATAATACCCATCTTTTGGTCTCTCGTTGAAAATAAAAAAAGGGTCAGTAGTATGCATTATTTAGATTTTAAAATTACCCATTTTTTGACAGCTTCATATACTATCAAAAAATGGGTACATTTTCAGGCCGGTTACAGTGTACTACGTCAATTTGGCAGGGCTGCCAGGTTATATCTTCGAAAAGTACAAATGTCAAAAGTGTCGCAGAGTGCCACACTTGTTCCAGTATGGTGTATGATTTTGTTGTGATTACAAAGAAAAGTGAAGGTGTATTTTTGTAAGTATGATTGGAATGTTTTCTAAATTTCTGAATATCAACAAAATTGATCCGGAGGTTAATATTTTGTCGGCTCCCGCTGCGCAGGACTTTGGATGGCATGATGACCTCTACGTCAAATGAAATAGAGAGAAATGTATGTTTTGACCTAATTTCAAATAATAAAAATAAAATACTCGACAATCAGTTTCCGGTCGTAAAGTTCTTCGACGTCTTGAGCCAAACGACTTATGTTTGATAAGAAGCATGTTGATAGACCCCTAAAGTTCCGGGAAATGGTTGTCTGCATTGCACACCACCAAAATGTCATGTAAATTTCTGTCCCCTGAGACCGACACATGCAAGCTTCCTTAGGCACATAAGAATGAGTTGAAAGAGATTAGAAAATAAATTCAATCAAACTCATCTATCGTCGAATTGCGTATGTGTTAACCTCAGGAGACATTATGTTACACGAAATCTTTTTACAAACATGAACTACGTCTCGTGTAAAATTCAAAATTTCTAAGTGTGCTACTAATCCAAAATTGAGCAGTTTAACCGAGAGCGTTGGTTTTGTATGTGGTGCAGATCGGATGAGGAGTTTAAGGAGAGCGACATTTAAGGCACGGAGAAGCATAGAGGAAGAAATATGATGATCTGTGGGTGTTTTCCGTTGGATGAAGTAGGAAACCTCGTAGAAATCGACGCGATAGTGACAGAAGATTCCTACATTAACACAAACACTTCAATGGACTCCGAATAATCTGAAAGCATTTGATCTGACTTGGACATTCCCTATTCTACTTTGTATGTAAGTCCTTATCTATTTGAATAGCATATATTAATTCGGTAGATACGTATTTCTAAAAAAACGTATTTTCTTTTAAAAATAACTAACGTGGAACAGAATAAGGAAACAATTTTTTTAAGATAATCATCTCAAATTGTCAAGAAAAAAAAGACACGGGGTAGTGATTGGTAGAGTTAGGTTCATAAGTTCTATTGAATTAATGAAAATAAAAGTAACGTCTGTAATCAAACATAAGCGTTTAACAAGCTGGTTCACAAAAACTATAAACCTCACCTAAAGTCTAGCAAATTACCGCACTGGAAAAAAACAATCAAAAACAATTTTTTTTCTTATGCACCTTTTTTTCCTCTACCGATTTATCACAGCACGTACATCTCTGCCGACGAGGCGAGTGCAGTTCAATGAATTATACGAGCTGCAATTTCCTACAGTTGTTGGCAGTACATAGCTATCAAAGGTGCGTAAAGCCATTCTCCTGGAGGAATAAACTTTGTGTTTTGGGTTGTCCGTCTCGATGATTGGTGCGTCGTTCCTTTTGAACGGGGTACCTTCCCAGCCAAGTTATCAAATCATTCTTGCGCTGTTGGCTGAGGTAGAGGAAGGGAACGGAATGGGTGTGCAAAAATAATAAATATGTTGCTGCCAGCGAGCGATGAATGGCTGATTGGAAGTCTCCATACCTTCCTATCTGCAGACCGATGCAAAAGCATAAGCCTTGCCCCGGCGACCTCCTCCTGAGGAAAAACCGGTTTGCGCCGTTTTTATTACTCTTCACAATAGCCATTACACAGCTATACGTTACAATTTCGCTTGTTTTTAGTAGATTTTAAATCGAAAATTAAGCATGTTATGCGTTCTTAACATGCAACGGGATGCAAGCGATTGAATGGGGGAAGAGAAGAAAGGAAAACTTTGGTGTGAGAAGCTACGGGAAAGTCAGTGTAGGACGTTGTCTCCATGCTGAGTGTTGAGCATATCCCCATGCGATGCCGTCGGCTCTGGGCGCGTCCAATGTATATGCGGCTATACGATAGTGGAGTGAGCGAGCCGCATGCTTTGCATCACGTTTGAACCGTTCGTTGTTTCCAGCGGGGGGAACGAAAGCACGTGTTGTCTTCAAACACTATTCTGTTGGTGGCCGTCGCTGCCTTACCGATGCTCTAACGGGTTTCGCTAGTTGCCGCAAGATGTCAGCTGGTAAGTTCTCATCGATTATGCTTTGTTGCGATGTCTTTAATTGTATGCGTTCGGATAGAATGCTTCTAATATGCGGTAGTAAAACATAGCATTTTGGATTGTTCATGTGGTTAAGATTCTAAATCTATCTTCTAATGGTGTTTTCTTATTCTATATGACTAAGTTTAATATATGAGGCTTTGATATGTCAAAGTGTATAGTAGATAGCTATAGCTAATTATCATATTCACTTTAAAACTTCAGGCACGTTTAATGCAGCCATAAACGGGCCACTTAGTCAGGCAGTTTCTTTTACTGATTGAGCATAGAAATAGACAATATTATAAGTTTTATCGATGTACAACTTTTTTTTTGTAAATGGCTGGTTGGAATTTAAGTCGGCCAGACAGTAGTAAAGAATTAATTCAAAGTCATAAACACACAAGTCTGTTTAAGAAGTGTTTGATTAAACCGCTGGTGGTTGAAGAAAACTGGGTGTTTATTATTCTTTTGGTTCAACGTTTTAATTAACACTAAAAGTTAATCAATCCTTGAAACTCTCGAGAACATGTCTTAAATAACACCAACTTTGTACAATGTTTAACGTCATTTGTATGTATGCGTATCCTACAGCACTGACACGGGTAAGAAATTCAAAGAGATAATGTGTCTTCTAGAAGAATCATAAACCTTAAAACTAATAATGTCGATTGACCTTTAAACAGAATGTTATAACTGCACAGTTTGGAAGAAACATGTAATTTTCTGCGTTATCTAATGCAGCGACCCTCAGTTGAGTCTGTTCCGCATTATCAACCGGTGTGGAGTGCTGATGTCCACCCACGGTATTAAATCAAAATGAACTTGTGCCTACGGCTCCACAACAGTCTTTAGAATTGATTCCGGATAGGTTTGTCGATTGATTTTCACCCCATCAGGAAAAAAAACCAGAGGAGTTCGACCGTTATGGGTAATCCCAAGCATCACTCAAGTAGGTTTTTATCTTCGGGTGGCCGTCAAAACGTCGGAACTTCTTCGGGATTTTTCTGTCACCCAAACCCTATCGTTTTTATTGTTTACAAATTGCTGAACAGTTTAAATTTTTTCTTCCTTTTCCAACTTTGCTTCCGCGGCCCTTTTATTTTATGATTCGTTGGAAACTGCGATCTGATTTACAAAGATGTTTCGCCAGTTGAATGAAATTCCGACGCGGATTTCTTTGCAAACGCTTTACCTTTTTTCTACCATAGTAGGCGTAGTTGCTGTGGGTTTCGTACAGCTGGTCTCCAGGTACTTGTTGATTGTATGGTTTAGACAAGTTCTACTTCTCCCGAGCAATATCCTGCTGCCGTTTTTCTATTTTGACCAAAGACTTTGACCAACATCAACATCAGGTTGAAATACTATTACGAAAACAAGATGCACGCCAGCTTGCAGTTAAGACTCAGTGTAAACAAAGCGACAAGGAGAAGTCAGATGTAATTTTAAAACTAATTTTTGAAAAAAAAAAATGTCAAGGGGAAGTTTTTACTCAAATCAATCTAAACTTTTTTACAATTATAAGTGTATTTATGTAGTATACAAAAATATTTTTTTCAAATTTTTTTCAACAAAATGTCGTCCGTTAGAGTGCGTTGGAAAAGTCGTCGTCTTTTGCTTGTGCCGGTTTTCCTGGTCACAATTTTGGCCTGAAACCTCCTAACCAAAAAAAAAAAAAAAATACATTAATTACATTTGCAGCAAGTAGATGATTTGAAAAAAAAATTGCACCTTTGGCGTAACGTTTTTGAAAAATTCCACATTTTCTTCCGCTGTTTTATCACATTTTTACATATTTAAGAATAAAATATTACAATAATTTTTAATTCATATAGAAGATAATACTATAATAAAGAAATCCTATAAGTTCCAGCTTAATCGAATTATTAGTTTTCGAGTTACCACCGGCATAAACTCCGACAATGCTGTTTTGAGCAACACACAATAGAAAATAGGTCTTCTCGGTCAAGCGTCTCTTTATACCAGCTGCGCGCATAAAAGTTGTCTTCGAAAAATGATGAAAAGAAACATTTGGAGTTCGAATTTCGAAAAAAGATTTCAAGAGCGTATTCTACGGGAAATTTAATAACTTTTCATGCATAAAAAATAAATTTTTTGGTCATTCTAAATTTATATCCCCCTTAATGTTTTGTAGTAGTTCAATAGCCGGACCCTTTATGGAATTCTAGATTTGACATCAATTCATTGGATATTGGAAGTAAATTTAAACTAGATGTCACTTAAACAAGGTCTGTTTTATGGAAGATTTTATTGTTAACGCTTGTTTTGGTTTGCAATTAAATGAAGGGGAACTTTCCGTTATGTCAAAATTCATCATATTTTTCTGTGTATGTGTTGAAGGTCAACAAAAAAAAATCCTCATCATTGAATATATGATAACTTGGTTATCTAGTATTAAAACAATTGCCTTCCATTAGTGAGTCACTTCTCTTTAAGCCATTGTTTTGTTCAAATAGATCATATTAACTGTAAAACGCGGTTCTTTTCGATGCCTATAATAGAACAATTCTTTTTTACATGCAGTTTGAATGGAACGAGCCGAATAGAAAAGCAGCTTGAGATGTTTCACGCTTTATGAAAAACGCTTTCAGAGCCGTTATCGATGGAAGTTGAAATAGCTATTATATCATTGTATAATATTTTAGCCTTACTGTTGCTTAATGAAAAAAAAAATTGACAGAAAGTCATTCATGATTAGCAGTCACGGTATCACACTCTCCTTTCTTCTAATTGCCACGTCGTAGTACGCATATTTGAAGGCACTGAAGGAGGCGTGGTACTGGCGGGTTAAGCCGCAAGTTCCGTTTAGACGAAGCTGGGAACAATCCACAAAGACCTGATATCAAATAATTGAGGGAAACGGAAAAAAGTACACTTATCATTTGCTTGTCAATTTGTTGTTTATTCTCTAAGTGTCATTGATTTAACATCAAATATACCTGTACAGTTGGTTGTAATCTTATTGTTTGCTTCATTATCGGAGAGGGTGAGTGTTTTGATCATTATTGTGAGCAACTAATAATA